>LNAC01000105.1:3596757-4048024 GCA_002007465.1 Ailurus styani
TTTTTTTGGCCTCACTTGAGATAATTTAAAGAACATTCCCCAGACAATTCTAAAAGTCGACTTCCAAAAATACTTGGAGTAGTGCCACCATCATTAAGTGGATAACTTTCAAGGTGACTGGTTTTAAAAGGGACAACAGCTACTTAGACATGTATTTTCTCTGCAGAATAAATGACTCGTCATTTTATAGTCATACAAGGGGTGCTAAGTTACTACTATGTGCTTGTCTCTGTGGTCATTATAGTCAACTTGGGACAAGTGTTCATAGTCTAGTTGGGGAGAAATAAATATTCAAAAATAATCATTATAGAAGGGCATAAATATAGTCCTAGAAAGATCAGAGTGTTATGAAAGTACAGAGAGAGGGAGTCTTCCTTGGCGGCAGTCAGAAAAAGCTTCCCAACAGCAAAGATGCTTACAATGAGCCTTGCCCATCATGTGAACAATTGAGAAGAGGATATTCCAGGCTGAGAGAAGTCAAAGTACGGGGACCCAGAGATGTGAAAGAGGGCGGGGGAACTACAGTCCATGTGAGTGCGGCGGAGGGTAGGCTTCTTCTGAGGAAGTGGAAGATGATGAGCCTGGGAAACCAGATGAGGTCCTGACCATAAAGGGCTTTGTAAGTGCTAGGGGATGGAGTTTGGAGTTTATCCTCTAGCTGGTAGAGCACCACTGATAGATTACTAAACAGAGATGGCCATAGTCATCATTATAAAGAGATCGTTTTGGTAGCACTACGCAGTTGAGTTGGAATAAGGAAAGACAAGAGGCAAGGAGTTTGGGAGGCTGTTGTAGTGGTCCAAGCAAGAGTGAGTCTAAACTAAGTAGCAAGAGTAATGATGAGGAAGAGGGAACAGCTCTGAAGTGTACTGAGGAGATGGAAAAGCAGATTGTCATGAAGTCGTCGATAAGAAGAATAAGGGGAACAGCAAGTCTGGGATGCTTTTAGATGGGGCAGAGTTGGATATTAGCACCATTTGGTATGATTGGGATTCAGGAGAGAGACACATTTTGTGGGACGTTTACTGTGTTCTGTTTTGTACTTGTTGAGTTTGAAATAGTTACTTCAATTTATACCTCTGTTGATTCCCAGAGTAACTACTCTAAGCTAGATAATGTGTTAGACTCTGAGGATATAGCAAGAAGAGTTGCAATGTTTCATGTGCCTGTGAAGCTTACAGCCTACTGGGAGAGACAGACATAAACAAATAATTACCCAACTAATTACTTAATTAGTAAGCAAATAAGAAAGGGACCTAACTCATAAGGATTGTGCAATCCATTTTGATACTTAGCAGAACAGCCTGGTCTGCCAAGTGATAGAGATTTGAGGTCATTGGTAAATTGTTGCTTAACTAAAGCCATTAGTGAGATTGCCTAGGCTGGATTTGCAAAATGAGGAAGAAAGGGGAGTAAGGTTAGAATAACATGAACACTTATAGAAAATTGTGAATGAAATAAATTCTAAGATGAATTTGGAAAAGCATGGCAGAGTAGTTGAAATGTATGTGGAAAGGATTGGGAATGTGGCAGAGAGATCTAATAACCTAGGTCTACAAAAGTTCCTGTGAACTAGTAACTGCTAGTCCATGTTGGCTCTAGCAAGAGCAGATACAGTGGAGTGGAAAGTGTATAAACCGTATATCCATGCAGTGGTGACCCAGAACTGGCTTACGGATTTGTTGAGAGTCACATTGTTAAATTTTCAGGAGTTGTGCAAGCTGGTTGTTAAGCATAGCCATTACTGTTACCTGAATTATGTATACTTATAATTAAATAAATTGTATTAAAAATAAGTATAGTGTTCAAAATCCACCCTTCCTGCTTGTTGCACTACATTTTCTTAATTGTCTGTGCTCTTAAGGTTATTTAGGTCTATTTTATCTGGAAAATGGACGTACCATATAATGTTCTGCTACTGCATATCTCTTTGGGAGTCTGTGTTCATTGACTTCACTTTGGTATCTTGAAATTTGCCATAATGAGAGTATTTACACCACGGAAATTGGCAAATTCTGCAAATGTGAGATTTTGTTTTTCTGTTGTCTAGATTTAAAGGGATAGACATATTGTTAATAATACAGACTAAACTCAAAAGTATGTTGGAAATGTAGTAATTGCATTATAAATGGCACAAAAAATTGAAGAAATGTTCTTCCAAGTATTCTCCAAATACATAATATATTATCCAGTTCAACAGAGAAGTTGCTCCCATTTTTGATGAGCAAGAGAAGTTCTGACATACATATTCATTGTTTCACTTTCATCTCACTTATGAATGTAAAAGAAAATAAAAACCAACACTCATGTCAGAACATACCAGATTTGGTAAAAAACAATGAAAGCATTTTATAAGAAACCAGTTGAAAAAAAAAAACCATTTGGCTCTATGTAATTGAGATAAAGAATATTGTATATTTTATTATTATGTATAATTGCATGTGATAACTTTTATACTAGTAAGATTTATAATAAACACACACATACACATACACATATTTATTTTTAGGAAAGCCAAATGCTAAACATTTATCACCACACAATGGTTGTATATATGGGATATTTGGAAACAAGTGGGATCTACTCTTTTGAAAAGCATGGCAGAGAAGGGATGTTCTTTAGGTACTAGGTTATAGGTAGCCAGAAGACATTCGAAGATTTGGGCTTTTTTGTTTTTTGTTTGTGTTTTTATTTGAATGGATTTATAGCCTTAATGAAAGGAGCCAGTAGAGAGGGAGAGATTGATGGTATAGAAGAAGGTAGAAGTAAATGTTGGAAGAAGGTGACAAACAAATGGTAGGAAATGAAATATAGAGCATTGTGGGAAAATTAACCTTGAACACAGGGAGGATCTCTATTCTTGTAAGGATGAGGAATAATAACATAAGATGTGAAAAATTCAAGTACAGGTATATTAAAATCATTTACATCTGTGAATTGTGATTTAAGAAGTGTGAAAGATGAGCTCAAGAAAAGTCAGAAAGAAATCAATTAATTTATGAATAAATTGTAGAATGAGAGGTGAGTACTGTGATTGACCGGGGAAAATATTCATGTTGATTTAATATCTAAAATACTGTATTGCATTTTTAGCCTGTTTTTAGGTGGATATATTTAAATTTAAAAAGTCAATTTAAAGGGACTTCATGCATTTAAATGGCAAGTATTATTTGTTTTACTTAGCTGTGCAATGTGATGCTACATGTCCATGGACACAGGTTGAGTTTCTACAAGATGATCAGAAATGGGGTATAATTTGAGGTTGACTAAGCTGCATTCATTGCATGCATGGATAGTTTGAATACAAGGTAAAATGTTATCCAGACTGCTGAAGAAAACAAGTCTTATTTTGGAACATGACTTTCCTCAGCATTATAATTTATGACTTTTTCACTTGGATTCTTGCTTTTAACACACTCATATATATATATATATATATGCTTCAATCAAAGAAAGGCATAACATTTTGCTTATCCTATCTCAGTTCTATTAGTTTTTCATTATTAAAATTGATAGTCCTATTTTTGTTTCAATTGAAATATGGTAAAATAAAGAACTGTTTTACGCTTGCATAGTAGCTTAACATTTCAGGTCTCTTCAGATCTATTTTCTCAAATATGAATCAAATAATTAGTCTAAGTATTCACAATACTGGCACCAATGATGCTAAATATAGATATTGCTATTGGAAATACATGCAGCTGGCCCCTCATTGCCATTACGGTTGCCATCTTTGAGTCTTACACTGTCCCTTGTAATCTAATAGCACCTCACCCATCTAGCTGAGAATCTCGAGGTCTGAGCCTTAATATTTGGAAGAATAATGCTTCGCTCTGTATTTCTGTTGTCAGAACACTGTTGTGGCCCAGCTCAGACAGCTGTCCTTGTGTTTGTTGTTGTGTTTTGTTTGTTGATTGATTATGGTTGCGTGATGCTACTGCTGGTCTAAACCTCATGTTCATGCTCCAGGTAAAGAAAAAGGGAGGGGCAGGGAAGGGACAGCACCAGGCATGTGGTGTCCTGTTTAGTCACAAAAGCAAAAGCTTTAGAGAAGCTTAGTACTTCCTTAGCAGTGTTCTGCTTATAACTCACTGGCTGCTGCTAGCTACAGAAGAGTTTGAAAAGTGATTATGTAGCTCCCCAACATCTGTAGCCGGAGACAGCAAAGGAGAAGACAGAATGGCTCATGAGAGAAAATGGCTTTGGTTAGTCCATTAATAGTGTTTGCTAAAGTGGAAGATCTCGAGCCCTGTGTAACTCCAGCCTTTGCACTTCTCTTTCTTCACAATGTAAGGCTGTCTAATGTGGAAGGCAGCATTTTTAGTCTCCTTACCTACGAGTTTAGGAGAAATTTTTTTTTGCCCCCATCTAGACTTTACTTTTAATTGGTAAGTAAAGCCATCAGGCAGTCCTTTGTGGAGGAGAGGGTCCACTCTTCAGTGTCAGTCTGGACAGAGCAGTCCAGGAGCCGAGACACAATTCTGGACTTGAAAGGGGACCAGTTTTAATAGGCTCTCTGTACTGAGCATGGCTGCTGGGAAGGCTCTTGTGAAAAAGAGCAGCATGGAGAAAAGTAATCTGAGAATCTGCCTGATACTTTTTGTATCAGAACGCTTTAAGCAAGTATAACTACACACATTACTTGTCTGTTTTCTGGTTTTTGTGGAGACCATATATCAAACTTTCTTTGAAATATGTTAGTTTCTTTGCAGCTAAAGAAAAGAATGAAATTTAAGTAAACTGTTCGTGGACCACGTGGGAACCCTGAGAATGGATCTAAAGGGAATGTATTTCTAAAATCCCTGCCTAGATCAATCTTGCACTATTCATACCTGCAAAAATATTTCTGGCCCTCTAGGCATAGAATCATTCTTTGTTTTGGATTTATGAGAGTAATTATTAAATGACAAGAAATTTGCAGTGCATGTAAATGAAAAGCCAATTATTAAATTATTTGCATAATTAAATTCCACTATGAAGATATAATGAGGTATATATATTTTTCTGAGATCTTATTATATTCCAGTATTGGGCTAAGCAATTCACATATATTATTATTTTACATTCTCAAAGTAGTTACTATTATTTTCCCCTTTTGAAGAATCTGATGCTCACAGAGGTTAAATTACTTGCCCAAGATTTCCTTGCCAGTAATTCATAGCAGCTGTGATTTAAAACCAGGCACTTTGCCATACCTGCCAGGTGTGGATCTGTGCTCTTAATAATAATAACATTAGGCACGATGCCAAAGATTATAGTCGTTTCATCTATTATTCATTAAAATCCTAGACGTTGGTACTATTATCATCATCCTTCTTTTACAGCTGAGAACACTGAGGATTAGATTGAGTAGCTGTTTGAATTTCTTGCAGTTTCCAAGGCGTGGCTTCCAACTCAGGCGGTCTGACCTGACTCCACAAGGAGCCGAGCCACTTCTCTGAGCTGCGGGCATGTCGTTAGTCCCATGTTTGACTTGTATCTCTATAGGGTTTTTTACTATGTAAAATATAATGTTTATTTCTAAAGTGAAAATTTCATCCACATGATACCTCTAAAGCCTTCTCATGGTTCTCAGTGGTTTCATGCTGAGAGACTCTGCCAGATCAAATTTGGTAGCTATTTTTCTGGTGGACACTAATGAAGATTTAACATGGATTGCTTTGTGTCTTGCGCATATTTCCAGAACTTAGGTTAGTTCATTTTCTTAAGGCAAATTGAGAGAATTTCTCTTTATCTAAATTAACCAAGTCTGTATTAGAAAAATTTCAGGCTGAGAAAATCTGACAAAAATTCAGCAATGATGAGAGATTATGCTTGACTGGAAAAGTTATATTTTATGTTGCTTGCTGATGTTTTATGATAAGGGAAAAGTGATCATTTTTATCCTTTAAATACCACTTTGCTTAAAGGATATTGATAGTAATATATACTCCCTTTTACTTCAAATTGCGATTGGAAAGAAAGTGTGATTGTTACTCAGTCTCAAAAACTAAGCTAGTTCATTACAGAAAACATTCAGATGAAATTATAATTCATTCTAGACAAGTGGTGCTTTGGTTTTGGTTCAAATGTGTATATAATAAAGTATAATAAAAACGTGTTACATGGGAAAAAAAGCAACTCTGTATTATTCCAGGCACATTTCATCACCTAACTTCCTTTCACCCAAATTCAGTGCTATATTTTATAGTGATTGACTCACAGGGGAAAGATCTATGACTTCTATCTTGCTGCATGACCTTGGGAAAAATTGGCTTAAATGTATGAAGGGATATTTCAGACATTGACTCAGACTAAATAAATGTGCTAAATTTGATAAAGTGAGTGGGAAATTTTTCTCACCACATGGAACCACTAATGAGCTTGGGAAGTAAACATGGTTAAGTAGACATAGTTGCCTTTTTATTATAATAATTCTAAGTTGGCCCATTAGCATGAATATCATTTCAGTGAATTTCACATTCATAGCTTTAGTCCTCACCAAANAAAAAAAAAAAAAAAAAAGCCACACAAACCAAACAAAAACAAAATAAAATGTTTCCAGATGAGAGGGGTGTTATGGGTTGAATTGTGTTACCCAAAAACAATATATTCAAGTCCTAACCCCTGGAACCTGTGATTGTGACCTTATTTGGAAAAAGGGTCTTTGTAGTTGGAATCAAGATAAGATGAGGTCATATTGGAGTAGGGTGAGCCATTAATCCAGTCTGACCACTGTCTTAACATAAGAGGAGAACAGACAGAGACATAGGAAGAAGGCCATATGACAGCAGAGGCAGAGATGGGTGTGATCCAGCCACAAGCCAAGGAATGCTAAGGATAGCCAGCCACCATCAGAAGCTAAGAAGAGGCCAGGAAGGATTCTCCTGAGTCTTGGAGGGAGTATGGCCCTGCTGATGCCTTGATTTCAGACTTCTAGCCTCTGGAACTGTGAGAGAATAAATGTCTGCTGCTTTAAGCCATCTGGTCTGTTGTAGTTATAGCAGCTCTAGGAAACTACTACTAGAGGAGAGAATGAAAGAGTGATGGCAAGTCTGTGATAGTGCTCTGTGGACTTGCTCTTTCTCTTTTTCCACATTTTTCTCCTCCTCCTCAGAATATGAGAAAACTGGGTTCTTTTTCCACCTCCACTGCATTTCTTTGCAACATCACTTGATCTGTTTGGGTTACATTGGCTGTGTGGGTGCAGTGAAGATCTTGCCCTGTTCTGAGTAACAATGATGCCCAAAATTTATGGGACACCCCTAGGCCAGGTCCATTGCTAAATGTGTATTATTTCATTTACTCCTCACAAGAGTCCTATGAGGAACATATTTTTATTATCCCTACTTTACAAATGACCCAAATAATGACATTTCTCTGTAACTTCTCACTTTTTCTTGATTTGTTCCTTCAGAGACTTGTACATGGGAACCAGGGCTGAAATAGTGTTGGTGTTTATGTTTTCTAGATGGGAAAGGCAACCACAGATACCTAAGGGAGTGAAAGCCATTGCAAAGGATGTTACATCAACATGGTGCTCTCACCTTGGCCACGTCACAGTTTCCTCTTGTGCAGAACAGAGGGTCCCTATTTTCGTCTCTGAAATTCTCTCTCTTTGTTATACTTTATCTCCTTTTTTATTGTGAAAATTATGTTAATATAATTTCCTTATTTTCTAGCTTGAAAGTGTCATCATTGGAGCTACTTCAACGTCGGATATAACAGGGGCAGTTAATAATACAGTTGCCATTATTGATGTTCACCATGTGCTAGGCACTGCATTAGGTACAGGAACATACGGGACAGATGATACTAGCTCACAGCTTAAAGACGAGGGCTCAGAAAAGTAACCAGGATTTGTCCCAAATCCTTGTTTATTTTGCCGCCAGACTCCGTTTTTGCATATTCTTGTTAGAGAGGGCCCTTAACACAGTGACATGGATTAATTCATCAGTTTAATGGTTGATTTGGAAGCTGTGTATCTGGACTCTAAGAGGATACTGACCAGCATAGGTAATTTTGGGAATTCTGGAAGCATCTGAAAAATGGTGTACTAAATAGAGTAGCGTAGGCTTGGGAGTGGGGCTTACCATGAGGACCACAGGTGCGTCAGCATGGGGATACCAAAGATGAACTTGTTTTCTTTCAGAATGTTTTATCTAAAGCTACTCTAGAATTAGACTAATTTATCCTTAATTACCATAATTAGGACCAGCAAAAACTGATGTTTCTTGCTTTAATTTTTCATTGCTTATGTTCTTCTATTCAAGAACATGGTAACAAACTCTACAACGTATCCCTAACAAGGACCTTTTAGTAAATACTAGGTTGCAGCCCTGTAATAGAAAAGAAGTTCTATTTGAAATTGGAGTGCATATAATAAGTCCATCCATGCCATTTCCTTGGAAGGCATAGACACTGTGTTGCATGCTTCTAATACTAAAAATTCTTAGAAAATACAGCAAGCAGTAGTGTTTGAGTAGGTCTTAGAGGCAAAACTGATCTGACCAAGCAATGTACACTGGTTAAGTGAAATATGAAAGACTGTCTGTTCTGTCCCAGCTGAGGATGTTTGCCATAGAAAATGTTTGTTATGGCACACTAGAGAGACTGAAGCTACCGGTTTCTTGCTTCCCAAACTTGCCTTGGTTAAATTTGTCTTCTGTCTTCTAGACCCTAGAGAACTGTCAGTCTCCTGAAGAACCAGGCGCAATACGGTGAATGAGACAGGAAGAGAGTTTGAGGAGCTGAGCTAGTTTACCGGAAGGAATTAGTGGGAAAATGCACTTGGACAGCGAATTGACACTGGAAAGTCTGACTGTTGAATTTGGATTTTCCCTAAATGCCTGTCATGGTGAAATGAAATATCTGTTGAACTAGGAGTAAATGTGTCAGAATTTTGGTCACAGCTCTGCTACAGATTAACATTAGGACTGCGAAGTCGTGCTTTGTGGCAGTAATTTTTTTTTTTAATGTCAAAGCTGTGGGTTTTTTTAGATTCCCTTTAATTTCCCCTCAATTCCTTTGCTTCCTACAAAAGACCATAGGTGTCATCCTGAGAGTACGTTCCCTCCAGTGCTGATCCAGCTCCTGGATGGTTACTGTGGTCTTGCCATGCTTCCCGTCTTTGCCACCAAGGACATGTTCACTGGTAATATTTAGGAAGTTTGAAATATGGATGATACTACCATTTGTATTTGGAAACCAGTATCTAATGGGTAATGGGGATGATGACTCTCTTTTTTTTTTTAAGATTTTATTTATTTATTTCACAGAGGGAAAGAGATCACAAGGAGGCAGAGAGGCAGGCAGAGAGAGAGAGGGGGAAGCAGGCTCCCCGCTGAGCAGGGAGCCCGATGCGGGCCTCGATCCCAGGACCCTGAGATCATGACCTGAGCCGAAAGCAGAGGCTTTAACCCACTGAGCCACCCAGGCGCCCAGTGATGATGACTCTTGCTAATGAGATATAAACATTTATTATCAGTCAGATAACTCAGCAGTATTCCACAGGGGAATGCTTTGCCCCTCAGGTACGTTTGGCAATGTCAGCAGAAGGGAGGAATGCTGCTGGCATCTAGTAGGTAGAGGCCAGGGATGCTGCTAAATATCCTACCATGCCCAGGACAGCCCCCACCCAGAGTTCTCCAGCTCAAGATGCTGGTGGTGCTGAGGTGAGAAACCGTGCTTTATAGCCAGTGGCTTATTTAATTTGTATACTTGGTGATCATAGAAGATGCTAAGCGCCTCTTATACCTGAGGTTCAAAAAGGTTAAGTCAGTTTCTCAGTGTTAAACAGTTGATTAGAGGCAGAACCAGCGTCCCCATCTCAGCCTCTAAAGCCCATTCCTTTTAAACTAACAAATGGTTCTTAAAGCCAAACCTTTTTCCCCCTACATGGGGAGGCATGCGTCTCCTCAGTTTTGCATCTTTAATATGAGATTTTCTGTCCTCTACCCAGGAGTTTGTAGTAATATATTTGGGTAGGGGGTAGGCCGTGGAGAGAGGAAAGATAGGGGGTTTGGAGATTTTCAAAAAGTTGAGGTATTATACTTAAATGTAATATTTTTGGCAAAAATCTGTAGTCATAAGCAGTGTGGGTGAAATACAAATGTATATTTAGAGTTTAGTGTTGCTCATACATATGCATTGTTTTTAGATTAAGAATGAGAGCTTTTAGTTTTTCTTCTCTTTGTATCTTTCAAAAGCAATTTGATTTGCTCTTCTCTTGGGCATGATGGTGATTTGTAGAGCTTGCTGCTTTTTGAGGAATTGAAAACTCCTGTGGGTACTTGAGGATGAGAGTTTACTTCCAGGCTGGCGGTAAGGTAGATTTTGGGCATTTTGGACTTAAAACATATCAGAAGATACGGAGATGTGAGAAAGACCAAATTGCACTTTGGGGAGGGAGGTGTAGAGAGCTTCACGAGGAAACTGTGTTTTACTTACTTTTTTAGTACTGATAAATCTCAATTTTGGGATAAAGCCTGTGAGATAAATAAGGTTAATGGGGTATGAGAGGTGGGAAAAGTTAACTTGAATTATTTTATTTGAAAACTTACATTTTGCGAGTGGGAACTATGGCTTAGGAAAATTGACAAGACTCATTTCCACTGCAATATATGCATTTTTTTGGCCAAAATATTGTTACATTGCTTTCAAAATAGAGTGTTTTGGGACTGGTACTTTGGAAAATATAGTCACCCTGCATAGAGCAATGCTTGCCCCTAGAGTTTTACACCTGCACAGAGTCAAGTTTTATTCTGGAGACTTGTGGCAGCAGCTTTGGTTACTTTGGACGATAATCACACAGAACAAAGGCACTTCTTTGATTTACCTGATGTTCATTCTGTCATTTGGTAGATTTAATAAACAGAAAGGACAGGTCCTGGAACCAAGGTAAGGTGAGTACCATAACAATATGCAAATAACACTTCAAAATTAATGATAGCGGAGTTGAACACAGGCAGCTTCTAATCAGCATCCGAAAATTGAACATTTTAAGGAAGCAGTACACAGAGATATGCTCAGTGTGGCAGTCAAGTTAATGGAAAGAATGAATTCCTGCTTTTCAACATTAATTTCAAAGCATCAAGAACACTGAGGTCTAATCTTTACTGCCTTCTGTTAACTATGGACATCATTGTTTTCACGGGCATTCACTAATCATCACAATTTATTTTTAAGTAAAAAAGAAGTTGCTGTATCATAAAAGAATAATTTTGGAAATTCTGAAACTTAGTAGTTCACAAGGAAAAGATGAGGCTATCTTGAGGCAAAGGTGAGTTTCTCTGTATCATACCAAACCTCAATTTGAATTGTAGTTGTTAATTTCTTTTTCACCCTTTTATACAACAAAGCTACCCCTTTGTTTCTTCCATGTGGCCAATTCCAGAAGCTAACATCCTGATCTATGGTTTCAGTAGAATTTAAATATAAGTTACAGTAATTACAGTATTGAAAAATCCTTTTAGCTTTGAATTGTAATATTGTCTACAAGGAGAGAAATGTTAATTCATTTTCATATAGAGTTGAAAGATTATGCTAGACTTGATTTTCTTTAGAGACCATATGCATATTTACCAGAAGAAAAAACTCTAGTTGTCAGTTATGTGTGTAGGTTGGTGAGAATTTGGATATGTTAGATGAGGGCAGGACTCTTGTTGGAGAAAAGAAGAGAGAAAGTCATGGAACTGACACTTGCTGAGGGCTTACTGGACTTCAAGTACAGCACTGGGGAGTGCTCCTTCCTGTAAATGTCACAACAGGTCTGGGATCTAGATGGTATTATTTTCATTTTACAGTTTAGGAAATAGAAACAAAAAACTACAATCACTGGGAAGTACTTTTTCTGCTATGCCCCAATCCATTTTTAGTATCTGGACAAAGAAATGGAGATTTTTTTTTTTTTTTTTTTTTTGGGTGGAGGAACCAAGTTATAGTTACTGGTTGACTTGAACACAAATCTCTAAGGATTCGTATTCATCCTTAAATAGAAATTTTTTTTTCCATTTCGGTTTTTTAAATTTATTTTGGTGGAAGATTTTCATACACTCATTCAAATTACTGCTTGAAATATTTCCCAATGGCCCCTAAAGACTGGTTACAATGACAGATTTTGACACAATGGGCACTATTTAATTTGAAAGGTAACCCCCTCCTCCAACAGAAAATTACTTTAAAATAGAATCTTGTAGGTTATCTGAGTTCTGATTCTGCATTTTTATTTGGTACTGCAAGATGTCAAACCCCTTTTCATTTAGAGTTCTTTTATCCAGATTGGCAAAGGGACACTGATCAGTTTAAAGCCCGAAGTCCAAATGTGATTTTTGCATCTGATAACTCGTTTTCATCCCTGTGTATTTTAATTATAAATAAATATGCAGCCCCCAAATTTAAAACAGGTTGCATTCAAAAGTTCACTCGGAACAGAGTTGTTTGGAGTTTAAACATTTTTCCATAGAAACAACGTTACGTTTCCAGGCCAACCTACAAAAGCCTATTTAAACCATATAGTACAGTTTCTGCTCTAAAATCATCATGGGGCCCACACAACATATATTTCTATTGGGAAAATGCACTTGGAGTTTGGCTTGGAATAGACTAGTGCTTCACTGGGGTAAAGCTGGGTACGTGTAGCCCTCCTGCCATCTTGGCAATGAGAATTAGCATTTTTTTTTCTCATGATGATACCCATGGTTCCTGTAACCTTAGGTGAAGACTCTAGCAGGATAAAGGATAAGGCAGGAAATGGGGCATCTTCCAAGAATGGATATATGGTTCAACATGCTTTTGGCTGCAAGCAAGAGGCTACTTGACTTGAATGATAGCATGGTTTAGCTTCTCACAAAGTCTGGAACAGGCAGTTTCAGCTTTGGTTCATTCAATAGCTCAATGAAGTCTCCATTCTAGGTTAGGTTAGATTCTTTGAAATCTTTATAGCTTCATGGTCCTAAGATGTCCCCTGAAGCCACAAGAATCTTACCCTTGCAAAACAAACTCTGAAAGGTAAAAGAATGAGGAGTGGCCTTTTAATTATATTAAGTAGGAAAATATCTCCTAGAAAGCCTTCTCCTGGGTAGATTTCCCTTCACACACATTTGACCAAAATGCTGAGTCAGAAGTCGGCACCTAAACCAGATACTAGCCACCCAAAATCAAATTTCTAGTGCTGGTTTAGACTCCACGCTTCAAACGAATTATCTTCTGGAAGGTGAGGCAGTTGCCCACCTTCTCTGAGCACTATGTCAAGCTCATTTGGAGATCTGTTGACAAAGAAGGTAGAATGTCTGTTGGGTGAATGTCATCCATGTCTTCCACACTGCCTGCCACTAGGGAGGAATGGCCTTGGGCAAGAGGAAGGTCATAAATTCTGGGGTTTTGTTTTAGCTCTCTCTGACCAGCTGTGTGATCTTGAAAAGGTCATGTGATTTCCCTCCTGAGCCTTCAGTTTCTATATAATCAGAGAGTAAGATAGATTCATTTATTTGAGCATCTGCTTTGTACGGGAAGTATTTTCAGCACAGAGGATGTAACAGTGAACCTTGAACAGTCCTTCCCAGCTCTCTTAGTTTTCTATGTGATTCCAAGTGATAAGCTTTCATCACTGTAAAGTTTTGGGGCTAGAGACGGTATAGACATATAAGGCGGTCTGATGGCATAAACTTTTGGGGGAAGTTTCTTGGCCGTGGCCATTTCATGTCACTTCTTTTATTTTGAGAATCTAAGAGATTGATCTGATCTATTCCATTTTACCCTGCCCGCAGCTGCTGTTCCTTGTCAGGTTTCTGTCTTTCCATTACCCAATCTAACAGAAGAGATAGTGTTGCAGCATTTTTCTTACACTTCTTCCCCCAAAGCAACAGATAATTTGACTGATGTTTTCTAAGTTTTGTTTTGTTTTGAGCTGTTAGCAACAGAGGAAATAGATGACGGTGGTGTGGAGGGAGATTTTTCACCCTCTCTACTCTTCTCGTAGGCCTGGAGAGAAAGTCCAAAGTGCACAAAAAAAGAATGCTAGGTCTTCCTTGAATTCAAAATACCGAGTTAAAATCTGTTTCTGAGAAATGTCCAGATTTGATGAGAAGGAAAGAGCAGATTTGATGAGAAGGAAAGAGAAGAGTATGTCGAGACTGACCTGTGACTGAGCACAGCTGTGGGAGCCCTGAGGAGTGAGAATCCCCCTCCTTCTTCTACCCTTTGCCACAGCTGCAGCCCTTCTACCCCAGGGACGCTGCCTAGGCCTGGCTGTGGTGTGGGGAAGGATTGGAGACTGGGGAAGGGAAGGGGTGAGCCTGCAACATCAGAGGTAGGACCATGAGGGGTGGAGAGGGAGAAGCAAAGATGCACTGCTGAGAGACGAGCAGAAGTCTGCCTACAATGTGAGTTTCTGGGTCTCTCACGAAAGTCCATTTTCTAAAGGAAGGTATACCTGTCATCAAGTGTAGCAACAAGAGGAGTACTAGCTCATGATAACATGTATTACTGAAACAAGTGGGGATCAGGAAGGAGACAAACCATAAGAGACTCTTAATCTCATGAAACAAACTGAGGGTTACTGGGGGGTGGGAGGGTAGGGATAGGGTGGATGGGTTATGGACATTGGGGAGGGCTTGTGCTATGGTGAGTGCTGTGAAAGGTGTAAGCCTGATGATTCACAGACCTGTACCCCTGGGGCAAATAATAATAAAAATTAATAAATTAAAATAAATAAATAAATAAATAAAATACATTCTAAAGAACTGTGGTGCTTGGAATGGCCATGCTTTGGAATGCTAGTCCAAAGCAATGCGCAGGTGATAGAGGACTGCAGTATGTATTGCCTGTCTACTTCTCCGTCTGCCTCAGGAGTTGGCATACATTTTCTGTAAAGGACAAGAAAGTAGATACCTCAGTCTTCGTGGGCCCTCTGGCCTATGCTCTGTGTACTCCACTCTCTACTGCTATAGCACAAAAGTACCATGGACAATAGCTGAATGGATGTGGCTGTGTTCCAGGGACCCTTTATTTATGCACAACTTCCTCACGTTTCCTTCACGTCCCTGTAATTTTCATGTGTCATAAAAATTTTTCTTCTTTTGATTTTTTTTCAACCATTAAAATATGTAAAACCCACCTTACCCTATGGGCCATGCTAAGACAGACCAAAGGCCAGATTTGGCCTTTGGGGTGTAGTTTGTCGACCCCTGGTCTATCGTCCATTTATCTGTCTACCCACCTATCCGCTCCCCACCCTCATCTGTGAGCATGAATCTCACTCCATTAAATTCTACATTAAGAATTCTTATAGGGCGCCTGGGTGGCTCAGTGGGTTAAAGCCTCTGCTTTCGGCTCAGGTCATGGTCTCAGGGTCCTGGGATCGAGGCCCGCATTGGGCTCTCTGCTCGGCAGGGAGCCTGCTTCCTCCTCTCTCTCTGTCTCTCTGCCTACTTGTGATCTCTCTCTCTCTGTGTCAAATAAAGAAATAAAATCTTAAAAAAAAAAAAAAGAATTCTTATACATGTTGTCAGCTGCACAAAACACTTATCGAGGAGATAGAGAATACCAATCTGTTGGATCTCTAGTAAATTCACTTCCGTTTCCATGGCTGAACTTGTACAAGCTTTAAATATTTTATCATCATCGTTATCAAATACTACATTTAACATTCTTATAACCAATTTGGAGTAATTCCTTTGTAAAATATCCTTAAGGAAGCACATTATCTCAAATAATAAACAGTCTTGAATCTTGTTAAGACTTGAAAACCACAGGTGAATGATAGTGTCATGTCAATTTTTACACCCTGAATAGGGCACTTGTTTTTCTGAGTCAGACAGGCAAGACTTGGATGGCTGTATATTACTGTTTATGAGCCTTATCCTTTACTGCAAATCAAGTGTTTATTCTACTCCTGAACTTAATTAGCAGCTAAGAGCTTTGTGCTTTGTATTTTAAAGAAGCATGTGATTTGTTCATTAGTTCAAAAGCAGATTAATTATTATATCTTTAGTCACCATCTGTAAACACATCTAATATTGGTGAGCTCTCCCCTGCTGAGTTACCTTGAAATGCCCTGTGGTGTTTTATTAGCTTTCAATTCTGTGTTTATTACAGTTGGTTGGAGATTTTTCAATTTAGTTTATTGGCCACAGAGAGTCCAATCTTTCTGTGGAAAAACTACCAATTTCTGAGGGTGAGGGATTTATTAATGCTGGCTATCAATTTGCTATAAACATTTTCTCCAAGTCATACTGTTTGGGTTTGGATTAAAATATTAGTAGTTCTATTATAAGCCAAGGTTTTAAGCACCTTATGTACTGTCTGGGTTCAAGGAGGAGCAGTTGGGAGTAAAATTAGTAACCTGTGTAAAAAAATGTTTTCCAAGTCCAAGCCATCCTCAGACAGAATTATTAAGTACATGAGAGCAAGTGGATAAATGGTTATATTGATGCATTGGTATTTTGCTATTATTTAATTTTGGCATTGCAACAACCCTTTCAGGTTTCAGGTGATTCTCAGAGAATGTGAAGAGCTTGCATAATGTCAGTGGTGGAGCTGGGATATCAATCAAAGTCATATGACTTGTAAGTTTATATTCCTTTTCGTTAGTGTCTAAGTTGCCTGATAAAGTCGGGATGTCCAATTAAATTGGAATTTTTATCTTATCAACAGAACTTTTTTTAGTATTAGATTTCCCCCGATATTGCATGGACCATATTTAGCCTGCAAATATGTTTTTTTATCTGAAATGTACATTCAGCTGGGCATCTGTATTATCATTACATTTACGTTTGTTAAATTTGGCAACCCTAGTAGTGTCCCTTTTTTCTCTCCCCTTATGTAGGCCTTCAGGCTGTCCAGGGTCCTCCACTGTGCTGCTGGCTTTGGTTTATTAATCCTGTCTTAGTCCTTTCAGGCTTCTGTAACAAAATACAGGGTGGCTCCTAAACAAGTTCTTTTCTCAGAGTTCTGGAGGCTGAGAAGTAGAAGATCAAGGAGCTGGCAGATTCAGTGGTTGATGAGAGCCTGATGTTACTTCATGTGGTAGAAAGAGCAAGGGATTTCTCTGGGGCCATTGTAAGGGCATTAATCCCATTCATAAGAGCTCCACCCTCATGACTGAATCACCTCCACAAGGCCCTACCTCATACTGCCATGTTGGGGGTTAGGATTTCAGTTTAGGAGTTTTGGAGGAACAGACATTCAGGCTATAGCAAACCCCATTCCTTGCTTTTTTAGTTTGAAGTTTACCAGCTCAGGACCATTAAGTGAGGACCTTATTCTTGCTGATTTTCATATTGTCCAGTGACTAATCTGATAAAATAATTTGGGGTTAACCTATTTATCAGTGCTAATGGCTTCCTGTGTTATTTTTCCCAGGTTACATATTTATTTAACAGGACCTACTATAGTAGCACTTTAACACATAGTAACTTAAGAAGCCAGAACTTCAGACCCCATGCAGAGAAAATGGAGAAGTTTTGAAATCATTCTTTTAGTTATTCTGGTACTGTGTTTTTTCCTCACAGAACCTCAGTTTATTATTTTAACTCTGTTTTTTATTTCATCTAAAATTTGATCATCATAGTTGTTCATTTTCTTGCTTTTGATTTCCATGTCTATTTTGATACATTTTCAAAACTGTGTTATAAAATATTTTTTAAAACTTTAGTGGATGATTGAGATCCCTAACAATTCTGAAACTGTATCTTCACTTTTAGTAAAAGATAATGCTTTACAGTGATTTTTTTCCTTTCTTGAACAATCAGAATGAAGTAGGAGAAGTCAGAGTCCTCAGTATCTAACCACATAGTCATGTACCAAGGTAGGACTAGACCAGGAGCTCCTATGTGCACCTAATCTAAGCCAGTGCCTTTGTACTTTGCCAAAAACTCTAGGAAACTTATATTTTTACAAAAAAATCTCAGGGAATAGGTTGGAAAACCACTGGATAAGTTAGGGGTATGGTTTTATTATCTAGTTACCATGAAGAAATTCATAAGGCCCCAAACTCTTTGGACTACTAAGCAGAAATGGTGTGCTGTTAACTCTACTATGGATCAACTCATTTTTTCTCTCTGGACATTTTTTTTTTATCTGTGAAATAAAGCAGGGGTGAGGCTGGATGATCTCTGAGGTCTTTATTGTGTTAGTACTGGCCCCAGCAAAGTTGGGTATCCTGAGTAGTTGTTGTGGAAAAGCTTTATATGGGATAGGGTTTCCCAACTCTGTCGAATCCTGTAAGGCATTGGTTGTGGTGGCCACTCATCCATTCTTAATCCATTTATTTATTCAAATATTTACTTTCTCCATGAACTGTCCACTGAACCATGCTTGGCACAAAGCAGGCCATCATGAAGCTTATGCCCATGGAAGAGAGGGCAATGGAAAGTAAACACAAGTGAACGTGCAATTGCTAATTGAGATAAGTGTTAATTAAGAAGGAGAATATCAGGGTTCAAATGAGAGAGAACAGCGACATCTTTTCTATATTGGATGTATTTAAACTCTCTGGAACTAACATTTAAGCTAAGAGAGATCGACTTTCGGGATGAATAGTTACTTTGTTTTCGTAACAACAAAAACAAAACAAACAAAACAACTGATGAAGAGTGGGTTAGACATCATATTACATGGTACATGTAAAGGCCTTGAGGTGGAAAAGAGTACTGTGGGCCCCATGCATTGAAACTTTAGCATGGGGATTTAGTGGCACAGGACATGGTGATGCTATCAATTTCCTAAATGTTTTATTCCCTTACTCCTTTGCAGTTGCTTCTCTTGGTGTCCATTTTCCAGTAATTTCATAGTCCTCTTTTTTTTTTTGGTAACAGCATTATTGAGACATAATTTACATACCATACAGTCCACTCATTTAAAGCATACAATTAAAAAAATAAAGCATAGAAATCAATGGTAGAGTATACATTCACAGAACTTTGCAACCATCACCATAAATAATTTTAGAACATTTTCATCATCCCAAAAAGAAATACCATGCTCTTTAGAACTTCTCATTCTCCCAGCCCTAGGCAACCAGTAATTCACTTTTTGCCCTAATGGACATTTTTTTCTCTGGACATTCCATATATATGGAACCATAATATGTGATTATGTGTCATGCCTCTTTTTGAAGTTTTCTCTTGTGTTTTTATTGCTTCCCTCTCTCTGCCTCCAAGTCATTTCAGTTACAAGTTTTTTCTTGCCTTCAGCATGCCAGCTTGTTTCCGTGAGATATATATATTTTTTTTTTTATTATTTTTTTTGACCATCGGCAACTTCCAAATTCAGAACAATTTCCAGGTTGTGAAGTGCAACAGCCTAATTTGTATTGGTGAAGAGATGTCTTTCTTGTCACTCATAATCGTTCAATGTTTAGAAATCTTTACAGGTGATCAATTGGTGTTCTTTAGTCTGTTACCAAAATCTGATCTCTTTCGCTTAGAAGTGTTAGGAATCTTGAATGAGCCTTTGTAATGTAAGGGACACATTATAAAGCTTCTGTGCTCTTCTAAATAAAACGAAAACTTGAGGATATGTAAATTTTGTAGGTTTGGATGGTTCATATATGGAAAAATACTTGAAATATATTCCAGTTATTTTTTTTAAGTAGATTCTCTGCGTTAAAAATAGAGTAGTGGTAATTTGGTGCCCAGTACTTGTTAGTATGAACTTGATTGATTGATAGATTGATAGATAGCACTATTTGGTTGCAGGTTAGCTATCCATAGTCTGTTGAAAATCAGAATGTTACAGTTGAAAAACTAATCTAATAGCATAAATCAGAATTTTTTGGTTTTGGGGAAAGTAGGAGGTTTCTTTCCTACTTAAATTAAGAAGTTTTTTTAAAAAAAGATTTTATTTATTTGAGAGAGAGAACATGACTGGGTAGAGGGGCAGAGGGAGAGGGAGAAGCAGACTCCCCAATGAAGCGTGGAGCCCCATGCAAGGCTCAATCCCAGGACCCCAAGATCATGACCTGAACTAAAGTCAGTTGCTGAGCCACCCAGGCACCCCAGAAATTAAGAAGTATTAATCTTCATTTATTTTTTAACCAGACCTCTTGTAGGGTGGAGTGGGAGGTAAAGTGTACACTACCAAACCACTCTCTGAAGTCAATTGTAGAAAGTATCTTTTGAAGGCCGAAAAACAAATGTCAGTGTCTTTCCTGGGCCAGAGTTTTGGCCTTGTCATCTCCATGCCCTACAGAAGGAAAGAAACTTGTTCTGGGCAAGGGAGGAGGGTGAAAGTGAACTCTGCCGTTTGCGGCATGGATGCCTTCAATCCTAACAAAGGACTTTAGAAAGAAAGAAAGACCTCCTTAAAGAAAGCAGGTCAAGGTGGACAGGCATGCTCGCTCTTCTGTGGTCTTTGTAATCTGATCAGTACAAAATTTACAAATTATGATGTTAGGATAGACAGTTGGAGTCAAAATGTAAGACAAATACTTCCCCAATTTGTTTTAGGTTAGGAAGAGGCTGACGTCAAGTATTTAAGAGCTATTTCAGCTAATGGCAACAGATAGATTATGGAGAATCACTGCTTGTTCTTTAGGCCAGGTGGTAATTACAGATTTCGAGAAATAGGAGTTGAATGTGTTCCATTCTCTAACACCTTCACACGCCTCTTTTTAAAAATTCTCTATTGCACGTTCATTTGCTTCCCTCTTTTTGCTCCCAAGTCACAGCAATTAAGGGCTTTTTCTTGCCTTCAGTGTGCCAATGTGTCCCAGTGACGTTATTTCTCTTTTCTTGAGACAATTAGTAGCTTCCAGAATTCACAACGGTCTTCAAATTGCTAACTGCAGAAGTAAAATATAACTACATTCAAGGTGTTTAGAGACTCTCATAAAATTGTAGTAATATGAGGAATAATAGATAAAATATTTTATCATATATGAATATATTCAAATGTTGTGATTGAAGTTTTCAGCTTATTCTATGTGGAGTCAAATAAGTTAATATCCCCTGAATTCAGTGGAAGAAATGAATAATTTCCAGAAGAGACAGTATGTTTTTTTCAAGTAAGATCACTCAGAAAATGGTATAGAATCATTGACTTTGGCTAAGTTCTTTGGATCTGTGAGACGTTAGTTTTATTATCCACAAAATGAAGAGTTTAGCCTAAATCTGTCTTTAGTGAGGTGGGCCGTGCAAGGCTGAGAATGAAGAACAGCTTTTTCAAATGATGTTGTTTCTTTACATCAGAATCCCCGTGTGTCCTGCTCCCCCCTCTCCAGAATAAGGTGACTTTGTTTTCTATTTGATTTTATTTTTGTAAAACGTCCTAAGGTTAACAGTCTTTAAAAATAACTCTTAGAATTAAATCAATTGGCTATGAACTTTGGACCCTGGCCTAACTAGGTCCTCTGGCCTCAAACATAAATGAAACTGCTCACCATGGAAACAGTTGATACCAGCGGTCTGTCAAGGAAAGCAGATCTTGATTCAAAGTTCCGCTCCCCACCCCCAAATCCTCATCTTAGCCTCTGCCATAAATTGCATTGGAAATTAATAAAAAAAAATAGAATATTGAACTCTCGTTGAAAGCAGAACTAATTCCCTCCAACATACCCATGGCCTGTCAGTAAAAAACAGGATTAATCACAGAAATTAATTGTAGTCTTTGGACATGTCAGAGCTTTATAATATATTTAGAGCTATTCATTCCTCATATCAACCTCTTAAGAAAAAAAAAATCCACCGGGCTTTTTGTTAAGCAGTGGTGATATTCTAGATGACATATGAGAAGACTTGTCAAATATCCATGACTTGAAACTAGACACGGCATGACTTCTTGTCATTTTAGGGACACTTAGGAGCTAAGTCTGGTAGTTTTGGCATCAGCTTATTTTTAGCTTTGCGTGATGTCTGTTTTTCCTGGTTATTATCCCTGGGCTTAATTTTGCTGTTGCAGGATATACGCATTATTCAGCAGATACGACCATTTTTGCTTAGCTTATTCTATAAGCAGTGAACACCTTTTTAATGAGTTAATGGGCTCATTTTTTGTTGGTTGTTTTGCATTTAAAATGGCACTCAAGTCAGATAACCAAAAGCATCAAGTGGAAAAAATGATTATTGTAGAGAAAAGGGAAAGCAGCATGTTTCTGTAAATGCATTCATGTCTCTTAGAGAAAACCATTTGACTTTTGGAAGTTGCTAGGGGAAGCATGCAGCATTACTGTGGCATCACATTTCTGTTTGCTTGTTGGAAGTTATTTTTTAAAGATCTATATATCTGTGTCTGTATATGTGTACACACATGCACACACGCACAGTTTTTTTAAATTCCTGAGTGCCTCTTCTCAGGCAGGGCCAAAAGAGTGAAATTTAACCTTGATTATAATGTTCACACTCCTGGAACTGGTCCATTACAACCATTGTGTGAATAACCTTGTGGAAGTTTCCTGTAGCTGCGCTGGCTCCGTGGCACCATAGTGTTCTCTGTGTTCATGCTGTGGGACTGCTTTAAAGTTCAAGTCCCCTTACCAAGCAGCTTGGTATTTTAGAGACTGAATCTCGTGTGGCTAAGTGATGACAGAGTTGACCTGCTTTATTCCTATTTCTGCTGGAGAGCATATTATTTTTCACTAATGTCATAGTATATATTAATTAAGAAGTGTTAGTAAAGGACTGCTAGGGGAAGAAATGAGCCTTTGGGTGACCATATAAATTCTTTTATAACTCTGATGGATCAAGACCAATGAAGCTAGTGGTTAATTTCTACCACTAGCTATACTTAACACCTGTCATTATCAAAATTCATGGATTGAATGTAGCTGAGAGAGTCTTATGTACGGCCCTATTTGAAGCAGTAGAAATTGGATAGGACTCTTTAAAAGCAGAAATTAGTTACAGGAACTGCATAAAAGGGAAAAAGAAGAGGATCAATTTTAAGTTGCCAGCATTTTTTGAGCAACATTATTGGTCATTCTTAAACACTGAGAGTGGTTCTGAATCAGATTTGTGTTTCTGGTTTTCAGCCTCATCTCCATGCCCATCCATACCCTCAACCGAAATAATATTTGACTAAACTCAGAAATGTTCTCTCTTTATTTGCTACACTAGGGATTTCAGAGGGAATTCTGTTCACCCAGGAAAGAGAAAATCAGGCCAGTTCTGAGAAACTAAAAATACAACTATGCAAAATTGTTTTCAGAATGGAATTCATTGGCATTTGTTTTTATGCATGACAACCCTTTAAAATATAGTGTTGAATCAAATTATGATTCTGACTTCAATAATTTTTGTAGTCTGTTTATGAATATTGACTATAGATTTTCATGTGGTTTATACCTAAACAGATCTAATTTAAATCCCTATAGCATGATAGTAACATTAATAATAATGATAGTAGTAATACTTATTGAGCTCATAATATGTGCCTGACAGTGTACTAAATTATTTTCTTTAATTCTTATCATTACCTTTCCAAGTGGATAGTATTGACCCCGTTTATAATATAACAAGGTCTTATCAATTTGACGAAAATTAAGCTTATCATTAGGAAGAGAAATGTGTTAGTCTGCAGTCTTGATGAGGGTTCTGGAGAGACCATGAGCTCTGACATACCTGATGCCTTCCTCGCCTTCTCTGCTTTCCAGGCCTCTCTTCTTGTTGCTGGTGCCAAGGCTTCATAGTGAGAACTGGACGGCATAATAGTGTGACTTGGGTTTATCTGAGATGGAGAGAGTGTGGAATAGAGATGCGGTGGTAGAAAAAAAAGGAACCAAAGAGCAAGATGATGGGAAGCTTTCCATAGAGATGGTGTTGCTGCTACTGCTGGTGATAATGATGATGGTGATGATTATTATTGTTATTTTTGTGCAAACATGGGCTGTTAGCTTAAGTAGAGAGTGCTGGAGAGAGCTCAAGAAGCAGAAAGGGTGACGGACTGCAACCTCCCTAGGAACTGGTAACAAGAGAGAGATGATTACTTTTGACTTGCTCTAGCTGAGGAATTGGGGGTTCAACTTCACTTTCATTATGAATCTTGATTGTCAGGGACATGCCCAGAGACATCTCTCACATCACAGTTTGGCAAACTGAGCACGAACGCTTGTCTGAAGTCACTCACGTTGTCAGGGGCAAAGCAGGGATGCAAACCCAGGACTCTGTCAATTCGTAGTACATTTTTCTCTTCATTGCACCTTCCTGGCACTCTAGATAATAATTTCTAGCATGAGGCTTCATGGGGTCCCAACAAATGTATGTTATGAATGTCCCTGTGTTTACCAACAGTTCTAGTAATCTTCCATTTCTAAACCTGGTAATCAAATGTATTTTTTTAAAGGTTTATTTAATTTATTTGAGAGAGAGAGAGAGCACACATGCAAGTGAGTGAAGGAACAGAGGGAGAGGATCTCCGGTAGACTTCCACCAGTGCAGAGCCCCCTGGGGACTCGTTTCCATGATGCTGAGATCATGACCCCAGCTGAAATCAGGAGTCAGGTGCTTCACTGACTGAACCACCCAAGTGCCCCTAATCAAATGTATTTAAAAATATTTTAAAAATTATGTATATATTTTAGAGAGTGAAAAGTATGCTTAGAAATATTAAATATTTAATTTATTGGATATCATAATCATATGATTATAATCTGGACTTTTTTCTGACATTTTATTTTACCCTCTGGCACCAAGAAATTATGGAACATATGATGCTTTACTTGTAATCTTCACATACTTTGTTTTGCTATTATTTTGTTTTCTGAGAGTCATAGAGAAGTAAGTTGACAGGTTTTATAAACTGTTTTGTAATATATTGGATTGTATGAGATACTGTAGTAGGCTGAATAATGGCACCCTGTAAAACATATACGTCCTTATCTTTGGAACCTGTGAATGTTACTTTTTTTTTGAGAGAGAAAGAACAAGCATGAGTGTGTGGATGGGGGGTGGGCAGAGATAGAGGGAGAATCTTAACCAGGCTCCATGCCCAGCATGGAGTCTGACGCTGGGCTCAATCTTACCACCCTGAGATCACGACCTGAGCCAAAATCAAGAGTTGGACCCTTAGCCAACTGAGCCACCTAGGCAGCCATGAATGATACTTTGTAAAATGGCCAAAAAGGGACTTGCTGGTTGTGATTAAATTAAGATTTTTGCAATTATTCTGATTATCCTTGGATTATCCAGGTGGGCCCTAAATACAGTCACATATGTCCTGATAGGAGGGAGGCAGAGGGACATGTGACACATAGAGAAGAGGAGAAAGCAATGTGACCATGGAGGCAAAGATTGGAGTGATGCCACCACAAGCCAAGGAATGCCCACAGCTACCACAAGTTGGGCATGGTGAGAAACCCAATTCTCCCCTAGAGCCTCTGGTTGGAGTGACCCTTCTGACACCTTGATTTTGTTTTTTGACATTGATGTTGGACTTCTGGCCTCCAGAACTTGTGTGAGAAAATAAATTCTGTTGATCAGGTCCCAAGTTTGTGATAATTTGTTATGGCATCTCTAGGAAATGAATACAACATCATGGAGAAATCCAAGACTTCATCCAACCTCAGTCCATGAAAAAAGGAAGGGCAGGATGCAGGCTTTTTTTTCCTGCTCATGCCAGGGCACTCATTGCCCAGGTACAATTCACATACTGCTAGAGTGAAATCTCTAGACATATAAGGGCCCCTTCCCCCTGTAGAAAGGAAGCTCTGATGACAAGCCTTTGGGGGCAGGATGGTCCCCCTACTTAGGGATTCTCAGCAGCAAGGAAATGGCCTATCTCCGCAGAGACAGAATTAGTCTAAAGAAGAGATTAAATGTTATGGATTTTGTTGTATTTTTTTAAAGTGGAATACCAGCGTACAAGTTATTTTACAGGTTTTTCTCTTTGAGCACACGAAAATAAGAAAAAATAATAAAATACATCATCTTCCCTGGAACTTGGAAAAACTTATGTTACTCTTTGACTGGATCTAGATTTCATCCCATCTCCTACTGTTATCTTAATTCAAATACAATTAGAAAGCTGTATCAGTGTTTTATATTATGTAGGGGAATTGTTAGTAATTATGTGTAGACAATGGATTATTCAAGATTTTCCTTTTATTTAGCTATATGAATAAATGCATCCATAACTATGAAAACTTAGAATTTTTTTTAAGTTATTATTTGGTATGCCATACTTAGAAAAACTGAAATTAACTTTTCTTTCCATTAACAAAGATTTTAATCTATCCGTTTATGCCATTGAATGTATACATCCTGGTTCTTTCTATAAATATCCCTGGTAATATCAAATTAAAAACAAAGCTGTTTTGTTGACATAGCATTTAATTTGGAGGTCATTTATATTTTGAATGGAAATTTTTTAATCAAGTAGCTACAATGGAATTTGACTTCCTGTTCCTTCATAAGACTAAAATTCTCAATGAGCAGCACTTTTCTTTAGAATAAACCAGCCACTATGAAAACAAGCTTCTTCAGCTGGTGAAAACTTGTGTGCCCTGATTAGCAAGCAAGCCACCCTAGGCTTCAAGTATTTTATTTTATTTTTTAAAGATTTTTTATTTATTTATTTGACACAGAGAGAGAGATTACAAGTAGGCAAAGAGGCAGGCAGAGAGACAAGGAGAGGAGGAAGCAGGCTCCCTGCTGAGCAGAGAGCCCGATGCGGGCCTCGATCCCAGGACGCTGAGATCATGACCTGAGCCGAAAGCAGAGGCTTTAACCCACTGAGCCACCCAGGCGCCTGGCTTCAAGTATTTTAAAGTTGAACCAGGGCCCTTGCTGAAGCACAAGCTTCTATTGTTTGGTAATGAGTATTTTGCAGAGTCCTTTCAAAAGTAAACTATATTGTTCCCCTTGCTAGTTGCAGTACATCTGACTGAGGTGATTATGGTTTGTTAAAAAGCACTTTCAGGACTGCAGAAAAATTATCTATTTGAAAAAAAAGATTCTCCTTCCCCCACATCTAGTGATAAACTTTGAAAGCCTTGAATGTTTTCTAGCACCCTAGCAAGGGCTTTAAAGTTATCTGAAAATCCTGCCTCTGATCCTGGGTGCATGGAGTCTAAAAATCCATCAGAGCCCACAGGCAGTGCTCTGTTCCTGAGCTGCTGGTTTGGTTGGGCACGAAATTTTGCATAGTAAGTGTTTAAAACTTTGGTATTCAGAAAGGAATATTAAGTTCTAATATGAAGTTTTAATATTTAGGACTAACATCCCTGAATAAATAGAGCAAGTTTTCAACACTTCAGGGTACTTGCGGTATAGATACTGAGACAGCCTTGTTCATCATAGGAAAGGTTAAACTGCTAGGGCATTTGGATCCGCTTTGTGTTTTCTGGTGGAATATCTGTAGCGCTCTCAGAGTGGTGGTGAGGCATGGAGTGGGCTTGGAGCTCATCTTTTACCTCTTTGCATTTTCATAGATCCTTTCTTGTTAGTTACTTGTGTCATTTCATTATTACTAAGTTGAAATGACCACAGTCCTGGTCGTGTTCTAAGATGCTGTTTTTTAAAAAATATTTGCCTTATAGCCTTCAAATATCATCGTGTAAGCAGAGTTTTGAATACAGAAGGCAAATGTTAGATAAGGCCTACAATACTCTATCAGTTCATTGAATCATGATTTCCCTACACAAATCCTTCATTTCTTTCCTTTTTTTTTTTTTTAAATCTTATTTATTTGAGAGAGAGAGAGAGTGCCCATGAGCAGGGGGAAGGGCGAGGGAGAAACAGACTCCCCACTGAGCAGGGAGCCTGATGCAGGTGTGGATCCCAGGACTCTGAGATCACAACCTCAGCCAAAGGGAGATGACCAACTGACTGAGCCACCCAGGTGCCCCCAAATCCTTAGTTTCTTAATTTTCAAATTGATCCTAGTCTTTCCTTGTCTCGGCACTTTTCCCCTAAATTCTAATTGAGTAAAATTAGAATTTTATTATCTGAAGGATTCCACCCCCTAGCAGCTGTCTGTTTAGGAGTTACTCTTCTGTTGCTTAGAGAAAATGGGGCTAAGCTATGAAGAACCTCATAGGTCTAAGGATCTCCTCTATTTCCCCACCTGCTGTATGGGACTATAGAAGAGATTAGAAGTACCTTCATTCGGCCATAAAAAGTAACTTAATTTGACCCAGTGAAACTCTACCTTAAAATATAAGTTGCTACCAAAATAGAGGAGTAACCCTCAGGGGGGACCCCTCACCTTTCCTATTCTTCCTTTCTATCCCCTCTGGCAGTTCTCATTCTTACCTTTGAGGTTCTTCTCCCTTTTGAAAAAATGCGTGTTTGAAGATTAAGTGCATTGGGGTCTTATGCACTGTCCCAACCTGCTAGAGAATCTGTTCTGTTGTTACTGGGATGAGGTCAGCATCACGATATAGAATTTTGTTGTCCTTTCTTCATCTTGCAGGGGGAATTAGTGTTCTGTTAATTCTCCAGCCGTTTCTCTTCTTTGAGCAGAAGGGACAACTGGCTGTATAGTTTTGTCCTTTTGAGGACCAGCTCATCCCAGGTGATTTGATAGCCTCCCAGCTCACCCTTTCTTCTGCTGCTCATCTCTGGTGGCCCATAGGGCCACTGACTTTTACTTCCCTTGAAGTGGAACCCAGTCATTCCATCCTCCCTGCCCCCCACCCCCAAGGGTTTAACAGTCAACAATATTCTGGTTTATGCTCACATCTTGTGATTCCAGCTCTTCCTGCCCCCCAAGTCTGTGGAGCAGACCTGTAGCAGCAAACACTGCACCAACCTGAGGGGTCCTCTCCCATTAAAATCTCCCATTATATCAGCAGCATGTGCAGAAGCACTGGATTTATTCAGTCCCACCAGGGTCCTTCAGTTCCACTCTTTCGTCCTTTAGGTTTTAAACTAGTTTAGATTTATAGTAACCTTGTGCAAATATTTTGAAAACTCTACCCTCTGCTGCTTTCTCACCCAAATGTAAGTTACACGGAGGCAGGGAGTTTTTCCCACTCATCTCTTGTAAACTGGTGTATTCCATGTACCTAGACTTATTGCTAAATGAATAAATCTCTATAGTGGCATAGTTGCATTTTGTAGCAAATACTACTAATAATTTTTTTCCAAAACCTGAAGAAAATACTCCTCAAAGAAATCAGGAGGTGGAGTTAGACTGCTTGTTAACCCTTACTATATAACTGTCTGCATTAAGACACTTCTGAAAAAAATTCCATGTCTGTGGTTCTTGTGGTCAATCTGCTTATGAAGATGGCATGTTATATAAGAGTTCTGTTTATTGGTGGGGATGACAGAATCGGTTTATAAGATTTATTTATTTATTTATGAGAGAGAGAGAGAGAGAGAGAGAGAGAGAGAGAGAGAGATCACAAGTAGGCAGAGAGGCAGGCAGAGAGGGAGAGGAGGAAGCAGGCTCCCTGCTGAGCAGGGAGCCCGATGCAGGGCTCAATTCCAGGACCCTGAGATCATGACCTGAGCCGAAGACAGAGGCTTAACCCACTGAGCCACCCAGGCGCCCCTCCCCTCCTTTTTAAAAGATTTATTTATTTATTTGACAGAGAGAGATTACAAGTAGGCAGAGAGGCAAGCAGAGAGAGAGGAGCAGAATCTGTTTAAATTACCATGTCAAGATGTTAAGTATGTGAGATGAGTTGCTGCTGTAACTAGAAACTGAAAGCAACTTAAATTAGTTTAGAGGAAGTGAGTGTCCCTTTGATTTTACCTATTAATTTTGTGCACAGTTTGGCTGTGGATATGAGCTAGTCCTAGGCATGACAGAAACATTTTCTTGCATGTGGCAGATAACCACATTAGAAGAAGAAAAAAGCCTCAGTTGATATAACTTACCTGGTAGTACTACAGTCTTATATTGCTGGTTATATTTATGCCAATAAATAGAATCTTCAAACCCCCAAATCTATCCACATGGATCATCTAGTTTCGATTGTAATGACTTTCAGACTCTTCAGTGGTAAGTAAATAAGCAAAATAACAATACCAGTTTTATTGAAAAAAATTAGAAACAAAAATACCTTGTGGTTATGAATAATACATTTTTTAAAGAAAATGTAGAAATTAAAAAAGGCTAAAGGAGATAAGATCAATTTAAATACCAGTTCTCAGAGGACACCATTAATATACTGATGTATTTCCTTCCCTTTGTTCAGGAAAGTGAAGACTTCTGAGCTTCTTGTCTACTATTATTGATGCCTGATTTCTGTGACTGGGCCTCCTTTCGTTCACCAAGTCAGAAAACTTGGGGGTCATCTTTGACTTCCCCTTTCTCTCACCCCTTTATCATTTGGCCCTATTGGCTCCCCTGCCTTGAATATTCCTGTGCTTCCTTTTCTGTGGTCTACCCCCAATCCGCATATCCCCCTCTCTTATCTCTTCTTTGGAATTCTGCAGCAGGTTCTTACCCACCTTACTGGCCCTGCTCATACCCTCCTCTGCTGAGTGCACCATTCTGAGACTAGCATTTTCTGTTTTTCTAAACGTTAACTTGATGAGCTCCTATTCTTGTTTAAATCCTTTCAGGGCTCCCACTGCCCTCTTCATAATCTGCCCTGAAAACTCCCCAGTCCACTCCTTGCATTTCGTCTCCCCACCTTCTCCTTAGCCATCACCTCAGCTGGCTAGTAGTTCCTAGAATGTCCTTTCTCTTACTTCTGCATTGTTCACCAGTGCTGCTCCCTGTACCTATAATACATTTCTTCCAACTTTCTTGAAGTCTCAAACCTCCTGAAGTCTAAAAAAATGAAACAGAATGGTATGACAGTGCTGAGTGTTTGTTACAAATACATGTTTTGAATGATATCTTTCTGTTCCTCCTCCAGAACTTAACCTTGCCATCACCAACTCTGGGAACTCTCCCTATCCACAAAAACTAAGTTTCACTCATTTTGTATTTCTACAGTTTATGGCTGGCACTTAGACATTATATGATTTAGGTCAATGAGAGATCCTGAATATCTATGAATATGCCCTGTGAAAACTATTGAGAAGCAGTATTTTAGGTGGATTTTATTCAAAGAGTCAACAGTATATACGGACTGTCGATCGTATGTCAGGTACTGTTCTCTGGTTCCTGTGAATTAGATGGATGGCGTCTTTACTTTCATGGACTTTGTAGTCCAGCAGTGGGAGACACACACCCAATAAGAAGCAACAAAGAAGTAAGATAATGTTACTGGAGATAAATAATTTGAAGTAATAAACCCAGGGTGATGTTGATGGGGCTGAGTACAGTACTATGCTTTTAGACTGACCGAATGGGAAATGGTATATATATTCATATATATCATTGTATTCTCTCCAGGCATCTGTCAGTCATGTCGTACCTTAACATCGATCAGTAGTAGGAGCTGTGCATATTATGGGGCTGAAGGTATTAAGGTTAAAGGCTTTTTTGGATAAATAGAGGGTATTTAATTAAGATTTGAAGGAAACATGATAGCATTCAAATAACTGAATGAATATACAACATAACAGAGATTTTGGATCACCTAGAGAAGAATGAATGAAGTACAGCAATACATAGAACTTACAGAGAGGCACATCTCAACTTCCTGTAGAGACCATTTTTAAAATGCCTATAATCTACTTATCACCAGAAGGATCTGATGAGTCTTTGATAGAGGATATGTTCAGGTAGAGGTGATCTGTCTGTCAGGGGTGAGTGGGGGATTTCATCCAAAGGAGAAAAAAGCAGCCAAGATGGTTTCAGAGATCCCTCTTCCATTAAGTTTAGGGAGCTTGACCTAGGAACTCAACCCAGGTGCTTGGAGTGGAAATCATTCTATCCAGAGAAGGAATACCCCTCAGAAGAAGTGGATAGAACAAGAGATAACATTTCTCTGGAGAAGGAACATGTAGAAAATATGGAAGAATGTTACTTACCAACCCAAGTGTCTTCATGCTGATTGGTTGGAGAAAAGGGAAAAGGAAGAAAAAAAGATCAAGAAAGGGAAAGCAGTTCTGGAATGCTGTAGGTAACAATGCTCTACATAAATGTGAGGCATTAGTTAAAGAGATAAGCTTTGATTATAAGCTATTATCTGGCTGGAATGGTTCTTAAGTCACTGTTTCTTAGATGATAGTTCTTAGTCTATTAATACCCCAAATAGTATTATATAAATTAAAGTAAACTGGAAGTGTATGTTTATCTTTTATTTTAGGCATAATAATATGGCATGTCTTCATGTTTGATGTTCGGAATTATTGCTTGAAGTATATTATCTGGACTCAGACTTGGCTAAGTCAGGGAAAGAACAAAGAAACATGTTTTTCTTTAGAGCTGCTATGATTGCTTTTTATGTTATGGTTGGCATTTTGGTAGGCACAGGTAGTAAATTTGTGCCATCCAGAACTAAATATAATTAATTTAACTTTCTCAGGCTTAAAAGAAAGGGATCTTGGCTTTTTAGAGGTTAAATAAGCTTTAGGTTAATAACAATAGGTTGTAGTACAATGCTTTCACTATCACCAATCATATATTTATTATACATTATTCTTAGATTATTTTTTTTCTAGCTAAAACAATTTAGTGCCAGTATTTTCAGTTACAGATGCTTCCTAGAGAAAGAGTTAAAGGTTTTTAGTTCAGGAGGAAAAGCAGTCAAAATGGAAAACCCCCTCATTTCTTATATTTTCCTAAGAAGCGGAATAGTCATTTCCTAATCTTAATGCCCTCAGGGCTTTAGACAGACACCACCACTTAAAAAAGATAAAAATAGGAATTGAAACATGTTCAATAGAAGTATAAATCAAGGAAAAATATTAAACCACAAAAAGGAGATTTCTATTTTTCCTTAATATTTGGGTCTCTAGCAAATAGGCTTACTTAATCCATATTGTTGGAGGATTTAATGATGATAATTAGACTATCATTTCAAAAAAAATAGACTATCATTTCATCTGACAACTTATTTAAACACTGTATTTTAAATGAACCATCTCATTTTTTGGTCTGAAAGATGACAGCATATTTATTATGGTCCATTTAATAAATACCCACTTACAAACAGACCTCTTCATACCTGGGTGTGCCTGTTTGAGACACTCAGAAGAAATTCTTCCAATGTGAATTACTTCTTGACTTTCAGAAGTAAGATGAAATTGCTTAAAATAAAAATAAAAATAAAAATCTGCTTACTTCAGTGTACATTTGGAAGGTTACAAAAATTGGGTCAAATATTGATATTTGCTTTTTGGTATTTTTGTCATTTAATTGGCAAGTTCATAGGGATCCTTCTTTGGGTGAGATCATTTTCTGTGAACTTGGGGAGAATTGGGTTGCCCTTTTGCCAGTGGACATGTGGAAAGTACATTATTGAAGCATATGTTTATTGTACAATATTTCAGTAATAGAGAAAAATATGAATAATAAATTCAATAGTCATCTACACATATGTACCTGTCAGATCCTTACATTTTGTCCTATTTACCTCAGGACTTTATGTTTTATGAAGTAAAGCATTTAAGATGTATTTGAAGCACTCTGTTCATTTCAGTCACTCAGAGACAGCCCCTGTTGGGGGTACGGTGTCTATCATTCTTACCCATTTATTTAGTCTTTAGCTATAATGTATTTATCCACAAATATTACCATATCATTTTGTATGTTCTTGAACCTTCTACAAATGGTATGCTATACAAATAATACTTTAGTTTTTTTCACTCATTTACAATAAGTTTTGAAATATATTCATATTGATATATATAGGTATAGGTCCTTTATATTAATTACTCTAGAGTATTCTTTTGTTGTATATTAGCACAGTATTCATGTAGTCATTCTCCTGTTGATGAACGTTTAGACTGTTTTCAAAATTTCTGTTCTAAATAATCTTGCTGTGAACATTCTTATGATTTTGCCCAACAAGTCACATGGGAGAATTTCCCTATGAGAATAACTGCTGGGTCATTTATTAGTTTCATATGGCTGCTGAAACAAGTTACCCCAAACCTGCTGGCTTCAAACAACACAAATTTATTATTTTACAGTTATGGAGATCAGAAGTCTGACACAGGCCTTGGTGGGCTAACATGCAGGCGTTGGGAGAGCTGTATTTCTTACAGAACAGCTAGGGGAGAATCCGTTTCTTGCTTTCATAGATTGTAAAGAGTGCTCAATTTCTTGGGATTGTGGCCTCATTCCTCTGTCTTCAAAGCCTGCATTGCTGCAACTCTCTGTTATAGTCACATCTCCATCCAACTTTCTTCTGCCTCTGTCTTCCACTTTTAGGAACCCCTGTGAATACACTGGACCCACCTGAATAATTGGAATAATCTCCCTATTTTAAGGTTACTTTATTAGCAAACTAAATTCCATCTGCAACCTTCATCCCCCTTTGCTATGTAACATATTCACAGGTTCTGGGAATTAGGTCATGAACATCTTTGGGCATCATTATTCTGCCTCCCACAGGTCATAGGGTGTTACAATATCTTCCTCTTGACTACGTAGTTTTAAGTTTCTATTCTAAGTGGTGTGTGCTTAGAATATACTCTCTGAAATGTATGAAATCTCAGTTGTTTCATATCCTTGCCAACACTAGGATTATACGATTTAAAAATGATATCCAACTTGACGAGTATGATTGGTATCTCACTGAGTATCTTTTCATATAATCATTGGCTGCTGAAATTCTCCCTTCAGTTCATCACCCATTCCTTTCCTTTTCCCAAATTGTTCTTTTTTTGTTTTTTTTTTGGTTTCTTACTGATTCATGGGTGTTCTTAAAATATTCCTGTTCCTAATTCTTTGTTGGTTATTTGCATTGCAATATTTTTTCCTCAGTGTGATTTATCTTTACACTTTTTGAGAGTTTCTTTGCACAAGGGTTTAATTTCATAGTTGACAAATTTTGTCTTGTAGAAATAATATCCTACTTGAAATCATGAAGATATTCCTTTTTATTTTTTAAATGTCCAACAGAATAAATTGTTCATTTTAATAATTTTTTTGTTTCCTGATGTATGTTTCTCTATTTGTGACATGTAGCAACACAAGTCTGATTTATTGGGTTGGCTCAGTTTTATAGAGGCTGTGACTGTTGAGAACTACATCATTTAAAGGTTGATGAGTTTATGAAATTTTATTGCTAGGAAGAACTTCAGGAATAGTTTAAAACTGAAGCCCAGAGTGATAGGAAGCAACAGTTCTAGAGCGACTTGTATTGATAGGGTGAATTGCATCGATACTGTATTATCTTATCTTCATGGCTGAGGAGTCTACCTAACCTTGAAGAGAAGTTTTATACTATTGCTAGATAACTTAGCTCTTTGGCTGAGTAAAATAGTGGATGCCGATTTGTATCCAAGACAATAAAACAATATTTGCATAGTAGAAATTTCATGAGATGGTAGTAAATTATTTTATTTGTAACTATTTTTTTGTCAGAAGCAAGAAGTTGTTGATTCCTGTGACTATAATGCTCATTCATCCTTCAGTGATGAGTGCATGATTATAAAAATAACTAAACATCAGTTTTGTTGAGAATCACCTATTTTCCCCAAGTGCATATTTCCTTTTGGAAAGCTTCTATCACATACATGCCTTTATTGTGGTCCAGGTTCCAAAAGAGAAACTTCCTTTCACAGAATCTCTCAACTTTTCTGTCTGGGTACTCACCCACCTCACTACCTGTACCATACAAACTGCCCCTCCTCCAACTCACTGAACATGTTTATTTTCTCAATATCATTCAATTCTCAGACTCTTTAAGCTCAGGGATAAAATTAAGTGCATTTCTGATGCCCAAAATAAGCATCTCAAGAATTTTTCACTATTTTTTTTCTTAAAGGAGTGTTGCAGAGGAACTTAAGAGTGAGTGACAGTTGACAGAAGATGTGGTTGCCTGGCAACTGGCAATTTAAATAACTAGGAGCTGATATGATTTACCAACCTGATAAACAGCAAGGACTTTAATACAATCTTAAGGACTGCTACAGATGTTGCATTGAGCTATTTATATGTGTTGATCTGTCTCAGTCTATTTTAATATGTGTGTATATATATATACATATATATATGAATATTTTTTCCTGCAGAAATGGAATATGAAAGCAAAGTCTGTATCTCTTCCCCTATGTGACATTAATAGAAGTTGCCTGTAGTACAATGAGTTGGTTTAGACCCTTCGTTTTTATGCAGATACTCGGTGTCAAAGGAGGCTTTCTCAGAGGAAATAAATGTCCCATGGATTGAGTGCTGAGTTTGAGTTCTGAGATTGTATTTATATACTCACTAATTGTTACCTTATTTTGGCAAGTTTTATAATTTGAAGCTTCTCTCCATTTTTTGAAATGGAATAGGAATTGCTCTTTATTCTTCGTAGGAATAATGAGGTTTAATAAGATTGGCTCAGAGTGAGTTGGCTTAATTGATTAGTATGTTTTGTTAATGGGATCAAGTCTCTTGATCCTCACGTGAGCCAGCTAGCTTCCAGGAGCAGGTGAGTCTTCTGGGCTAAAGGCAACCTTTCCGGCCCTCACTGAACGTCTGTCACGCAGTTCTTCTTAGAGATGATAGGAAAGCTGCGCCCCATCAGCAATAATAGTGTCACCATCCAGAGTACCCCCTCCTGGCGGGAGTCAGCACTATCACTTTGTATATAAAGAACATGGTGTACTTGAGAAGTACAGTAAAATTCTGTCATCTTTTCGGGAATGGAATGTGCTACATAAAACAAACTACCAACATCCTGTTAGGAGCACAAAGCTTGAGATAACTTTGAGGATTATTTTAACACTGAAAATAATTTATGGTATGGAAATACAAACATAGATCATTTTCATCATGAAACAGTTGAAGGACACAGCGAGGTAATTTTAAAATTATTTCTTGAAGCTATTTATAATTCACTGAGGTTAGGACTTAGGAAACTTCCTGGGAAGGAGGACATGTTGGCCAACTATGCGTGTTTGGATAACATTCAGTACCCTAAAGCTGTTTGCCAGCTCTTCCACAACACCTTCTCCCTTCTACCTTTGAGTCCAGGGAAAGCTCCCAAAGCCCTTCGTGCTTGTGCTGTCCTGTTTTTAAGAAACGATGCCTGTTAGGCCTGCCGTATTTGCCAAATTCCAGGGGCACTTTGTAATGCGGGGGTCCTGACTGTCAGAATGATATTTCACATTGGTTGAGCACTGTGCTAAGTATTTTGAATATATTGTTTTTTGCCCCTAGAAGTAGGTCTTAGAGTCAGCAACTTACTGTGAGCAAATGGAAGGTCAGAGTGGTAAAATAATTTGCCTGGGAGAATATAGTAAGAAAATCAGAGAGGTGCAATGTACATTCAGGTCAGTCAGACTGTAAAGCCAGGGCACTTTTTTACAGTGTTACTCTCTCTCTCTGTGTTTTGTTATTTTGTTTCTTAATCGTTCATATCTGCGGTGGTTCTCATGTTTTAGCTCAGTTAAGAATCATTGTAGAAGCTTGTTAAAAACACTGTTTCTGGGCCTTTGTCCCAAAGATTCTAATCTAGGAGGTTCTTAGATCAGTGCCAAGTATCTGAATCTCCATTTTCAGGGGAGTCCTTGGATCACACTATTAGAGATCCTGGGTGTGAAATCTGTGAGGCAGGAACTATCTGAGCTACCCTCTGGACTCTGTACTGAACCTTCCTAGTGAGCACCTAGTAGATACGTGGTACATGTGACATTCAAGCATAGTTAAAACTGTTGTTCCTATGCTCTGTAGCATGAACCTGAGTTGATCTTTTTTTTTTAAAGATTTTATTTATTTATTTGACAGCAGGAGAGAGTTCATGAGAGAACACAAGCAGGGGGAGCAGCAGAGGGAGAGGGAGAAGCAGGCTCCCCACAGAGCAGGACTCTGGGGTTATGACCTGAGCTGAAGGCAGACGCTTGAATGACTGAGCCACCCAGGCGCCCTAAACCTGGGCTCATCTTAATCTGAATATAAATTCGAGGTTTGTGTAAGAAAAGTCAGTAATAACTGGAAGAGTAAAGTTCAAGAAACAGGTATTTGATATGATGATTTATTTCTTACATATCAGTGTATTCTGGAAATCGAAGGATATCCTAAGATATCAGTGTGTGTTCAAAGGAAGCCTCGTAGAGAAAGAAAAAGCATAGGTAAGAAAAGAACCAGAGAGGGATGGAACTGAGATGAATCCTAGGTATAAACTATAGCTGTTTGGGAGGAGATGAGAAGAAGGCAAAGATGGAAGGTGGGAGGTTGGTTCAACTCATAAGTGAAGGGGGAAGGGGTGTTCTTCAGAAAATCAACGAAGTAAATGACCTGTTCAATCGGAAGAGATTCTGGAGAAGGCTAGTAGAAAAGAGGGTCAAAGATAGAAAATCAGGAGTGAAAGGAATCAATGACAATATGGGTATCGACTGGGGAGGTAGCTGGTGCACCTGCCATCTTTTGGCAGTGGCCCTTGTGGCTCACAGCTCATCCTGTTTCCCTTCTTCATCGTGTGGGAATTCTGCTATTGTCATTTCTTCCCCTCAGGTGCATGTCTGTCCGTGTCTGGAGATATGTCTTGGCTGGCTTAAAGTCCAACTGACCACCAGCAATAGACAGAACAGTGGGTAAAATTAGTAGTGAAATCCTCCTCAAAATAGGAGGAGAGGCCTTAGAGACTACTGAAGTTCCCAAGGTGATCTGTTAAAACAATAGAAAAGTTCTTTTTAGAAGGATTTATGCAGTGCTTAGGGACTATACCTCCTGTTTCTTTTCCAATTTCTACAAAATGATCATTGTTCCTAACATGCTGTTTTTGATATTCTTATGCTTTCCTTTCCATCAATGCCCAAGAAGTGATTTAAAAAATATCTTTGTAACATGAGTTGGTGAAAGATTATGGTAAACAGAGTATATTCACAAACAGAGGATGGCACGCTGTATTTCCATAGAATGTACATTTGCCTTCTAAAAGAAAAGCAAAGAAACGAGAGGAGCTTTAGTAATTAGATCCCTGTTGTAACCCTAGTAGAGTGAGAAAGATTAATAGCTGTGCCTCAGAGCTGTTCCAGGGTGAGAGGCACTGTGTAGCGCAGATTCCTCCTGGGATGGAACTTGGCCTGAAGTAAAACACAATTCCTATACTAATAATGATAATAATAGTCAACATTTTTGTGCACTTTCTCCTTACCTGTTACTTTACATTTATTTTTTCCAAGCTTCACAATGACCTGGTGAGTTAAATAATTCATGTTTAAGCATGTGAGGCTCAGAGAGGTTAATTGACTTCCATACCACCCGCTAGTGAGACATTTTACATGGGCAATTTGCTGCATGAAGCGATTATCAGATCTTCAAGAGGTAAGTTGCAGCATTAAAGAAATCACAGACATTTAAAAAAATGTATTCAATATTGAGGTTTGGAAAAGAGAGCTATGTCAATCTAAATTGCAGCGATGGATAAAGGTCTTTTGTGTTTGGCTAGCTGATCATAACCCGTGCCTCCACACTGGCAAGGGAGTAGACCGGGAGCCAGGTTCTTTTAAGCATGCTTGATCGGGCAGTTTTCTGCAGGGAAGGTTATAGTGTAAGAGTTACAAAGCCCTCCTGCTGCCCAGGTATCAGAGGTTGTCTGTTACAAGTTCCTTCACTTCGACTATTACTTCCTTTTCACAATTCTATTTTGGACTTCTGTCTCGTGTGTATTTACAGGTAGAAAAAGCTCTTTTTCTAACAACCCTTTTGCCATGACTGAAAAGGAGCCTTGTATGTCCTGCAGTTTCTGGGCATTGTGATTCTGGTTTTAAACTCAAACTGATGATAATGGTGGCTGTGACTCCCTATTCCCTATTGTCCAAGGAGGGAAGTTGCAGGTAGGGGCTTTCAAAGATGATCCAATAAAAATCAGTGCAGTAAGAGTTTTTGATAAAATGGTTCTCATTATATAGAAGCCATTTAGGATATGACTTGGGTACTGGAGTCCCTGGGGCTAAACCCAATGTTTTAAAAATCAAGACTCACTAAGAAAAGGTCTGTTTTATTAGCATAGGTACTGTAGTTGGCAGAACTTCTTATGAAATGAAATAACCAGCAGACCACTCCTGATTGTGTTATGTATTTTTAGATGTTACCATTGAGTTATATTTATAGTATGGACTACTGAATTCCATCTTAAATATGCAAAATACATGCATAGCTAACCTCCCAAGCTGCATTCCCTGCTCCATGTTACACCTACATTGTAGCCCGTGCTTAAATGGCTCTTCTAAAAGTCTTAGAATGGAGCTTATTATTTGCTCTCAAAATGTAAGCACGGAGAATGCATGTGAGATGCGTGGCCCTGTGGGTGACACATTCTGTTCTTAGCTGTGCTCAGAGGTGAAGTCAGCAAGCATCTGGCAAGCAGGTGGGGAGTGAAACCAATAGTCTTGCATAGGTAACTGCCCAGAGACCAGAATGAGCCAAAAGGAGTTGATGTGCCAGTTTTTACTACTGCGTTTGGTGATTTGGAGCACCAGGTGTCTGCTGTGATATTGGGTGGGGTCAAATCACTGACTGTATCATTGGTGTGGCTCTTATTGTATCCATCAGTTTCCCAGCCCCCAGAGTGTCCAGGGATCCTGTTGCTTAAGACAACCTTTAATATTGTCAGGAGCATTATTTGCACAGTCCCGCTTCTGTTACTAAAATTGAAGGGGAAAAAGGATCCTTAAATCTCTGTATTCCATTCTCTTGTGTCTTGATGAATAGTGGTTTATTTTGATATAGTTGTGGAGTTTATAGAGCTTGTCTAATAAAGAAATGGGTTTTCTTGAGAGGAGAAAAAGCTGAGGCTAATAAGGTGAGGAGCTGAACCCTTCCAGTGATCTGAGAAATCACTTCAGTCGAAAAGCCTAGAAAGTTACAGTATCTTGGATAATATCATTCATAGGAGAACTTGTTTTTTGGTGTATGGTCCATGATCCATGAAGGCATCCACCCCATCTGGGTCTACTCTTCCTAGGTGGTGGCCCAAACTGTAGAGTACTTTTTTTTTTTTTACCCAAATCCAAGGACTTTGCTCTAGTCATTCAGAGCTCTGTACTAAAACATTGGATAAATAAATGATTCTGCCCTAAAGCCAGGCGACTATAGATTCATTAGTTCAGCCCTTCCCCTTTCTTGACCCATTTATCAAGAATGTATTGTGTTATCTTGGGCGCCTGGGTGGCTCAGTGGGTTAAAGCCTCTGCTTTCAGCTCAGGTCATGATCTCAGGGTCCTGGGATCGAGGCCCGCGTCGGGCTCCCTGCTCAGCAGGGAGCCTGCTTCCCCCCATCTCTCTGCCTGTCTCTCTGCCTCCTTGTGATCTCTCTCCTTCTGTGAAATAAATAAAAATAAAATCTTTAAGAATGTATTGTGTTATCTATATATTTCAGGTGCTGTGCTAGGTGTGGAGATTACTGAGATGAACACGGTACAATCCCTGAACTGAGGAACATAGTCTTAGGGTGGATAAAAGTACGAGGCTAATATAACAGGGGTTATTATTATCTAACACAAAGGGTGTTATTACAGGTATGGTACAAGACACAGTGGGAAGGAATGTAGGTGAGGACGATGACCTTTTACTTGGAGTGGTTGGTTAAGAATTCTCATTGAAGGTGTGGTCTTAAAGAATTTGATCTGGGAGGTAGTGAAGAGGTGATAGTATCCTTTGCAGAAAGAGGCACTAAAGCATGGAAATGTGAATGTGAATGGTACCACCCAGGAATGATCAAGACCCACAGTCAGCTGATGTGCTTCATTATAGCCATTTAGGTAGTGTTTGTTTTGATTATTTGGTGCCTGTGTCTCAGCCGTCCTTAATAATGTTGAACATAATGACAGACTGTGTGGAAGCACAGGACCTATGTGTGAGGCAAAGAAGGAAGGAGAGAAAGTGGGGTGGAAAGAAATGAATTATGAAGGAACATGAATACCAATTGGAGAATATGCAGGTCACCGAATTTTATTTACCCATTCATTCATTCATTCATTCAGATGGTCCCTAGAGGCTGGGATCCCAGATAGAAGACTTGATAAAGAGTCTGAGATCAATAATTACCTGGGGGGCACCTGGGTGGCTCAGTTGGCTAAGTGTCTGACTCTTGGTTTTGGCTCTGGTCATGATCTCATGGTCATGGGATCGAGCTCCGCATTGGGCTCCAGCCCCTCACTGGGCTCCATGTTCAGTGTGTACTTTGCTTGAGAGTATTTCCCTCTCCCTTTCCCTTTGCCCCTCCCTCCCCACTCATGCCTGGTCTCTCTCTCTCTCTTTCAAATAAATAGATAAATAAATAAACAAAAGCTTATAAAAAGGAGATAAATAATTACTTAAGCCAACGGAGCATTTATTGAAATGGAAAGGAGGGCCCAGATATGAAAGATATTTTTAAGACAGTAGCGTACTGGCTTTGGTAATTATCTGTGGGAATGTCAGAATCAGAGAAGTGAAATATAATCTGAGGTTTCCAAAATGGGTAATAGAATGTCTTGTATGTGTTCAATAAGAGTTTGTTGAGTTGAATGGAGTGTTAAGAGTCATTTTCTAGTGCTTTCCTCTAAAGATGAAATTACGGCAGAATTTCACATTCTGAGGCATAAGAGAGAAACTGTGGGTCTGATGATACTCAGTGCCCTAGCACAGTAGGTTTATTTCACCAATAAACTCTCTTACAGTAGATGTTACTAATTGAGTCAGCTCATGAGGCCTACTCTTTAGCGGAACTAGGGCTATAATGGCTCCAAGTAAGAAAAGAAAGACCTGCAGATGAGTGTGAATGACTTTGTAGACTGAGCTGTGTATTACAACTTGCCCTATTTCTCAGAAGGGTATTTTAGAGAGACACAGTTTTTGTTAGTTATAAAATTACAAAAGCATTGTTTTCTTTTAAATTAACATATATGTTATCTGTTTCAGGGGTACAGGTCTGTGATTCATCGGTCTTACACAATTCACAACACTTACCATAGCACATACCCTCCCCAATGTCCATCACCCAGCCACCCCACCCCTTCCACCCCTCCCCCCAAAAGCATTGTTTTCTTAGTGACACATTGTCCAAAATAATACCAATTGTCCATAAGGAAAAAAAAATAAATAGTAAGAAGCTCAGACTGTAGTTAAAAAACCAAAAAAGATTGTGGTAAGACTACGAAGACTAAGGAAATCAAAGCTTATACTGTGAGAATTCATGTAGACATTCATTCCAAATTTTGTATTTATTTTATTGTGGGTTTTTTTTTTTTTTGTGACTGAGTTCAGTCTATTCAATGGCTAGATAGGTTCTTTAGTAAAGGAGACTTGTTACTAATGAGTCATTACTGAAATTGTGATGCGTAGGTAGACACAGTCTTGCTATTTAAGCAGCTCTGCTAGAGTGGCCTGGAATTCATTGTGATGCTACAGAGAACACTTGGCTAAAAGTCAGAAGACCCTTCCATATGACCACCTACATGTCTGTGACCAAATCCCTGAAACTCTCTAAGCCTCCCAATTCCTGTTCCGTAAAATGGAAATAATAATAGCTTATCAGTATACTCCAAAGGGTTGTTGTGAAGATCGGAGATCACCCTTGGGCAAATTCTTTATGTCTGTGAGGTTCTGCTGATTTGCCATGTGATTACTATGGAATGGCTAAAGGACCTATGGAAACAATCCCACAATGCTGTTAATGAGAGCATTGTGGGCTGGGGCACTATAATGTGTTAGTGCCCTCTCTTTCCTGGCTGCACAGGCAAGCTAGGACATTGCAAGATGTCAACCTTTTGGACGCTTGCACCATGCTATATAGCAAGATATAGCAGTAACTTACTTGTAGGCAGCTGAGCAACTTCCTGTCAGAACTGATCTTTTTGAAGCAAGGCTCCTAGTTCCCTATTTTGGATTTGTGTTGCTCAAAGAATAGATTCAGGAACCAAAATAACCATTCTTGGATCTCAATAGGTAAAACATTCATAGCAGCAATTTTGCTCCTGCTGTGCTTGTATTTATCTCCTTAAATGTTCATGTGTATATTTTTGCAGCATGGACAAATTATTGTGCAAATTAATTGAAACTATTGATCGAAAGCAAATATCTGCTTGGATAATTTGTACTCACAATCAGCATTACTTGCTTTTTTCTTCTTTTCTTCATTTATCTACCCACTTGAAGGCCAGTTTCCTATTATTTCTACATCAGGCTTACTGTAAGAATGGCTAGTGTATTAGGGGAAATTTTCCCCATTCTAAGAAAATAGTCTGTTTCTCTGCAGCTCATTTAGATAAAGAAGTGTGGCAAGATTTAAGAATAAATTGCCATTCTCATTGACAGATTTTCTCCCACTGACCCCTCTTTCTTTTCTAGGCAACTAAAAACTGTCTTAATTTGTGTAAAATTCTGTATCAGTTTCGTCCCTAAAAGGTGTGAACAAGGCTGTTAATCTGTTGATTTTGTTGGCCAGGAGGAAAGAGAAGTTTATGTAGCTGATGATGTGCATGTGTGTGCATACACACATAAACACACACACGATGCATGTGTGTGTAAAGGATGGATACTCCTGAAACATTCAGGAGAGATTTTAAAATGACCATAGTTCAGTTATGCAGCTATAGTCATCATGATAATTTTGGTTTAATATGGCTCATTGGGAATGGAGATGCAGTAAATGTAAACTAGAAGGTATCAACATAGAAATGCATATTAATTTTCTTTTTACAGTGTTCAGATAACAAGACTTTCACAATATTAGAAGGGTATGTCATGATTAGGCAGTTATCGAAATGGCTGAATGGCAGAGAGAGTAGTTTACATTTTAAATATTTAATGATATTTGGGAAGCCAAATTCATATTTCCATCAGAGATTCATTTTGCAAGTCAGGTCTAGTGCTGTGAAGGTACAGCCCAACAATTATGTAAGTAGCCATGAATCAGTGTGTCATGGACATTTGTTATGTATGCTTGGGAAAACAAATGGCAGGTGTGTGGAAATAGAAACATCTTTTAAATTTTAGATTGGTGGATAAGTAGCAAAACTTTGGCTTTAGTGTTATCACAATTGAACTTTTGGAGATTATTGGTTAAATTGAGTTGTACTTGTACATAAATAAGAATTATTTGAACAAAGTGACATTATAGATTAAAACTTTTTTAGAAACAGAGTAACTCAGCCCCTGAAGGAAGATACCTTTCAGTACTACTTCACTTACATATTCCTAAGGTTTCCTGTCTCTTTCTTTTTGTTATTCTTAATTTAAAATTAAACTGTGCATTGAGAATCAAGAATGTATCAAGAGCATTTATGAAATATGTCAGACTGCAGTGTAAAAAAGTAAAAATGTCAAAATCTTCAAAGTCCATATTCATTAATTTTAAAGTCTATAAATTCAAATCTCACTCAATTTCAATTTTGATTTTGCTTTATTACCTTTTAATTATGAAGGAGATGATATCTCATTTTTCTTACCCATATAGGGAGGGGAGAGTTACTAGTATTTATTAGCATGGTTGACGTGAAAATGATATTAAAATGGCAATATGTCTACAAGTACTCTGTGACTCTAAAGAACTATACACATGATTGTTATTACTTTAAAATATGACATTGACACCTTTTCATTTCAAAGCCAATGTCAGTATGCCTGTGCTGATACAGAAATCAAAAGAGTTTTCTGCTTTCATTTCTCATCTTTTTTTGATAGAAATAGTGCCTTCTCATCAAAATGGAAATTCAGATTCTTAAAATAATGCTGATCAGTATAATTAGGTATAAGTAAGTATAAAATAAGCACATCACTATCACTTTTGAAGGAGATTTATAAAAGTATACATTTTATTGTTACTAAATTTTAATACTTTTCCAGGACCAAAGATAAGATGAAAAATAGCCTGCTGAGCTGATGACTCTCGTTGATCTGTTTTAGTTACTACCCTATTTCTATGTAGAGATCATTTGAGGTATGATAGGTATTCATGGTGATGTTATAGAGTTCTTCAAAGGAAATATGTATTTATATCCTGCTTTATACATTTGGGCAAAAATAGTAATAACACTTTCAAAATACTGACGGGAAAATAAGTCCCAATAAATATGTTGGATCCTCAAGAGAAAGAGAAGTACAATTCTCAGCCTTACAGCATTCTCTTTATAAAAATAGTGCAATTGGGATATACTATTTTAGTAAGAAACTCATTAAGTGCAACTTTAAAAGCTCCTTCTTCCTCTTCTTTTTTTAAATTTTGACATTCCAGTAAACTGTGAGGAAAATGTCCTTCCATTTGCTTTTCCTTTGCTGAAGTGTCTAGAAGTGAGAGTATATTCAAATTAAAAGCAGAAAGTCCCTTAAATTCCTTTCAAGAAGTCCATCCTGTAAGTGCCACTCCTAGAAGGACTATGGCTGTTATTACTTTTGGCTGGAACGAGATTACAAAAGATTTCAAGAAGAAATGGAAATTGTAATAGGGGGTTTCTCTCACTCTTATAGTTTATGACCTACTTGTTTCTTATTTTAGTCCATTACATTTTTTTCACTAAGAACTCCTGTCTCTAGAAGGAAATCTTTGACTGTGATATTTAATCATACCGTGTAATGAGACACTTACATCCAAAGTCCAAAAGATATTTTTAATTTATATAATAGTGATAACAACAAACAAATTAGAGTGAATAGTATACAGGAAACTAATTATAATTTTGGGAAGTGCTTTCTTCCTCACAGATTCCTTCCACACCTATCATATTACTTGGTGTTCATGATATTTCTGTGCTTTAAGCATGACTGGTCAATTTGCTCTTTTATGGGTGAAGACTTCAGACTCCAGGGAGGTTGGTATGACTGCTTCAAAGACCCACAGTCCCCCTGTGGCTGAGCTGAGATGCAGAGCCATTTCTTTGTCTTCCTGTGTGGCTTGACATAACCCGTATCATACACATCTAATTTTTTTGTCCATTCTAGGTTTCTCCTCTGTCAGTCCCTCCCGGACCAACATTGCCCGCTGAAGGAAGGTTGTGAGTCTGCAGCCCGTCTTATCGGTCCTTCTCCAGAGTCCCATGATGAGCTCGCCAGTGCAGCCTGGTCAGTCTGGTTCCTTCTTAAATTATTAACAGACTTTATATGAAAGATGTTGCTTTGTGTTGCTTCAAAGCAAGTAATTTAAGTCATGAAAGGACTTTTTTTTTTCTGACAAAGATTGGTTAATAGGATGAATTCTGAATTTTGTATTCCATAGCTAATCCTCTATTACATAACCCGGTTTGCTTTCCAGGCACTAATTTCATTTGCATTGTTATCTGAGCACCAGGCTTTATCCTTCTGCTCCTAATGTAGCATTTGGGTTGGATTTTGTGATGTTATTAATATTTATTAAATATGATGTAGGCATCTAGTTCACACACACAGTCTTTCTTTCTGACCTAATATGTGTCTGTATGCTTTTAACTTGTGCTGTGGGCTTTGGAAATCAGCTTGCGGATTTACACCTTCTCCATCTCTTTGACACACAGGAGGGATATTTCTCCTCCCTGGCCTTCTTTGCTGCCACTCCTGTTTCCTATATATGTATTTAATTATAATCTCAGCACCTGCTTCCTCTGAGTCTAGTGTAATATGTGGCTCATACAGTGTTGTGATCAGCAGAGCCAACACCCATTCCTGCAGGAACAGGGTGTCACTTTTGGAACAAACATAATTCAAGTCTCAGAATGACAGAGTAGGGTCAGATATCCCATGTTAATCATGGACAAATTTTAAAAGCATTTTCTGCTTGACTCACTATAGGATAATTTATTTCTACTTCTTAATATTCTTTAAAAAAAAGAACTCTTACGTCATATTGATATCCTTGAGTTATCCCACTCCTGAGGTTGAAACTAGTGTAATATAATATTCAGGATTTACAAAAGGAAATCTTTTGCCAAGGTTTTCACTCGGTGGAGTGCCACGCCCAGATCAGCTGCTCTGATATTCCACTGTCTCATCAACCTTTCCCCACATCCTCAGCGGGCTGCCTGCCAGCTTGTAGGTTGAATATGGGACTGTAAATAATTGTAGGGTAGAATTATGACTGTTGATTCTAACTGACATAGTAAAGATATTCCAGAGTTTTTGGTTAAAGTCATTTATAATTGGCACGGTCATCTGAATAAACAGATGAAGAGTTCCCTAGGCCTCTTGTCTCTGAGTCTCCATAGCCCAGTGGTTCTTAAACTTCAGCATGCATTAGCATCACTGGGAGGACTTGTTAAAAATTAGCCACATCCCCATAGTTTTTGATTCAGTACGTCTGGGGTAGGGCCCTAGTATTTCAAGTTTTACAGGTTGTCCCAGGTGATGTTACTTTGCCTGGACACTACACTTTGGGAACCACTGGTCTAGCCTGCTGCACTTGTTCCTTCCCCTGCTGCTCCCTGCCCCACCCCCACCCCACAGACAGCGCTCTGGGGGAGCTACATTGCTTATCACAATTGTAGTATACTGTTGTTATCCTTTCTATTAAGATTAATTTAAAATCGTGTTTGCATTTTATATTTGTATATATTACATTTTAAATATATATTTATTTTAAATTTAATGTTTCAAAATGGCATAATTTAAAAAAGATATTTAATTTAGAACCACCATAGTCAAATATTTTTTTTTTCCTTTTCTTGTGATGGAATGTGTTGAAAAACCATACTAAAATCAGTAGGAACAAATTGGCTAAGTATAGAAGTGGCAGAAAACTTCCTCCATTTCTGGAATTATGGTCTAGAATTTATATAGGGGTTTGTCTTTTAATTCTCCAGACCAGAAAATAGACTTTTTACATATTTAAAAAAAAAGTGTTGTGTCCCTTTATTCTCCACCCACCTCTATCCTATCCTCCCCATATTGTTTGTTTACCTCCCACACTGACTTCAAAGAGTGATGGGGCAGATTGAATGATGAGCAAATAGAATTTATGGCAGTGACAACAGCTGTATCCAAGTGAAACATTTGAAACAGCAACTTTACCAAGATATGTAATCTTGAAATGGACAAAAAATGCAGATGCCATCATGGCTAATGAAGGATAAAACTAGATAGGAAAAATTTGGATCCAAATTATAATTACACTCAATTTATGAAATTCACTCACTTTTAAAGAGTGCAAGTGTAGCATTTCAGTGTCTAAGTAGTTTTTATTTAGCATTTGTCTAACACATTTACACCTGGCCCCACTTGTTTTTAAGGAGAAACAAAATCCCATTAACGACACTATTGTAACGGTAAGATTCCCATTTTAGGCCATCAAAGCCTATTTAAAGGTAGCTAGCTTGCAGTGAATACAGGATATTTTGACAACCATAGTTAAGTCAGTACAATGTAATAATCAGTAGAATGTAATCAGTACAGTGTAATAAGAGAATCAGTATAATGTAATAAGAAATATTTAAAAATGTTACATGCTTAAAGAAAAGTGGACCCAAGAGCAGGAAGATAAACAGGTGAGAGAAATATTTATACTTAATGTGAGCTGTGGGCATCTTAGAAGATTTCTCAGGTAGGTCCATATTACATCTAATTTCATTCTAAAAGTCATGTGTTTTTTGGAAGGTTGGTGTAAGGGTGATACCACTTTTAGTTTTCTGATCTGATGTGTGGAGCAGGGTGAGATTTTTGTTGCTGTTGAGATAACTGCGGAAAAGGTAAAGTATACTGGGCAAGAAAACTACAGGCATGGTATGGGTATGTAAGGAGCCAATGGCCAGAAGTAACATTACTGAACTCTGTGTGGTAAGAGAGAGAAGGAAAACGGAGTATGCATGTACCTATACCCCTCCTGAGGGAGAAGAAACAGACATGATTAAAGGGGATTTGAAATTAAATAGAAGTCTTACTGTCGACCCAGCCTAGGCTGTTGGTTGTGTAGAAAGTGGACATGAATCCTTGCTTCAAGGTGCCTATGGAGGAGGAGGGAATAGGATGTATAGCTCAACTTTTTATATTCAAGATGATAACAACTTATAGCATTTTTTTAAAACTCAGAGCTTCTATATATAAAGGTACTGTAATACATAAGAAGGGCAAATACTTTGGACTCTTCCAAAAACATAAAGTAAATTAATACCAAATACTTAGATTAATTTCGTATATACCTGGTACTGACTCACCACTGGTAATACTTGACAGTTGAAATAAACATTCCCTTCAAGAATATTGATTTTATAATATGAAAATACCCTTCGAGGCTATTGTTTTAATCAGGAAGTTCTTGCCAGCCATGATATTTGTTCAGTTAGGAGAAGGGAAAAAGTGGGTGATAAATGAAACAACTACTGAGTGAAGTTCACTTTACCTTAGAATCACTAAAGTTTCCTTATGTACTTTTTTAATAAATATTCTGTTCTATTGAGAGCAGCATTCAGAGGTCTTAATTCTGTTTGGGAAGTTTTTATGAATGAAATATGAATTGAGGAAAGTCACAGCAAATGGGTCAGGTGGGTGGGAGTCTTTTCTGTTTATTACAAATGCAAACTATGATAACTGTGATCAGAGACTTGAAATGTACTTTGCATATGTAAAAGAAAATGTTCTGGCCATAAACATGAAAACATTCTTCTGCTATTATTAGCCTGTATCTTATGGTGCCATATATATTCTACTGATGAGAAATAACCTAATCTTTGGATTTAGAAAAAGTGTTTTTCTTACATCGCCTTAAAAAAAAAAAAAAGCTAAAAAGAGACTTAAATTGCCCCGAGGCAATCACCATCCGTTTGTTTTGCTTTTGTTCTGCAAAGGGCTCTAAGGAGTTATTGTGCACCAGGAAAATAGACTCACTCCAGTTATTCCAGAAATTCTTTAATAGTCAGTGCTTTGGACAGAGTATTTATGTTTGTCTTGAAAATTGGTTCTGGGATTGTGTGAGTTCTTGTTTTCCCTATAAAACTTTTCCATCCATGTTCAATTATAGTTGATATCAAGTACTAAATATTACCGTCTTGATCATGTATTCAGTCAAACAATAAGTGCTGATTTTTGAATATAGAATTCACTGGTTTTTATTTTAATCTTGGTGCCTCAATAATGTTCTAAGTTAGCGTGCTGGGTGTTGCTTTTGGGCACTGAGGAGCCTGAATGGAGGGAAGACTGTCTGGATAAGACTGGCAGCTAGCTGCTGCAGTTGTGATAGTCATTCAAAGCTCAGTAAGCATTTTGTGCCAGGCTGTGTGTTACTGAGTAGGGACACAAAGAGTACTAAATCATGGTTTCTACCCTTATGGACAGCACCCTTTAGTGGGAGAGACAGAAGAGTAAGTAGTTTTGGTCCATTTACTATATTATTTTAATAAGTATAGGAGCAGAAATTAATTTCTTTTGTACAGCAGTGTGGATGACATTTCTAGTAATTTAATTTTTATCAGGATTGCCAAATCTCAGAAGAAAATATTTTAGGGCTCACCTAATCTAGAGTTTTCCAAACATGTCAGATAATAAAAATCACACGGGGTTCTTGTTATAATTACAGATTCTCAGACTCCTCCCTAAGCAGAGTTATGCTGTGGACTTGGGTGGAGGGTACTAGATAACAGATTGCATAATGGTCTTCAGTGTGGCTTGGCAGAGTGCAGAAGTATTTTTTAATCTACAAACACTAGACTTTTTCATTTGGAGACTCTAGAAAAACCAAAAATACATCATTAAATCCTATCTCAATGTAGGTATTTCTCCTGTGAGCTAATATATAACTTAGTGATTTTGCTTTCTGCTAAGCGAAAAGCTAGAGCTATTGAAAACCAGAGAAGGTAATAATTTGTGGGAAAATTCTCTTGGCTTTATATGTATTCTCTGCTGTTTAGGCCATTTAGGCCATCCTGCTGTGATGCCTCTTGATCCTGGGCAAGGCTGTGGCCTTGTGGGCATCTAGGTGACTCTAGATAGTAGAGCTGCTGTAGCTCTTGCAAAGTCCTATAACATTAGTTTTTAAAGCCCTTGAATAAAGGTAACTAGTTTCTCTTTCCTTCACCATCGTGAGAACACTTACAACAATTACTCCACCCATATGGAGTGAGAGGACCAGGCTTATACAAACACAAGTTAAAGGTTTGTGGGAAGATTTTATATTCTATTCCTTTTCTCATTGGGAAATGTTAGGCAAAAATTGAGTTTTCCCTTCATGCCTCTGTTTTGCTACGCAGCTGTATTCTCTTATAGAAATGTAGTAGATTTAACTAATGATCAAAAAGTTCTTTGAAATATAAATTGTTACAGAAATGCTAAGTAGTATAAACAATTTGAGGGCAAGCATTAATAAAAGCTTCACTGCAAGCATTTTTAAAGAGGACTAATAAAAGTTTCACGGTTCAATTAATACAGCACAAGATTGGGTTTTCTAGAAGCATATGGGGCCCAGAAGGCCTGCCCCTGTTTTTAAAATTTACGAACTCTTTAATGATTCACCATTTTTACTCCAGTGCATTACCCACTGTGGTGTCATTTAGTCCTTAAGTAGGGAACTAAAACCAGGACAAAGCTACAAACAAATATCAAAATGTCCAAGTGGGTATTTTCTCTACAGTTTGTTCACAATATGTTACTGAAGAAAATGAATGGTAAATGCAGTAGAGTCATAGGACAAATCAAGTAGGTTATGGCTTCCCCAGATGAGTCTGATCAGTTGGCTTTTTAATGAAATACAGGTCAAATCCCATTTCAATAAGCTCCGTGTAACTAAAATATTTTCAGCCTCCCAGCTAATTATTTATTTCAAGTTGTGTTCAAGAAAAATATTCTAAGATAATCAAATAAATCAGTCTTTTGAAGTTTTGTAACAGAATTTGATGAGAGTATGGTATTGGTGGGAAATAAAGAACATTAAATGTATTAAATACTATTTTGGGTTTTCTTTTACTACTTTAACTTCATAGTTAACTGACTCATTCTTTTGCTATTGCTAATTCTAAACTTCTCAATCTGATATTCAAGTTTGAAACAAACCAGAGAGAGCATTTATTTTATTTATTCTCCAAGTCCCGAGGGACAGTGCTTTAAGAGTGAGGCACAAATCTTTAACCAAAATGTTCAGTTTAAATTTATTTTTCCCATTTATTTCTTCTCTACTTTACTTTTTACAATTAATGTTTGTGGGTAATTCGGTTTATAAAATTCTTACTGTGTTCATTATTGTAACACTACCAAAGAACTCCCCATAATGTAGTTCAAACAGAAAAGAAGGTTATTTCTTCCTCACATAAAGACCAAAAAGACTTTCCTCAGTGGCAGGCTGTTCTTTTTCCAGTGGCGATTCAGGCCCCAGACAGTTTCTAACTTGTGACTTGTCTTCTGCTTTTGGAGTCCAAGGTCAATGTACATCTCTAGATCAAGCTGATGGAATGGAAATGGAAGAAGTGGGTTTATGCGGGATGTTTCCATAGGCACACCCACATTTCTTTGGGTTGAATTTAGTCACTAACCACACCTAACTACAGAGGAGACTGGAAAAAGGAGTCTAACCAGTGGTCCAGGAAGAGGAGGAAATGAGTTTGATCAGAGTAACTGGCCAGTACCTACCACATTCTTCTTGAATATTTACACCTGGGAGTGCAAAGACAGCATTGCTTTCAAGAGGTAGCAGTGTTTCATAATGTACTCTTGACTAACCCCATGAGTCAAAAGCTAAGTAAGGGTTTCTTAAAGAGATAGGAATGGTAAAATTAGAGAAAATCAGCTTATCTACATTTTCTAAGAGATGCTTAAGGAAGCCATCCTTTATGAATCACGTGAAAGAGTGAAGCTGTGTAGCTATTTGAAAATTCAAGTTCTTGTTGTTAGTGGAAACTTTCCAGAAAATGGGAAAATGTGTGTGGTGTAGAATATTATGTGTCCTTAATTAGTGTATAAAAATCACATTAGCCGCAGCTGAAGGCTGTGTGCAAAAAGAAAAAGTCATGGCACTTTATCTGAAATTATAGTTACGCATATGCTGAGGAAGAAGTAAATGTTCGCCGTTCTTACGTTTGCTCTTTATTGTATATTGGCATCACATTTTAAACAACTTTGTAGTTTCAAATATTATGGTGAATATCCAGGTCAAATAGGCAGTGGTTGATAAACACTTGTACACTGATTTTTTCACGAGCACAATTATAACAATGCTAGATTTTAGTTTTTGAAGATCCAGGAGCAAAAATTAGTACCTCAACAAAATACATGGGAAGCCGTTTGTTTATAACTGTTTGTGGACCTTTACAGAATTTTCTTTTTCTGTGTATACTTTGGGGTTTGCTGTTAATAATACCAAAGTTGTGTATGTATGTGTACACCTGTGTGTGAGATTGTTTTGCAATGCTGTAATAAGTCTCAGGGAATACAGGTATGTAGGACCATATAAGCTCCACTAAATACTCAAATGCTTTACTTTCTATGGTTTTCTGTAGATTTAATTTTATCTGTTATCTTTTAAGAATGTCAGTGTACAGCAGTCTTCTCCATTTATAATTTATTACTTCTAATTTGTTGTAGGGTTAGAAAGCAAAGAACCATGTTAGATAAAATTGTTAGTAAGATAATAATAAGTTCTTTAAATTCTGAAGAAATTCAGAATGTTTTCTTTTATGAACAGAATATCTATTTCTTTTTTCTTAAATATTGCAATTACATTTTAATTGTCTCCCATCCCCCTTATTTTCTTGGTTCTTTGTCTTTGTTATATATATTAAAAAATCCAGAGTTTCCAAAAACAAAAGAAAGAAAAATCCTGAGTTTCCAGTAGTTAAACGCTTATTACAGCTTTGATTTTGTCATGCTTATCCTTGCAAATTATGATCAATACCTTTTATCCATGCGTGTCTCATGTGCGGATATTTACGTTGCTTCAGAGGTACTTTAATACCCAAAATGAAAGACTTGTGACTTCATTTATTGGTGAGTATTCCCTTAAACTCTTATATCGATTTACAGAGAGTGGAAGAACTCTGAGGTAGTCTGTGCAATTGTTGTAAGTCTTTTTTTGTGATAACTTCTGGCATTTGATTCTGTAAAGAAAGCTCTTTCGTCCTACGATGGGTGGTTGCTCCTCAGCACGGCATAATTAACCTTTTCTCCCAGACTCTTAACTTCCAAGAAGGCTTTCTCTTTGTATTGATATTATAGTTCATTGGCAGCTGGCCTGGCTGGGGAATTTCCTTTGAAGTTGGAATTTGCCCTAATAATTTTGCCCTCTTTGGAATTCTGTGAGTCCTGAGAGAGGGCAGATAATCCTGGGGGCATCTATGCAGGTGCTCATCTTTTAACTTTCACCTCAGAGGGAGCTGTTCTTTAGAAAGAAATGCTGAAATGACATAGGAACAAAGTATTAAGAAAAACTAGGTAGTGGGTTTGGATTTTCCCAGAATATAAGCGTGTTTAACAATAGCTGGTGACACCTGGGTCTTTTGTTACGGGAAAGCCTGTTGGATTACCTCACCTGTGTTTTTCTGATTTTAAGATTCCGAGTGCTTTCTGCAGATCTAAGACGGCTGTACAAATGGACAAAGCCAGAACTTTATCTAGAACCCCTCTTTTTAGAATCTCTATCTGGTAGGAAAAAAAATACAGGAAGTCATTGTAGTTACTTGTTGGGTATGTCACTGGAATCTCAAATGTCTCCCCAATGTATTCATGGGCATGGACATTTGGGGATGGTTACTATCATTCAGGGAGTACTGTCTTTTGAAATAAATTATTAACCCAGTGATTGTGAAATCATTCTTCCTGAAAACCTGTCTCCTGTCATCATGTATTAAAAGAAATATTATGATTAAGGATATTTTGGAAATTACTTTAATTAGCTCAGAGCTATAAAAATTGTTTCTGGGTGGTTTTTATGTTGTTTTTGAATATATCCGTATCTTTGTGCCATTAATATGGTGCTTCATTTTTAAAGGAGAATTTAATATATATTTATTTTGGCTTTATGTTTAAAGTGGAACAATAAATTAGAAAACAGATTTTAAAGGTAACAGTGTTTCAGTGAAAGGAGCTAGAAATTAGTAGAAAAAGTCAGGAAGCCAATTATAGAAAGAGGAAAAATAATACATACCATATACTTGTGTTGGATAACGTGTGCTATCGAATCTCTGAATTTCAATAAAATATGTCAAAGTAGAGTTCATTTCCCCTTCTGTTGGGAGAACTGATAGTCCGCCTACCCATCTGCCTTCCTACCTTAGTTTTCTTTCTTTCTTTTTTCTTTTATCCTGCTTAAGTCCAAGAAGGATTTGGGATTTATACAGTGAGTTTTAAAAAATAAAATATATGAGGAGGAAGGGAAAGAAAGGAAGGGAATTTGGATAAAGCAAATGCCCTTGGTATACATACTCAAGTTCTGTAAAGTTGCTAGAGAAGGAATAGATTTGGGTCTGAACTTCTGGGTAGCAAGTCTTTTTTCTCCTAGGAGATTACTTCTTCTTCAGCCTACCTGATCAAGTCACTGCCCTGTGTTGTCAGAGACTCTCCATAACCTCTCCCTGAGGTACACAAGGACCCCATACCCTTTTCATGTTCGTCTTTCTTTTCCTCCTCAATAAACCATGAGCCGGTTCTGGTTACCACAGGGAGCTGTGTGCCTTCCCCAGGTCCTGCTCTTCTGCCTGCAGACCTTTGAATGCAGCTGTCTGACTGTTGGGAGTGCCCTCCTCTTCATACTATTACCTCTTCACTTGGTTATTTATCGTTCAAGGCATGGCTCTATCTCATTCTTCTGTGAAGCCTTCCTTGGTGATCTTGGGCTCCTCCGACATCTGTGTCCTCACCAGGTGGAGGTGGGGGTTTTCTTATTTATAGCATAGTAATAAATGAAGCTTTTTGAAAGCAAGAGACCTGTTATCAAGATTTTTTTAAATTATAAAATAAAACAATTGGTTATTTTACTCATGGTTGCTTGATTAGTTAGCTAATATGTTGCCTAGCACATAAAAGGAGCCAAATTAGTGAAGAACAAAGGGCATTTTGTGACGAGGCTGATGCACTATCTTTGGAGGGAAGGGAAGCAGTTGAAAATATCTGAGCCAAACGAATCTGTTTGATCTCCATGGTAAATCATGACGCTTCCGTTTATTTCTTCTTACTTATTTGTTTGTTGACTTTCTTTTCCTTTTACTTCTTCATGAAGATTTTGAGCTGTTCTCTGCTACCCACTGAAATGCTTTTGTCTTTCTTGGGTGGCTTCCCTATCCCTTGAACAATAAACATTGCAATAGGGTGGTTATTGTTTGTGAGACCTGTGGCCACCTATTGAGTTCCCTAAATGTGAAGTCTCTAAGTTTGGAGCTGCTTTAGCTAGCACAGTTGTAGAGACTGACCTACCAGCCTTTTGCGTTTTAGTAACTTGGACCTCTCCTTGTTCCAATACCTATAAGCTACCTCCTGCCCCATTAAAAATACACATTGTAGTTAAGAATAGAGGAAAGAGTAAAAGGATTTTTAATTGTGGTTAAGCAGAAAATTGTTTTAAGTTAGAATTCATTGGTGCTACCTCATTTAAACTTTTAAAAATTAAATGCATTTTTTACGGACTGTGTTATTAGCAGTAATGTTTTTTATGCACTAGGTTTCCAAGGATTTTCCGTGCAATATGTATAAAGGAAAATAGCTGGTTTAAAATTTATGACATTTCAATCTATATATGTTTTCAAGTCTTCTCATTTAAAATGATGAACTCATAGCACTTTAATATGGTAGTTGAGGTCTTCATAAAGATTAAATGAAGATCCTAAGTTTTCTGTGTGTCTCCATTGAAGATGTGTTTTGGCTTTATTATTTGACATTGTTCTGCATGATATTGAATAGATGATGTGATCTCTTACTTGGCATCTATCTAATCTTGTGGGGTTGCTTTCATATCTGCCCAGGAAGTTCATTTTTCTAAAGATTATGAAAAGATCAGATGTGGAACAGGTAAGCATGGCATATCTTTCCCTCATAGCTCCCTGTGGATCCTCTCTGGGTAGGCTCTTGTTTGTCACACACAGAAGAAGTATGTCTTTACCCTGAGTGATGCAATGGTCCAGCCTCCTGTGGGGTAACATCCACTGACAATAACGCCATAACCCATTAGTTGATCGCAAACTCCTTGAATCCACAGGGGTTTGCCTCAGTCTAAATGAGTGACTAATTCTTAAACTACAAGGTGAACCTGAGATCCTTGGGGAGTTGGGACATGTTAAGGTTGGATTGTTTATTTTGCTTGTTATAACTGTAGGATCATTATGGAAATGTTTACATCCTGCTGTGGTTTTATGTTCCTAACCAATATATAAGGTGAAGAGGTTTGGTCTTTTGGCTTCTGCTTTCCTTATATTCTTTATCATTCTCTACCTCTACCTTCACTCTGTTAAAAAAAAAAAGTGTTCACACTCATCAGTTCTAAGTGAACCCGTATCTTTTGCATTGAATTCTTGGTTATCTTATCTGTTACTGAGAAATTACACAAATGCATATTTGAAGTTACTGGTAAAAGCCTAAGGACTTAAACAGAAGCTCTGGAAACAACTGTTACCTGTTATCTATCTGCTGTTCACTAAATCTTCCTTCGTCCCAGTTTCTTTATTTGAAAAATATGTCATGAATTTGTTATGTCAGTACGTAAAAGATGTAACTGTAAAAGAGATACTAAAGCAGATAGTGTTCATTTAGAATTATTATGTACAAATGCGTTTTTCTCAGCTGTGACCTGTAACTATGCTTTTGTGAATGTCACCATGAACACTGATGTCTGTAAGTCTTTCCACACTGGTGAGAAGACCCATGATTTACACATTCTGTCACAATTTCTAGTTGTGTCTGTCTCAAGCTTGTTCACTTCTGAGCAGATGGAATTATGCCACCCCACTTGTTCCTTCTATGCCAGCTTCCTACTCTGTCCCACCTCCAATAGTAAATGACTGTGTTGCCTTACTTCACCTTTTGGCACGTTTTTACACCATTTGCCATGCCAGTCTTCTTGTGTGTCTCCCTCTGAATCTGTTCTTTGCCTCTTCTAGCTTCTGGTGTGTTCGTTTCTGGCAGCATCACTCTAATATCTGCTTTTATGGTCACATTGCCTTCTCCTCTGTGTGTGTTTAATATCCCTGTGCCTCCCTCTTATAAGGATACTTGTGATCGCATTTAGGGCCCATATGGGTAATCCAAGATAATCTGTCCATCTCAAGGTCTTTATTCACATCTGCAAAAACTCCCCAACCCCCCTACTTTTTTGACCTATGAGATAACATTCATAGGTTCCAGAGATGAGACTATGGGTATCTTTTGAGGGGTCATTATTCACCCTTCCCACACCTGACTGAAATAATTTCTCAAGTCCTGCCAGTCTGTAATTTCTGTTCATGCATTTGCTCATTCACTCACCCAGTCACCATACTTTTATTTCATGCCCAGTATATGCCAAACACTGTGCTAGGTATTAAGAATAATACACTGATCATACTTTTAATAAGTTCATTATTTTGTTGGTAAGGTGTACCATACAGAGTAAACACAGAGATACAGGTAAAAGAGATGGTTTGATACAGTCTATAAGATTAATTCTTTTGTATGTCTCCTTTTACAGAATTCTAGAACATAAGTCACCATCGCGCCTCAGTGCTCATAAGTTATTTCAATAACTATAGAGGTTATGTGCAGCCTGTGGACCAGAAAGTGTTTTGCAGGAGGGAAAACATGTATCAGCTTATATTCAATTCCAAAGAATTTGTTAAGTACAAAATAAAGCATAGACCTTGCCCTCCAAGGAATTCATAATCTTACATAATTCTTATCAACACTTGCCGCATGTCAACATCAACCATAGAGCTTTAGAAGAATGTCCCTGCCTGCTCCCCCTGCACCTCATGCTTGATTTTGGGTGGAGCCTAGAGGTCTTTTTTTTAAAGGCTCATCAGGAAATTCTTACATGTTGCTAGTGTTGAGTACAGGGAGTCTCTGGTCAAGTAGAAGTGACCTGTAACTAGGAAAACAAAGGCACAGGTACTATTAAAAATGTAAGACAGAATGCTATAAGTTCCATTGAGATATATAGAAACAAAATAATTTGGATACTCAGAGGAGGGTGAAATCATGTCTGGCTAAAGGGAAATTTGAAATAGGAAGTATTTGGGCGCCTGGGTGGCTCAGTGGGTTAAAGCCTCTGCTTTCGGCTCAGGTCATGATCTCAGGGTCCTGGGATCGAGGCCCGCATCGGGCTCTCTGCTCAGCAGGGAGCCTGCTTCCCCCTCTCTCTGTCTGCCTGCCTCTCTGCCTCCTTGTGATCTCTCTCCCTCTGTGAAATAAATAAATAAAATCTTTAAAAAAAAAAAAAGAAATAGGAAGTATTTGAAATAGCCCTCATAGATGGGTAAGATTTCAAAAGATTAGGTGGGTAAGATCAGGGGAGGTCGTGGTCATGGCTGGAGGCAAGGGCCAAGGGTCCACATTTAGGCCAAAATTTCCTTCTGCTCAGACTTTCTGGCCTGGAGTCCAGAAGGATCTGGAAAATCTAAATGTAAACCTGTGTCTTCTAAGCTATTTCAAAGGTAGTAGGTTAGAACAAATTTTATTTAACATCTGATAGGTTGATATGTACTTTTTAAAGTTTCAGAAACATTATAGATGGACTTCTGTCTGCAATTTTAATCTAAGTCCTATAAATATTAGGAGCAGGCTTCAGTGAGAAAATCAGAAATGGAGGAGAAAATTTTATTTTAAGTCTTTCAAAAGAAGAATAGCTAGGATATGGAGATTGATTGGAAGTCAGAAAAGTCCAGTAGGAAGTAACAAAAGTAATTACGAAGTTCAAGAATGACAATAGAATTAATTAGTGGGAGTAAGTGATATTGATAGGAAAGATAGTCAACTTTTGCTGAATTTTTTTCTACAAGCAAGGGGCTTCAGTACTGTATTTTCTTTATTTCATGGAACTCTTTTCATAACTCTTGAGGTGTAGGTACTCTTCTTATCCCTACTTTACAGATAGGGATGTTGAGACCTTGAGAGGTTAAATATCTTGCTCTATCAAGGTCTCAGAGTAAATTGAGTGGAACAAATCTAGGACTCAGATCTAGGCATCCTAATTCTAGAGTGTGTATTTTTTTTAAAGGTTTTATTTGTTTATTTGAGAGAGAGAGAGAGAAAGAGCACGCAAGCATGAGTGGTGGGGGGCAGAGGGAGAAGCAGACTCCTCTCTGAGCAGGGAGCCAGCAGGATCTCAGGACCCCCAGATCACGACCCCAGCCACAGGCAGACACTTAACCAACAAGTCACCTGGGTGTCCCTACAGTGTGTATTCTTAACCATAGTTCAGCTAGTTGTCAGGAAGCTAGCTTGAGATGTAGAGCTGATGAAGAGAAATTGGTCCTGAAGATAGGAATTTAAGAATCCTCCAAGGAAAGGTCCCAGTTGAAAACATGGGTAGCTTTAAATTAGCAAGCATGACCTTATTAATTAAAAGAAGAAAAAAGGAGAGGAGGAAAGGGCCAAGAACTAAGCCACATTGAAACTTTCAGGGACAGTATCTTATCCTTCTTTAAGGCTGGTCACTTAACACAAGAGTCATTAAAAAGCAAAACAAAACAAAAACCTTCCTCGGATATTTAAGGAAGCAAATGAACTCATCTTTCCATCCTAAATTTTTCACCTTGTGCTTAAGGTTCTACTTAAGAACTTCAGTGACTCAAAAGAAACAAATCTAAACACCGTCCTCTCTTTCCTATATTTCTGAGCATGATTTAGTTTCAGATACATGGGGTCTTTGTTGGATTTCATTTTTCCACCTTACTCCATGTTTTCCCCAGTGGAAGAGGGCTGCTCTGTAGAGAGGTTATGCCAGCGTAAGAGGATTTGTAGAGTAGTCCAGTGTTTCTGTCATTTTAAACCATTGGTAAATTAATCTACTGAAAGGATAAATAACACATACATGGTGATGTGTTGTAGCTGTTGGATGTCTTCCTCCCCCTGCTTCTCTCAGAGTGCCTGGAATTTCATTCCCTTCCATATTCTTATAGAGCATGCATAAGACAGCACTATGAAAAACCCAGGAAAAAATTAAAATTATTGCTGTTGAAATATATAAATTATATTCTTTCTTGTTACCTGCCAGTAGAGTCAGATCAAGCTTCTTGTGCTTGTCTGGTTCTTTTAACCCCCACTGGTCCACAATCTGGATCCAGCATTATTCGTTTAGAGGGGTTTCAGGGATTGAATGCAAAGGATTTCAGAACAGCTATGTGGTTGTGTCAAATATTTTAATGTTATAAGGCTGTAGTTATTGTGCTGGCTTTCTTAGAATCATATTTTCCTCATTGATCTATAACTTCAACTACTACAAAATTAGCACCATACCTAAACTCTTTAAAAAAATACTACAGAGCCCTCATCTGTAATCTGGCTGTCCTGTTTTTTTCTAGTGCTGTAATTGAGTACTGTGTATAATGTAATCTGACATAACTCATCCCACCTAACTTTATTAGGAAAATTAGTGGAATGGGACTCTCATAAAAGCGTTCGATTAGAATCAAGGGAAATCTAACTTGGATTAAAGATCTAGATTGTCTTTCAGAATAAGCAGTTTTATGGTTTGAAGTAAAACAACTTATTTACAGACAGCAATCAACAAGGCAAAAAAGTCCATCATTCTGTTTGAAAGATAATGGGCAAGCCAGTGATTCTCGGTTTGGGCTATGCCTTAAAGTCATCTGTAGAGCTTAAAAAAACAAAAACAAAAACAAAATTTGAACTGGGACCCTTATCCTCAACAATTTTGGTTTAATTGGAATCCTTGTTAGTCCTGGGTGTGGGTATTCATTTGAACCTCCTAAGTGATTATAATTAGGAGAAAACATATACCTCCTAAAAAAGGAAATTCTGTCTTATTAGTTTTGAAAACTGAACTCTTGGTTCTCCTATTTTGAAGGGATGCAAATTAATTTAATTTAGATATTAATTGTTAGGAGGATATGTGAGAATACATATTTATACGCTTAAAAAAGCCCTTCTTCTGTGTTTCTAAACTCACTTTTTTTTATGTTTAAGATTTTTGAATCTCAACTGTGGGTTTAGCTACTGTCCCCATCATTCCAATTTATGAACTGAAAAGGTACGTTAATGTACAAATGAATAACTCAGAGTTGGTGGAATGAATGTGGCAGTTTCAGTCAATGAAAAACTCATTGATTATCTTGAGCATTTTTTTCTCCATAAAAAAGGCATGGTTACTGTTACAAAGTGATGTTTGGTTACTTTGTGCAAAGTATCTCGTTCATTCTGGGCCTGAATTGCTTTTTGTGTAAGACTAAGATACCACACCTTGCTGAATAAACATGACAGTGTATTGAGTGTTCATTATAGTTCAAATTCTAAGTGTGCTAAAGCTTTATGTATGGTACCTCATTTAATTATAGTGAAAATCCTATGGAGTAAGGGCTAATTTTCTAGAATCCTTGTTTTAAAGATGAGAAACCACTCTCAGAAACATAGATAAGATAGATGTCCAAAATTGTGCATCTACTTAGGGATAGGGCCGGGATGTGAATTCATGCAGTCAACATCATGGGCAATGGTACAAAGTAACAATAACCCAATATGAAAATGAATTTTTCTGTTTAACCAGTTGGTTAGATCAGACTTAAAGCTATGTCATCTTTACAGGAAAGCTTTCCAAGAGACAGTCCTAATATTTCCCAAGAGAATAGCAGATTTTTCTATTGAAGCTAACAAGGAACATATACACTGTGGTCTTAGCAATCTTGACAGGCACTAGCCTAGCAGGAGGATGGGTACTCTTTGGCGCTGGCTGGGTTTTGAGGAAGGAGCAGTGTTCTCACAACTTCCTCAGGCTCACAGGACTCTTCCCCACACTTCACTTCCAAATTATAGGAGGGAAAACAGTGTGGGAGGAAGCATGGAAGAGAGCTCATCTGGAATAACATAAATGGGCTCAGCAAACTTGTGATCAAAAGACCTCAGTGTAATTCCTGCTTCTGACACTCATACACTCAGGCCCTAACAGTCACTCAACTTTCCTCAATCTCGGTTTTCTCTTCTTTAAAATAGAAATGAAGATAGTAGTAACTGAATTCTTTAACCCAAGGGGCTGAAGATCAAATGAGATAATATACTGTAGAAATTCTAAATAAAGGATAAGGTGTTTTTAAAACTGTTAGTTTTTAATAAAACAGACTTTTCTAACTGCAAGGCTTTATTTATTTAACATGCAGAATAAAGAAAAACCAAATGTATGAAACTCGAAGAAATTTTTGTTCTACAGTACCCCTTCATTTCAAATGTCCTTACAAGAGCAAACACTTGGACTTTTATTTCATCCGAGTGTTCAAAACCCCTAGGCATTTAAGCAGTCTCTGAGTGCACCAATTACCATCTAATGGCCAAATCCCATGATTGTTTTTCAGTCTTCAATAGAATTGTAATAGCAGTGGTAATTCATTCATTCAACAAGTGTATATTGAGTGCCTACTATGTATCTGGAATGGTTTTAAGTTATTGAAAGAAAAAGTCAGTGAAAATAAAAGCAGGCAAAACCTGAAATTGTTAAGTACAAACTAAGGATCAAATGTTACATATAGTCTCATTTAATCTTCATCGTGATCCTACAGAATATGTTTTACTAGTGTAATCTATGAATGAGTTTATTAGATTTAGAGAGTTTAAAAGATGTGTCTAGCACCTCCTAGCAAGGAGATGGTAGAACTATTTCCTTTCCTTGAAAATGGTCTTTCTTTTAATCACACATTTATGAATTCGTTTATTCATACTGCACCTAGTCTAAATCTTTTTGACCTTTTTTCTTTCTATAAACATCACAGGTATCTCCTTAGCCACCTGTGCTTAAAACAGTGGTGCCATTTTTGAAACTCTTACTCTGTTCTCCTCCACATCAAGTTGACTTGGATTTTGATTGACTCCATTTTCTGTTTTTGTTGTCAACCTTTAGCATTCATTACTTCTGGCTACAACTATTGTCATAGGCTTCCTACTAGTCTTTCTATTTTTAGTCTCTCATTCAGCCTAATTATATAATGCTGCCTAGTAAAAGCACTTCTGCTAAAGCACAAATCTAATTATTTCCTTTATCAAAAATCTCTATGGCTTGCCATGGTCTGTAAAAGATGGCAGTACTCATAAAACATTTCTAGAGTCCATGGTCTAGGGAAAACCACATTTCTGGCCTTCTCTCTCAATGTGCCCCTTCCCAAATGTGATAGCAGTGTTTTTCAGGTGTGTCTGATAAGAATCATTGGGGGGCTTATTAATATACAAGTTCTCAGGCCCCACTTGAACCTACCCTAGCAGAATCCTTAGGGATTGATCAGTTCTGATGGGGTATGGTAAAACCTACTGGTCCTCTGATAGTCTCAGAGCACAGGTGCGTAGTTGTGACCACCCTGGGACTCTTGCTACCACTGAGTGTTCAGGAAATCAGCCAGTACTGCCTGGTATTATGACACTTGGTGATACTGGGTTCTCCTGGCCACCCTTTTACACACATCACCGAGGTGCAAACCAAGTGCCAAAAAACTCAAAGACAAATTGATTAAAGTGAATTCTTGGGAGAGCTGATTTTCTCATATTTATGTGAGCCTGAGACATTTTTATGTGAGCGCATATAGAATATATAAAGGAGATGAGTTTGTAAATAAATGTTTAGTTAATATATGGATTATCTCATTTCCAAGTTATATATGTGTATATAATTTTGTATATAATTTTATTATATATAATTTATAATTTACATATGATTATATACAATTTATATATAAATTTCTAATTTCTGTATGTAAGTTATATATGTGTGTGTATGTATGTGTGTGTGTGTGTGTGTGTGTGTGTATGTATATATATGGAAGAGAGATGGAGAAAACACACCCAGGAGAGACATACATGTATATAATTGTATATAATTACATACATGCATAAATGATTATGGGCATTTATATAAATGTATATGAATATATGTGGGTGGGTGTGTATGTATAGACACATACACACACACACGGCTCATCTTTCCAAAAAATGATATAAACTGGGTTATAAAAAGTTTCCCAATATTACAAGATAAAAGATATTAACAATAAGATTGTGAAATAAGAGAAAAGTGATGACCAGAAATAAGATGGATAGAGATATTGTTCTATAAAACCTCTACATTATCATTGAAATTGCTGTTAAATAGTACATTGTGATAAAGATCACTGCTTTTCTTTTTCCTTTATCCTTCCTAATCTGCACCACAAATAAGCAAAATTACCGAGTTTTTAAGATTTTCTGCATTACCACTCTGCATAGGTGCAGATTTCTTTATTCTCTTTTTATGAACCCCAAATTTCAAAAATTGCAAGTAAAATATTAGCATGTAGTTGTTTGGTTCCAGAAAACAAAAAAAATCTAGCCCCTTTGGCTCTTGTACAAATTAGGCTTGAAAGTAAATATGGGTAGACATTTAATTGGAAGGTGAGGAAATCATTTCAAAACCTCTAAGTAATATGAGACACGTAATTACACATTTTGAATGTGACCAATTAATCTGAATCCTCCTTCATTCTTTCTTGCCTGCATCCATTCATTCACAGCATATTTATTAAGTACGTACTATGCAAAGTACCAGAAAAGATGTATACCCTTAAAATTTTCCTATAGCCTTGATGTTCAGTGAGTCACAGTGATTTTCTCAGGAGCTGAAGAAAGATAAATAAGATCTGTGTCTCCATCCTAGGTTGGTTTGCTTCACCATTAAAATACTTTTTTGTATTGATTTAAACTTTCAAATATGTATGTATCTTTATTCTTTTTTTACTCAGCTTATGAAATATTTTTTGAGAATTGTAGTGGTCCTGTGTCTGCCATGAAACCAGTGGCTCTACCATTTACTGGGTAGAATGTTCTCTTTTGCAGGTGCGACAGGCTACTTTAGGATATGTGCCCTTACTTAGTTCCCTGACCTGCTTTGACTGTATCATCATTCAGGCCTTAGTCATCTCTTCTTCAGAGGGTTTGTCCATGCTGTGTGTGTTTGTACCTGGCTCTTGGAGCTACTCTCTTTCTTGGTAGGGAGAGCCATACTATACACATCCTAGAAGAGGCAGTGAGGAAGGCTGTGGTTGCCCTTGGTTACAGCTCTCCTCTTGGAGCAGAAAGAGGCTGAGCTTTGAAGCTAGGTAGATTCATGTTTAAATCCAGTCTCCCTCACTTGCTCACTTTTTGATTTTGGACAAATTATCACTTCTGAACCATAGTTTTCTCATTTGTGAAACATGAAGATTATTTATCTTGTGGATTTCATTAACTGTCAAACATTTACTTCTCTTTCACCATCAATAAATATTTGTTGAATGTAATTAAGTGATAATGTTTGTGGAATTACATGTATCAAACTGATCGTGATGATTTGTTTTATGGGTTGGGTTCCCGTTATGGGCTGAATGTTTAAGTCACCCCAAAATTTGTATGTTGAAGCTCTAGCTCCCAATGTATTTGTATTCAAATGGGGCCCTTTGGGAGATAATTAGCTTTAGATTGGGTCATGAGAGTAGGACATTCATGATAGGATTAATGCCCTTATAGGAAGAAGAAGGAAGATCTCCTTCCATGAGCATGTACCAAGAAAGGCCATGTGAGCCTGCAGCAAGAAGGTGGTCATCTACAAATGAGGAAGAGGACTCTTACTAAACACCAGAGATGCCAGCACCTTGATCTTGGAATTCTCAGTTTACAGAACCATGGGGTGGGGAAATATATATATAGTTTATATATATTTTATATATTTATTTATGCAAACAAATATATTTAATATGTTATTAAATATATTAATAATTTATTGTTAATAGTTCAATAATTTAAAACAAACATATTTATTTATATATATTAAATATGTATATTTAATATGTGTGTGTATATATATATACACACACATATTTACATATATGTTGTTTGAACTACCCAGTCTTTTGTCATAGCAACCTGAACAGACTAAATCGGTTCCCTTTCTAAATTTCTTACAGACTGCTTAGAATAAAAGCTATAATTTACATCTTTGTTTAGGATCCCCAATATCTAGTGTACTACCTAGAACATGGGACTCCATAAATAAGCGTACAACACAACTGAGGAGGTAGAATCCATCTTCATGTTCTTTCATCATCTATAGCCTCACTGAAGGCTCTCTTCCCTGCTCAGACACAAAACCCCACGGTAGTTTAGACCAATAGGCTGAAAGAAAACCTAAGATAAAAATCTACAGTTTGATCAAAAGGTTCGTTGGGAAAACAGTGGAACATAATTTCCTCCATGAGGTTGGGTATGAAACAGAATGGATTCAGATTTTAGCTCTGCCATTTATTAGCTGTGTTAGTGAAAGAAAGTTTAACTTGACCAGCTCAGTTTATTCTCAGATAATCTCGGCAGACTTGTTTTGAGGATTAGCATGTAATAAAAGAAATGTGAAGGTTTTTTGAATAGTTTTATCATTCTGAACCATTATTTAAATATGTTTACACTGTTTCTTAATTCCTGAAAGAATGACTTTAGAATCACCCTACGAACTCTCTTTTGAATATCATTCTTTGTTTCAAACGTATTTCCTTGTGGCAGGAAGCGATAAAAACACATGGCACAGACAGCTAGTGACTGAAGAGGAAGTTAATGGTGTTTGTTTTTCCTCTAGAATTAGTAGTTAAAAAATTAAAAATAAAAATGTGTCTTGCCAACTTTGGAAAAGACACAGATTGCTTTGATTACAGGATTATAATGAACCTAATTTTTTGACATTAATATTTCTTTCATATTTATGAATTGAAGTGCTTTTTAAAATTAAAACTTTGAGGCTTTCCATTTTATTTTATAAGCTGTAATGAACAAAATATCCAAATACTATTAAACACGTGGAATTTATTTCTTCTTTACCCTGTAGACTTAGAAACCAAGAGAAGGTTTAGAGAGTAAAGCATTTTGAAATCATTGACAAGTGCAAATGATGCTGTTAGCATTCTATGTCTAGATTGTAATGCCTTTGAGGAGACAATGTTGTAGATGGTTTTTCAGCTATAATGGGAAGAAGTAAATAAGACCTTTCCCTAGCTATGTACTGAAAAAAACCCAGTTGTGATTGGGAAGTATTGTTTGACTCAAAGCCAGCACATTTTTCACCAGAGATTCCTGCACACCCGCAAGTTTGGGACATTACTAAAGATGGTGAAAATGAGGTGGGATGAAGTGGGGGGTCTTGCAACAGAAGGCATCCAATTAAGAAAATCTACAAAAGTGACAAAGATGCTATTCTAGAAAGTTAGAATAATTTTATCTCAATGATGCTGTTAGCATTCTTTGAAGGGAGAATGCAACTACTATGAAATATCTTTCATTTAATTAAAATCAAGATTTATGTGGTTTGCTGCTGCTGTCTGAGTTCCATTTTGACTTTTGCTTAGTGACTGCCTGGTGGTTTACAAAGATTCAAATTTACTTTATTATGGGCTAAGAGAGTTCCTTTGGTAGATGTCTATTTTTTGGGGTGGGGGCAAAATCCTTTGCATCCACCTCTGCAGGAGGTGTGGCTGTAGTCGTACACCCTGGGAAAATCACTTTTAAAGACTCTTGAGTGGAAAGGGTCATGGGTATTTATTGTGAGGAAGAAGAGGATGCAAAAATGTTATAGGGGTTATGTCATTTCATTCAGGAATTAGCTTTAGAAAGATCATTGAGGAACTGGTATTTAAGAGTGGTAGATATTTTTAGATTGCTTCTAAGTAAAATCATGATTTTTCATTTAATGAGCTGGAAAGAAATCATCTAGTCCTGTGTTTTCTGCATGTCATGAACTCTTATTGGGCGATGGAATCAATCTCATAGGTTGCAGGTAATTAGTGGGATAGAATAGACCACATTACAGGATACCAGGGTGCACATGCATTTTAATATTAAATATCAACTTGTGAAAATGGTGTTTGCATTTTGTATAGATAAATATGTTTCTATATATGTACAAATATACTTCACTTAATATGAAGTACATTTCAGTGTGAGTAGAAGCTGAGGAAGATTAGAAGTAGCTGATGGAGTCCTCTCATTTCTTAGATAGGATATTGAAAGAGGCTGCCTTCCGTTTTATTTGAGTGGGTCTCTCTGAGGTGGCTTATGTATCATCAGGTCTGTCCTCTGTTAGAATCTTTGTTTTGATCACCTTTGCATCATTTATGTTTCACCCCCGTACTTAAACATTTCTGTATTTTTGTCACTAGAAAGTGAGTCAGAAATGCTGATTCTGGGCAAATGAATCTCCACTGAGCCTATGAACACCGTGTTGGGGGTTGGTTGCTATTGGGGATGCCAAGTGGAAATGAGTAGAAGCTTTCCTGCTTGCTCGTTATCTATAGATAAAGCCTGTATTCTCCATAAGTTACATCCCATGGAAAGTTGGAATAATAATCTAATAAATATCCTCAATAGATACAGGACATGTTTATTAGCTTCTACCATGTGTTTCAGTTCAACAACTATTTACTGAGCTCCTGCTTTGTGCCACGTAGTTTGCCATATAATTACTTCCTCCTGTCTGTAGCTAATTAAATTGATCCCCCACTTTGCTTGTGGGACATCCCAGCAGGTGTGCTGAAGGACATGGTGGTGTGGGGTCATTGGTCAAAGACCACAGAGATGGAGCTCCATGTTTTGTGACACAGTACGCCACTTTGGAACGCCATTATTGTTGGTCTAGAAATCTTCCTGAACCCAACTTGTCACGTGTTCCTAAGTCCTGCTATGATCAAGTCCACGTGGAAGCTTTTTTCTCTCTCTTACTTTCATAACACATTGATTTTTACTGAAATTTCTCTCTGTAGCTCTTTACAAAGAGTCCGTGCTGGGGGGTTTTAATTTTTCTTCTGACATCTTGAGAATCCAAGCAGCAGGGCTCGGGGGACCGACGGTCTGGATGCCACGTGCGGTTTTGTTGTTCCCACATCGTTACTGCCTCTTGCTTGTAGCAGTTCCTGCAGATGACGTTCTGGTTTTTTGCCTCTCTGTCTCTTGTTTTTGAAGGGTTTAGACAAAAGGTATTATTTTGTTTAGTTTGGTTATTAGTTGAGTATTGGCCGGCCCAGTCATTGCCCGATGCAGGTCGGGCATCAGGGAATGGTCCCCAGACGGCGCCGCGAGCCTGCTGTCCTGATGGCCGTCAGTACAAAGAGGGATACCCAGGAGGCTGAAGCCAGTGGAGGGCAACATGGAAACAGAGCCCCGTCTTGTTGGTGGGTCTAGAAAAGCTGCATTTTTTCTTTTTTCAATTCTCAATCGTTTTAATCTTCATTAATTTGAAAGATGACACGTGATTGTGTGTTGTCATTTTTACTTGCATTCTTCTTAGTGGTTTTGAACATTTTTCCACGTGTTTTTTGGGTTTTCTTCCTCTGTTTTGAATTTGTTTGTGCCTGTTGCATATGTTTCCTTTCGACTATTCTATTTTTTTATTGATTCCAAGAGCTTTGTGTATATTACTGAAATTATATTTTATTGCAGTAAAATATATATAACATTAAATTGACCTTGTTCACTCTTTTAGAGTGTACACTTCAGTGTCAGTAAGTGCATTCACAGTATTATTGCACAACCATTACCACTGTACCTCTAGAACTTTTTCATCATCCCAAAGTGGAAAAAAAAAAAAGACAAAAGACAAACAGCCATGGTGAAAAGCCACAAAGTTGGTGCAGGGTCTTACTTATACTTGTGCTGTACAGGCCCAAGGACCTTGGCAAGGGGAGTGCTAACCTTTTCTCCTTTCATACAGCAGTAGAAACACTGCTTGAGTGATAGAATCCTCTCATTGTTTCTCTGGATCCAAAGCTTCCTTGATTATCGCTACTTTACTTTAAAAGATGTATTCATACATTAAGTAAACGGTGAAAAGCTGTTCTCATAGGACTGTCTTACTGAGCAAATTCTGTTTTGTTGAGCCTTTATAGTTCCTACACTTTTTATTTAATCTACTGGTGTTTGATGTTTTCTTCACTTGCCAATGTGCTATTTCCAGCTGTGCATGGAAATTAATTTTCTGTTTGAATAGACAATTCCAGGAAACTATCTATTAAGGTTATAGGAGGCAAAGAGAATGTTGTTCTACAGGTTTTTTTTTTCCCTGGTATTCTTGGCATTATAAAGGAGTAAAAAGGTCGATATAAGAGTCCATGATTGGCAGTTAATTTTTTGTTTTTAATTAATATTATAGAAGTAAAATAAACTTTGTCACGGATCACAAAAGCGGTCAATAATAGAATGTGTTTAGCACTGAATGCTTATCCTCCATTTAACAAAAACAGTTCTCAATAGATCTTCCATGGACTCTAAAACCTTTCTTGGGGCAAGACACCTCTTTCTGTATCTGACTCATTCTATGGAATCTCAAAATCTAAGGTCCACAGAATCTTATCCAAAACCCCAGGGCGCAGGTGTGTTTTGGAATTGAGAATTTATCAGATTTTTAAAAAGGTAGTATGGAACATAAATCCTGTGTTAATGTCATGCCACTTTTTTTTTTAACATTTCAATTATTTATGAGAGAGAGAGAACGCATGAGCAGTGGGGGGATGGCGGAGGGAAAGGGAAAAGCAGACTCCCCACTGATGTGAGGCCGATCCTAGGACCCTGAGATCATGACCTGAGCCCAAGGCCGATGCTTAACTGACTGAGCCACCCAGGCACCCCCATGTTATGTCACTTTTAATGGAGTTTGGGACAGATCCTCCTAATAAAATTGTTTAATATTTATTGCTGTAGTGAAATTCATAGATAGTAATGCTAAATGAGATAAAGATAACAAATAGCTTCCTATTTGTTGAGGTCAGCTTTTGTTGCCAGATGAACTTAGAGTTGTCGCCAAATGAGTTACGAAAAATCTTTGTTCTTTATTATCAAGGATAAGGGACAAATAAAATTTTACTTATATTCTAGGGACTTCCAACTCCATTGATTAGAAGTGGTGTGGCTCCATGCTCCAGACATGCCTGCTTCTCCTCAGCTCCACTCAAGATCTGGACTTAGCATTCTCAATATTACAGATACTTTTGTTTCTGGGGCTCTGTTCCTATTGTTCAAAGATTCTTTTGCTGTATTTAATTTCTTGTTTTTCAGCAATTCTATGCCTTGGTTATGATCCTTAACACTCAGTTTGTTTGCCATCATGGTAAATGTCTCATCATGCCTTATATGAATTTATGTGAATATATGTGTGTGTCTATATATATGTGTGTGTACATATGTATGTGTATATATTTATATGTCTCTGTGTGTATGTGTGTGCGTATGTTCTTCATTGTTTTTATTCTTTTGCACTGGTTATTTTCAGTACTTGACGTGCCTTTTCCTTTCCTCCCCTTGAATTTATCCCCTACCGCATCATTCTACTGGGGCAATTTACTTTCTCCCTCTGTTATATTCTCTGTATTCCCTTAGAGCTTTGTATCTACCTTTGTTATAGCATGCAGTACATTGCTCCTTAATTATTACAATAATTATCTCTCTCATATTAGACTGTAAGGGTTCTGAGTGCAGTACCTCTTTTTATGTCTACTGCCTTACACACTGCTTGGCACAGCACAGATTCCTAGATTTTCCACCTAAAATAAATAGAAGGTGTGTATTTGGAGGTGACAGGGTGAGATTGGGGACTAGGGAAAGAAGGATGTGCAATGGAAATAAATTCACGAGGGGCACGTGAGTGGCTCAGTCGGTTAAGCGTCTGACTCTTGATTTTGGTTCAGGTCATGATCTCAGGGTTTTGAGAAGGATCCTGGTGTCAGACTGTGCACTGGGGATGGAGCCTGCTTGGGATTCTCTCTCTGCCCCTTCCTCCACATTCATGCTCTCTCCCTTTCTCTTTTTCTCTCTCTCTCATGGTCTAAAAAGAAAGAAAGAAATTCGTGAACAAGACAGAATAGTTTAGAATAGCAATGCTTTTGTTTATCTTAAATGCACGTGAGGATTAAAAACCTAAAATGTCTATATTGTTTGGGGAATTAGGAAAACTTCAGAAAGGAGTTGAAGCTGGAGACAAACCTTGGCAGATGGATGGAACTGAGGTAGGCAAAGAAGAGTGCACAGTGCTTTCCAGAGAAGGGGGTGTACATTGCAGAGGGAATGGGTGTGGATGAGTGGAAAAGATATTTAAGTTATTGACCAGTTATAAGTTCCAAATTAGGAGAGTGATAGAAGGAACCAGGTTAGTAGGGCAAGTAGGGCTGGATTACATAGAGCAATATGTTGTAAGAAAAATAACTGGATCTGTTTAGAGTAAGATGTCATTGTGAATTAAGTAATAGAACAGGAATGATATGTTAAGAACATTTCTGAAAATAAATGTATCCACAGCATATCCAGTGATGAGTGAACTAAAGGATGGGAGGGGGCTGGTTTACATCCTTGTGCTGAAAACCAGTAGGAGATCATAAAGACCTGGATTAAGATGATGGGAGAGAGCCTGAAAATCGAGAAAAAGGAGTGTGACTTTTGAAAAGTAAAACCGTGATGTGATGCTTAGTTTGACATCAATTTGACTAGGCCACTGCGTGCCAAGATATTTGGTCAAACATTATTCTGAGTGTTTCTGTAAGGGTGTTATTGAGGTTAACATTTAAATTTATAGACCGAGTAAAGCAGATTTAGCCTCCACAATATGGGTGGACCTCATCTAATTAGTTGAAGACCTAAACAGAACAAAAGGCTGACCTCCCCTACATAAGAGAGAATTCTGCCTTGCAGCCTTTGAACTGGAACATTAGTTCTCCCTGGTTCTTCAGAAGCCTGCTGACCTTTAGTTTCAAACTGAGACACCGGCTGTGCAGACTTTGGACTTACCAACCCCCATATTGTGTGAGCCGGTCCTTATAAGTCTCTGTTTCTTGGAGATCTCTGACTAAAACACATAGGCTAGGGAGACTGACTCGGTATGAATGCTGCAGGTGAGGGAGGAATTAAAGATGACTTAAGATTTGGGACTGAGAATTCTGGAGGATCATAATAGTAGCAACAGGGGAAGTTGGAAGAGGCAGTCAATTCTGAGAGAGCATGTGTTTGGTTTTGTTTTTTCTGACTCTGAAGTGGTATTGGAGATTCAAGTGAAATTATTTGAAGCGGCTGGATAAGGTAGGTAGCTCGGGTGGGCGGGGCTGGGTGTGGCATCTTGGAATCCTGGGCAAGCAGGTGAACTGAAGTCACCTGCCAGAGCAGAGCCCACAGGGGAGTGAGAGAGAGGACCCTTGACCCTTGACCCTCTGGTCAAGTGGGAATTAGGGACCTAGAGAAGAAAGATGATTCCGTACACAAAAACCTAGTTGGTGACAGAGTTTACTCTTGACGTGGGTTTATCGGTCTCCTGCGTGAGAGTCAGTGGTTTCCCTGCTCCCGTTTCCCCAGTTTTAAATGTTGTGCTTCAGATTTGTCAGATCCCTAGGCCATGATCTTTACCTTTATTTTTCACCTTAAATAAAAAATGAAAAAGGAATTAGGATTCCTTTGCTTTAATCTTGACTCGGCATATAGTAGACATATAGAATCCAGTTTCACATTTTAATTCCCATGACTTTAATTTCTTCTTCCAAAAAAATGAAGGTTAAGGACTTTTAGGACTTTTTTTTACGGCTGAAAAATACTGGGGAAGAGTATGTACATGTCAAGAAGTTGTTCTAAGCTTCAAAAGTGGCCTTGGGTAAATTTATAAAATAAATTTTACAGCAAATCCTCCTCATCACTTTTTTGGAAGTTTTTATTATTTTAATATTAATCAGAATATTGTAATATATTAAATAAATCAAAGCTTTTATATAACTTTTTCTAAAAGCATCTTTGGACCAACAAATTTCCTCCTAAATATTAAAAATGTGATTAAAAAATTCTTTACAGGGGGCCTAACCCTATTTTTATATAGCTTTAAATTAATATAGCTGTAAAAAAACCCCAGAAAACAGAAACACACAAGCAGTACTTTTCTGTAAACTCCAATGCTATAAAGAAATTTCAGTTCTTATGGAATTTTTATTCTATTACAAAGTCTTCTAACTTTTAAAATCTTCTTATAGAAACAACTTATGTAATTAAAAGAGAAGAATCACTGGTTAAAATGACCCTATATGTTTATCATACCTTGTTCAGCATTGTATTACACTTCCTCATATGTTTCTAGATCTGTGCTATAACATCATTTAATCTCACAATACCTGTTTTTAATCAGTTTTGGGTATTTGATCAATGTGTGATATTTAAATTGTAGTCTATATCCTTTAATAATTTTTTGTCTATACAGTTTGAAATATGAATTTCTAAGAAGGTTGGAAAAATACGATCTTTCTATTTAAAAATGTACAGCATGTATGTTGATATATGTGATACAGAAACTATTGAACAGATGGAGAATAGATACCCTAAGCTTTAATCCAAAGGCATTAAAATACTAACATTAAAAAAGAGCCATTTTCTTTATTAAATGGAACTTGTGCCCCCAGGATATGCATTGTGTGTTAGATATTATTTATATTGATTATAATTCTAATTGTCTGCCTTCGTACTTTCTGGTATGTAAGGGCACAGTCTCTGTGGTCATTCTTTCTCAGTGACCATCTCTGTGCAAATTCCATCTGGAAATAGCAGGCCTTTAACAAAGTGCTGATTTTTTTTTTTTTTTGGTATTTAATGTCTCTTTTGTTTGCTTTGAGGCTCTTCTTAATTGAGGACAGTTAATAGGTAAGAATTCTCTCAGGAAATATACAATGCCACAGCAGTAATCAGATAAGTACTTTTCTGATATAGTTCCTCTACCTACAAAGTAATATTTAGAAATATTGCCTATTTCCAGTATGATACTTGAAAATTATTTATTTTTACTTCCCAGAGATCCCAAATTTCTAGAGTTTTTATGAAGGTGAGTAATTTACCCTTGAATTTATTTTACTTTGTGTATATTTATATTCAAGTCACTTAGTCATTCTTGTTGGTCAGCTGACATCTTAGTTCGGTTTGTGTTGTTTACGGGCATGAGAATCTGCTCTTACTATTTGCTCTGCAATCAGATATAGAAGAGATTAAAAAATAAAATATGTATATTTGGAAACATAAAAAAGCCTTAGAAAAACTTTTGTGACATCTCTGCTCCATTTATAAGTCACACTAATGACTGCTTTGCTTCTCAGTAATTTTCCATTTGTAACATTTTATACCTGGATACACAGATGTAATGCAATTGAACAAGAAAACAATTATCTGTCTGGTGGAAATAATGTACTTATCTCACTGAAACAATTGACTTGTTTAAAAATACACAGAAGTTCTGCTCAGACTGCGGTTACCTGCAATTTGTAAAGCATTTCCAGGAAGAAATAAAATTCTCTGATGTAATGGGATCAGCTAGTGAATCCAATGGTTGTGAATGATAGATTTCCATTCAGAATTCCCCTGTCATGCAAACGTCTATTTGGAATCATTTTGGTTTTGAGAGCTTTTTTCAGTGATCTCTGAGTTTTGGCTGGATCCCTGGAAAACTGCACGCAAAGGCTGTATCGTCCAGTGAAAGCTTCATGTTGACTTGTGGGTTCTGTGTCAGTGGAATGTTTCAGTACTTTTTGGCCTGGCTCAAATGTTTCTTGGCATTTTCTGAGGAGTTTGGCCCATCCCATCTATAGGATCACACTGGATTCTGAATAAACTCTTAAAGCCATCATTCATCTGCAAGCTAATTTGGGATTTTACTGGGTTTTGGAAGTGGACTAATACCATTAGGCAATTGAGGATTCAATATTTTGAATAGTATTTCCAAGGACATACCTACTTTAAAAATAATACAAGAAAAGACTACTTTTCCTTAGTCGAGAACTTACTCTTCTTGTATCTGGTCTTTTCACAGAGGTCAATGTCCTGTTTTAATTTCTCAGTATATTTTTTTCTCTCTTCACCAGTTTCTAAAGTTACTGTAGATCAACAACATTTTCTTCTTTCTGAAAGAGAGATTTCTCTGGCTCTGGGCTGACTTCAGTCTTATGATGTGGATTTGATGTGGGGTTTTCATTTTTCACGTTAAAAGTACTGCCAAAGCTAGTTAATTTTAGTTGTAACATCATAGAATGTTGGTGCCTGTAGGTGCCCTAAAGATGCCCTTGTCTGGTCCTCTCATTTAACACTCAGGGGAGCTGGGCCCAGTTACTTTGTTGGCACAGGAAGCTTCGGCTGGAACTTATGACCACTTCACAGCAGAGCTGGTCTATGGAAGCCATTTCTCTGCCTCAGGGAATGCTTAGGATCCACCCCTGTTCCTGTCTCAGATTTTGTATCTTTAGATAGTTTCCCTTAATGCTTTTAAAATAACTCCCCATACTTCCTATGAATTTGGAAAACCAGCAAAAAAAAAAAAGTTTTACATTTGGTTGGAATTTCAAAGTGTTATGTACTATGCCATTTGCTTCACATTTGGAGCCATCAAGAAATAAATGTAGGAAAGAGAAAGGGAACAAAATTCCTGCCTTCTTACAAATAATGTTGGCTTTTGGACTATATGTTGGACTCAAGGCTGAAGCTGGCTTCCTGTTCCTCCCACCACTCTATATGGAACTTAGACACCCAGTCATAGATGGAGAAATGTGGAACGCAGTTCTCCGTCCTACCCCTATGCAGGATCACTCTCAGCAAGGGCTGCTGGGGCTGTACCTCTGAGAGACCCCAATGGGAGGCCAAGGGCCTGCCACCAGGGTGCTTTCCAAGGACTCTGGCCTCACGACACATAGGAAGCCCCTCCTTTCAAGTAGGTCACTTTCTGGTGTCTTTGTCTTCTTTTTTCCTTGACTTTCCACTCCTGTTTCCCATTCTGACACCGGTGTCATTTACATTTTTCCCTCTGCATGGTGAGACATGCTCCCATTATTCTCCTGAGTAGAGTTGAAAAAGCAAGAGTAGTGGAGTCAGCCTAAGCAACTGATCATTTTCATTTGAGGAAAATAAATGGGAATTAAGCAGTGCTGGTGAGAGTGCCTTAAACATGTGCTCAGAATATTGTCAATAATGGGAAATAAAGAACTCTTTCTACTCTGTCATCACCAGGATATTCTTCTTCTGACATTTTTAAGAAAAAGCTGGAGGAAGACTTTCACCTGTTGATTTGCTGGCTTTGCTTAAGCTCTGCAGCACCCACCATTTTATTTTAATAAATACATTCCCAGGAATCTATAGGCAGAATTGAATGATCTTATTTTGTTTTGTTTTTGTCTTCTTCCGGGTCTGAATTAAGTAAAATTTCAGGTTGTAGAACTATCTTGGCATTTTTAGTTGAGTTTTAGTTTTATGTAGGTTAAGTGGCTACTAGAATTCATGACTTTTTTTCCCCCAGATATTTTTTAAGTGATCATCTCTTCTTTACCTTCTATTTAACAGTTTAAGATGGTTACCTATGGCAGCCTAGAGAACATTTAACAGTATCCTTCCAATTAAGGGATTTTTTTTTCCTTTAGGATTTCTTGCCTTGTGAAACATGTTGCACCTGTGCGTAGACACTTTGACTCCATCGAGAGGTCAATTAAAAGTAATCGAACATGGTAATGTTCTGGACACTCGCAGATTCTCCCCCACTATGATGCCCGCTCGGCTTTTGCTTCCTTTTAGTTGGTTTGAGGCCATTTAGACGAAAAGGTACTGAATGGTACTGAATGGTAGATTTCAGATTTTAAATTTTAAGATGTTAAGATTTAAGATGTTTTGGTACATTCTTGGCATCGAAACCATCGCCTGTAAGATACATTGTTTCTGAAGAAGTAGTCAAACTGGCACTGCATGAATCACCATCAAGTTTTGCTCAGTGGGCCTGTCAAGTATCTGTTACAGTGAGAACTGAGAAGATGGCACATAGGGAGTAGGACGGAGAGTCATAGTGCACAGTAGGAGGCACTGGGCCGGACGAGACTAGCGGTGGGACCAATGGACCTGGCCGGACGAGACTAGCAGTGGGACCAATGGACCTGGCTTGAAACTCAGTTCCAGCAACTGACTTACACAATGTCTCTGCTGTAGTTCGCTTCTCTGCACAATGGGCATACTAATTAATGCTGTCTCCTTCCAAAGTTTGGTGAGAATTAAGTGAATTAAATACCTGGAAGGCACTTTAGAACAGTATCTGAAACATCCTGTGTGCTTTATATATTTTAGCAGTTGAATAGTCTTCACATTCCTAATTGGGTTAGTGGATTAATGTTTACCTGTATTTTTAAGTGTTTTTCTTAGTACACTATTATTTAGGAAAACTGGACTACAAAGATCTTCTCTAATGTATTATTCCTGGCTTGCATTTTTTTTTTTTATTTGACAGAGAGAGAGATTACAAGTAAGCAGAGAGGCAGGCAGAGAGAGAGAGAGAGGAGGAAGCAGGCTCCCTGCTGAGCATAGAGCCCTATGCGATGTGGGGCTCCATTCCAGGACCCTGAGATCATGACCTGAGCCGAAGGCAGAGGCTTTGACCCACTGAGCCACCTAGGCCCCCCCCTGGCTTGCATTTTTAAGGGTGAACTGTGCATCAAAAGACTATGAGCCTTAATTTTGTATAATTTAATATTAATAAATAAGCCTGGACTTTTGTTGTCTGTGGCAATTTATTTCCCACTGTCAGACTATGTATAGTTGTCTTCATTGTTGTCCCTGGTTTTGGCACTAAAATTGTCATGTAGTCATAGTTGCTCAGATTAGAAGGGAAATATTGAGGAAATAGTCCTCCAATTATTAACAGATAAATAAGCATTAAATAGTTGGGTATATTTGAGGAATGCAAGATAATCTAATACCCAGTGGCATAAAATACCCCAAGGAGAAAAATTTCCTAATACAATGTGTATGTGTTTGTGTGTATGATGTGTTATATGGGCATGCTGTGTAAGAAATAGTGATGGAAGAGCTTTGGGGGAACCTAAAAGTTTTACTTTAGTTTGTATAATAATTAACTTGGCTACATCAATATCAGGAAAATAATTAGAATAACAGATTATGTTGAGTGCCTAAAGAAATATGTTTGACAACTTTTAATTTTCTTTCCTCCTACACACCACTTCCTAGTTTGTTTCTGGCACACCAGATGTGTCTCAGCACAGTGGCTGATCCGGGTAGGGTTGTGTGAACACCCGTGGCATAACAAATTTTCTCATTTTCATTCCATTTAATGAAACTGAAATGAGAAGGAGCACTGTATTTTGCAAATGATGCTATCCAGATTTAAGGTGTAGCTTGCCCTTTCTCCAGACCTCTGCATCAATGTTCCCTTTTTCTTTTTCAGTGCTCCTTTTTAAAGCTAATACTAAAGCTTGCATGCAAATAATGAACATACACAAAGCTGATTGTAACCTTGCTTTTCGTAGTTAGACACCAGTGGGCTCCTGTTGGTGCACAAGAGTTAAGAGGGATGACTGGTGGGAGAAAGTGAAAAAAAAATTAGTCACAGGGAAATTTTTTTTTTAAATAATACTGTCTTTTTAGCTTCTTTGAATGGACCAATTAACTGCGGTTTTTTAGCTTAAAACCAGCTTTGGTTCTTGATCTCCATGGAGCAAATAACTTTCCATAGGCATTTTTATTTTGTCTTTCATTTATTTACTGTAGTAATTTTCCCATTATTTTTAGCCTTTTCTCCATTTAAATGCCAGGGCATATACTACATTTCAGAAGCTGTAATTTTCTTTCAGAGAAATTAATTTTGTTTTTAGCTTTGGCCTCATATGTGATCCTTGTGTGTGTCTCTAGTTTTGAACATCTACCAATAATTTATATAACCATTTAAAAAATTTTTAATTACAGAATAAATAACATTACCAACAGAAGGGAGATATTTCTCACCCTACCAACCCATGCAGTTTGTTTCCTTTTGGTTTCAAGTCATATTCAGTTTCAATTTATATTGCCCTTTTCATGTATTATACTCTTTAATGAGTGGTTTCCACGAGCGGTTTTCCAATAATCAGTAGTTGACTTAATCATTCCTCTGATGTTAAAGATTTAGACTTACAATGTTTTGCTACTATAAATTACGTCACCACAAAAATCTGTTTGAATATGCCTGTTTTTGGTGGGTGGTTATTTACTCAGTTTAAACTTTCTGGCTTGACATTGTGAGGTTAAAAGTTTCAAATAATTTTATGGGTCAAGCGATGTGATTTTTAAAAAGATACCTTTTGAAGTGCTTTGTCAAGTGGCTTTCTACTGTAAATTTCCAATAATAATGTATGGGTTTATCGGTTTTATTTTCCTAAAAACTGGGACAGTGTTGGATATTGTGTTCTTAGAATTTTTATATTTGTTAGTTAAATGTAAAATGCTACTTCAGTGTTGCCTTAATTTGCTTCACTTTGATAAATAAAATGCTTGAATGCTCTTTTTTTAATGCTCACTTAATAATTTGATTTCCGTGTGCATATCCATGTTATTGCCTTATTTTTCTTATGGATTTTGTTTTTCTGTCAGATTGTTTATCCCCTTTTGTAACATAGGAAAAAAACCTTTGCTATCTTGTATTTATAAACATTTCTGCAATATGTTGTTTTCCTTTTACCATGACTATTACTTTTCTTAGTAAAAGTTAAAGGTTAAACTCTTACACAAAATTTACATCTTTTTGTTTCCTTTCCTTTTTTTTTGTTTCCTTTTCTGAGTCAAAGTTTTGAAAGCTATTATTCTTTCAAAAATGCTCAATTTTATTTTTTGTTAATTTTTGTAAACTAGATCATATATTTATACATATGTACACAGTCACACACATACAGAATGAAAAAGAGGAGACATTTGTATTATAATTATATAGTATAAATTTTGACCCATTTTCCCCTCAAACCACCAAGCAGTTTTCTTTTTATCATTTATTAAATAGCTTCCCCCACCCCTGATTGTTTTGAATTTTTTAATTATATTCATACATATCATTAGATATTTTATACTGGATTTCTATTCTTATTTGTTGATATATTTTAAAATAAATATCAAAACCATACTATTTAAACTATTATCACTTTAGGGCTGCTGGGCTGGCTTAGTTGGTTAAGTCTCCAACTCTTGATTGTGGCTCAGATCATGATCTCAGGGTCTTGAGATCAAGACCCGCCTTGGCTCTGCTTTCTGCATGGAGTCTGCTTGAGATTGTCTTTCTCCCTCTCCCTCTGCACACCCTGCCTGTCCTTGTGCCTGGATGCTCTCACTCTCTCTCTCTTAAAAAATACTGTGGCTTTATAATAAGTTTTAAAATCTAGTGGGCTCAGAGCTCCTTTTAAGAAATAATTGAACTTCGGGCACCTGGGTGGCTCAGTGGGTTAGAGCCTTTGCCTTCGGCTCAGGTCATGATCCCAGAGTCCTGGGATCGAGGCCCACATCAGGCTCTCTGCTCAGCGGAGAACCTGCTTCCTCCTCTCTCCTCTCTGCCTGCCTCTCTGCCTACTTGTAATCTCTCTCTGTGTGTCAAATAAATAAATAAAATCTTAAAAAAAAAACAAGAAATCATTGAGCTTCTATTGTATACCAGAAAAAGTGTGGAAAGAGAAATGAAAATTACCTAGTTTCCCCCACCCCTGATAATCAAAGTCTTTCCAGGAAAACAGACGTGAAAAAAAAAAACAAACAAAAACCCAGACACATTTATAATGCGATAAAAACCATGAAAGAGAGGTGAATACAGAACTTTGGTAGCACAAAGGAGAGTAGTATATTTTCACCTGTTTATTTTTAAAACGAATGAAAGTTTTATTTTAATTGTAACTGCTATTTTATGTCTATAAAATAACTTGAGAACATTTGATTTTTTAATCTTATAATCTCATTTAGGATTATTGTCTGTATCTTTTTTATTTCTCAATTAAGTTCTATAGTTTTCTTTAATATGAAATATTCCCTAGAAGAATTTCAAGTTCATCATGTATGTGTTATGAATATTATTGTGATAATAATATTATCACAGGTCTCCAGGTAATTCTCTTTGATTTATTTCTTTTAAAAAGGCATCTATTTTTGGTTTAGCACTCAGGGAAAAATTGGAGCACAACTCCTTCCTCTTTTGGGGGGGCTCTCAAACATTCATTGATAATACTTCTGAGCTTTGATTGGATTTAGCACACACAAATGTAGATGTGTTGTTGATGTTAATTTTTGAAACTGACAATAAGTCGATGAGAAATTCTTGAACCACGAAAACATATTCATATGAAAATCTCATTGTAGAAAACAGTCTGTGTTCTATAGCCATGGAAACTTCAGACTGATCTTCTTTGGCTTATGAATTATAGTTTCTATCACTGCAGCTGTTAATTGGTGACAAGGAGGGGATAAAAGGCATTCAGGAGTTTTGGAAAATAAAACATAAGCACACATCAAAGAGTAGTCATTTCTGGAACTCTGTGTACATCAGTTGTTTAACCGCCCCTACTTAAATGCACAATAAAGCTCATTTCATTATTTCAGTTTTATAATGTATGCTTTATTTAAAAATATTTTTGTATTGGCAAATTAGGTCAGGAATAAGCAGGACCTCAGTGACGTAAACAAACTAATCCCAATGGATGACTGTCTTTGGACTTTCTCTTTTGTGTAATTCTTTTCATGTACAAGAACACTTCTCTTGGCCAGGATCCCATTATAAAAAAGAAAAAAAGGTTGGGATGTGGGGGGATAAATATTCCCAGAGAGACTCCTTGAATTTCAGCCCTTTCAGTTACTTGATTATTCTCATGGTTACACGAGATGAAAGGATAATGAGGGGTTGGTTTCCTATTTGAATCATAAAAAATAATTTAAATATACATAGGACCATTGACTTGAATAAATGGCTGCCTTCTAAAAATTCTCTTTTGGGAGGGACACTGAAATGATTTTTGTGGTCCAAGTTCTGTAACCTCAGAGCAAGTTCAAGTGTAGGGAGAAGAGTAGCAGACACTTGATAATAAATTTAGTACAAGTGTTTATATTTGATTTATGTACTTCATTCAAAAAAATGATTTGAGACTTTTTATAAGAATTTATTCAATTTAATAATGAGAAGTATAGAGAAGAAAAGATTATCAAGAAAACAGAAATAAGTGGGAAGTCTTAACCACAAAAAAGAAAGTAAATATATTTACACTTATTATTCAAGTCATGTCTCTTTTTACATACACATATGAACTTATTTATTATAATTGCTAGTTATGTATATTAAATCTTTATATTTGTGTTTAAAAAACACAGTTTTAGTTGTACCATTTAGCTTTGTAGAACTTTTAAGTGATTCCCTTTAAAAGAACTAATGGTAGACAAACCGTAAGAGACTCCTAATCTCACAAAACAAACTGAGGGTTACTGGGGGGTGGGAGGGTAGGGATAGGGTGGATGGGTTATGGACTTTGGGGAGGGTTTGTGCTTTGGTGAATGCTGTGAAAGATGTAAGCCTGATGATTCACAGACCTGTACCCCTTGGGCAAAGAATAAAAATAAAATTAAAAAAAAAAAAAAAGGACTAATGGTTTACCTGCGGGTGATTTCAGATCAACCTGTGAGTTTAGTACCTAATTTAAGAGTGGAGGGATAAGGGGCACCTGGGTGGCTCAGTCAGTTAAGCATCTGTCTTCAGCCCAGGTCATGATCCCAGGGTCCTGGGATTGAGTCCCACATTGGGCTCCATGCTCAGCGGGACCCTGCTTGCCTCTCCCCGTCTACTTGTGTGCACATGTACTCTCTCTCTCTCTCTCTCAAATGGATAAATAAAAAGTCTTTAACAAAAAAGAGTGGTAGGATAAGAAATATTTGGGGGAGAAGAGCAGGCATAATAAACATGTAGAAAAGTTACCCAATCCTCCATTTGAGAGAACTTCAAATGTTTCTTAATAGTTACCCAGATCATAGCCTTTCATGTTTTCTATCTCAATTGCTAGCTCTCTTTTCTACTTTACCATCACCTGTAGCAAACAAAACAAAAAATAACTCCCCTAATCTGAACTCATTTCTAACTTGTGTGGTAGGCTCAATCATTTGTATCCAAAGTGTCCTAGTACGTCCATTGTAAGTTATAATGAAGTCATCATTGATAACATAGAGGATGGAAAGAAAATTTAGAGAAAAAATTGATCTGGATGTCACTGAGAAAGGAGAGAAAGTTGAATAATGAAATAGCATGAATTAATGATAAATGAGAGACTGGAATTTACCATGTAAATTATGTAGCATGTAAATCCTGAGTAATAGTCTTGAAATGCTGAGTCTGAAAATGACCCTTGCCCTACTCAGATGCGCATTTCTTGCACTTTTTAAAAAGATTATTTATTTCTTTATTAGAGAGAGAGAGAGATTGAGCAAGGGTGGGAAAGGGCAGAGGGAGAGGAAAAAGCAGGCTCCCTGCTGAGGCTGTGGGGTTCCTGGGCCTTGTGCTCGATTCCAGGACTCTGGGATCATGACCTGAGCTGAAGGCAGATGCTTAACCAACTGAGCCGTGCAGGGCCCCCTGCATTTGTTTATTGTATACAACTTAATCTCCTATTAAGTCCTAATCCATTGAATAAACGAAAGTAATTATCATACCTTAGTTAGCAGCTTTCCCTCTCCTTAAATCTTATTTCGCTTATTTATTATGTCATTATTTCCAAGCTCCATTAGACCCTCTGGTATGTTATCACCCATATACCATTGTAAGCATGGATACTTTAATGGGAAGAGATAGGTAGTGACTTTTCTGGTTTTGTGATCTTTTACATTCTGATTTGATAAAACTTTATTGATCTCCTATTTATGTAACAGGTACCAGGCTAAGAGCTTGATATCTTATCATGCATTACTTCCCATAGTAACTTCATGAGTTAAGTATTTTATGGTCCTCATTTAATATAGGAGAACGCTTATTTTAGGGAGAGACTAACCCAAGGTCACATTGCTAGTAAGTGCTGAATTTTGGCTAAAACCCAAGTCTTTGACCTTGCATTCTTTCCAAAACCATATCTCTTGCTAAGTATTTCTGACTTTTACTTAAGATACACTTTGCTCTCTGTTTATTATGTTTGTGTAAAATGTAATCTTCTTTTAAGTGAGCTGAATGTAAGGCTGCTGTTACTATGTGGACCACATTGTGGAACTGAGTAATTGAAATGCAGCTCTGATTGTTGTTGACGGTATGCAGTAAGAAGAGTTGGTTCAAATTTCCTTTGGTTCAGATCAGAAGGAGGAGCAGTTTTTTAAGGGAAAAAGAGTATGTAGTTTTTTTGACACTGGTGTTAGCTCTCTTTTTGCCTACTAAGGATAACTACAAACAATATATACTGTAAACATTCTATCTGATATAATGAGGAAAGTGAGGCACATAGTAGGAATTCTTTCAAACTTAATTGTGCTCATCAGACATTCATTGAGCACCTTATAAAATCCAGCTATCCTACTATGTTCAGTGCTCCCCTTGAATAAGACATAGATGTGACTCTCAAGGAACTTATAGTCTAGTGGGTAAACTCAATTTATAATGAGATAGCTACTTTTCAAATAATTCAAATTCAGTAAATTGCTTATGAGAATCATCACCTTTGGGCAGTTATCACTTATCTAATAAAGAACATAAGTTCTGGCTAAGAGAATTTCTTATTTCAGGTATTGTAATATAAATCAGCTTGTGCCATCATTTTAAACCTTTTTCAAACAGAACCCACATTTTACCTTTAGAACTAAAGGATGTTGAAAACAGTTCAATATAATCTAATTGAGTCACTTAGCAGGCCTATTTTAAACCAGTCACTTCCTTTTCTTTCTCTGCAACCTATGACACATGGATTTCCAGTATCAGGAAAGTATTGTTTTTGTTTTTTGGGAGTTGCTGTATTATGTGGAACCAAAACTAAGTTAATATGGGTAGTGTTTGTCAGCTCAAGGTAGTAAGTTAAATTGAGATTTTCTTCCTTTCCTCTTCTAAATTTGGGCCTGAGTTTTCATGTTATAAATTGACAATTTTTACTTATTCATAATGAAATGATCCCTTTTATTTGTAGCCAAGTTCATCATTTTAACACTTAACCCTCCATAACAGTCTGGAGGAGAGGAAACTTGGCAACCATTCATTATTATCTGTTTTTACCATCAGAAGGTATTTATTTGTCAAGAGAGCATGGCAGTGACGTCAAGGATAGGAATGAAATACTCCCTAACATTTTTATACAGGGTGGCCTTTCCTTTGAATTTGTGATGGTAAAAATGACCATACTTACTTAAAATGCATTGCAGAGTTCCCTAAAACACAAAAGCATGTAACTGTAGCTGTGGAAGGAGACTATCTGATAATAAAAGGAGAAAATATCAGTCTTGGATTAATGATTTGGGAATCCCATCAGTAACCATCTACACAGCATTTCACCTACCTTTTAAAGCAGCTTACAAAGCCCTTCATGAGTTGTGCTTTATCAGCTTTGTGCCTGCGTAAAAATTGACTCGTCAGAGAAGCCCACTAAATCACAGTCCCAATATTACAGATCTCAGACATTTTTTAAATGAGTTATTTATTTGAGAGAGAGAGAGAGAGAGCAAGGGCAGAGGGGGAGACCGAGAGAGTCTTAAGCAGATTCCTTGCTGAGCACGGAGCTTGATGTGGGGCTCGAACTGACGACGCTGAGATCATGACCTGAGCCAAAACCAAGAGGCTGAGGCTTGATTGATTGTGACACCCAGGCACCTCTGCAAATCTAAGACTTTAATTAAAAAAAATAAAAGATTTTCAGGCCCTCATATTGTATCTTGAATACAAATATAGTACTTAGTGGATGAGTTTCTGTTTGTTTTGAGCCTGACAGTGCTGATTGTATTGAGGGAAGTCCAATATCACAGACATGTGAAATTTTTAAAATTTTGCCTTTGTACGTGAGAATGATGAACTTTGGTGAAGGTGTTGGCATCCTCATGATTTCCTTCTGATACAGTGTATGTGTATCACAGTATCTGTGACTGTGATTTGACTTGGTTTCTATGACAAAGTTACATATAGATGTCCGCTGGTTTTATATGGGTGGTGAACAGAAAGAAAGATCTACTTGATAATGGGTATTTTAAGTCTGTGCCTGGAAAGAATGAGTTTTGTGGTCACACGTTCAGCGAGCAGTTCTGAGTGCTAGTTATTGTGCTAAGCTCTGAGGGTGAAAAATGTACAGTGAAGACCTGGCCCCTATAATGATGGACACTGAAGTCCAACTGGAAAGACATAAATCAACAATGTTTAAACCAATATAAAGCATAGATTTGTTCATGTAAAAGATGGTCCTTGTGATTATTTCTGTTTGGGTGCGTACAGTGTATTGTGTGAGTATATAAATGGGGAAGGAGTGAGGAAAGGAAGGAAGGAAGGAAAGGAAGGAAGAAGGAAGAGTGAGGAGGAGGCATGGAAAGGTGTGGTAAAGTTGTGGAGGGAGAGGGAGAGAGTGGGTATTTGAGGCACAAAAGACCCCTGCAGGGAAAGTGGCCTGAGGTAAAGGTTAAGATTGAAGGATTCTCTTGGAAGAGGATCTTTTAGTTACAAAAAGATTAAGCTGTTTACTGAGATCAGTGAGTTACTGACTGAGTTTCTTTAGACAGAAGAATATAAAAATTAGAATGCTTATCTTTAAAAAAAAAAAAAAGAATGCGTATCTTTCCAGCAGTCCTTTTTTGTTTTTGTTTTTGTTTTTTTTTTTGATGTTTCTGTCTAGCACCCAAGACTGTCTTTGTCCTAATTTAATGATTAGGATGATGATGAACAGGATGATGAGGGATACCACTGTGGAGATTTAAATGAAAGAAAACATGGCTGCCTGGGTGGCTCAGTCAAGAGTCCAACTCTTGATTTCAGCTCAGGTCATGATCTCAGGGTTGTGAGATCAAGCCCCATGTCAGGCTCCAAGTTTGGTGTAGAACTTGCTTAAGATTCTCTCTCTCCCTCTGCCCCTCCCCCACCTCTCTGTTCCCCTCTCTCTAAAAAAAAAGATAAAAGAAAGAAAACAGTTTCTTTATTTTTTATTCATCATCTTTATTCAGATTTAGAGTGTTCTAATATGTTTCTTCCACTAACCTTTATGATTGCATCCTTATACAATATTATTAAATTCTGTATGACAAAGTGAATTATTGAAATTCATTCTTAACCCTGTCAGTGGTGAGCTCAGGCCCTGGAGCCAGAAGAGACAGGTATGACTCTTAGTTGCATTTTTCACTGCATTTTTTACACGGAGCAAGTTATTTATCCTCTCTAACCTTATATCTTTAGCCATACAGTGGGCTGATAATTATACCAATGTCTTAGGGTGGATAGGGTAATACAGTCAAATTTCTTGTTGAGCTATCTTTTTTTTTAAAGATTTTATTTATTTATTTGAGAGAGAAAGAGAGAGAGTGCATACAGGAGAGTGCATGAGTTGGGGCAGGAGCAGAGGGAGAGGGAAGAGCAAATCCCAAGCAGGTTCCCTACTCAGCGTGGAGCCCGACATGGGGCTCCATCTCAACCCAAAGATCATGAACTGAGCCAAAATCAAGAGTCCGATGCTTGACCAACTGAGCCCCCCAGGGACCCTGAGTTGTCTTCTTTTGATTATTTCATAAGACAGAGGAGGTGTCTTTTCTGTGTTCCTCTATTGGAGCATCCAGAGAGGAGGTTCTCAAAATTAGATTTCAGACTGCCATATTCAACTTGTAGCCCATCTTGTACAGCTGAAGACCATCCACAGTTTTACGTAAACCTTTTTCTTATTGAAGGTAGCTGTTCATTTATTAATGCAAATGCCTTGTGCCTTGGATGTGTGAGCCCTAAAAATATACTTCCAGGGATAAAAATAGAATCTCTTGGAGTTCTGAGATGCTGCTTAATCAGAACCAGCTGCAAGCTGTCTAGAAAATGCAAGTTATATGAGCCAGATGGCTTTTGCCCTTTTTACTTTAGACAGCATGTAATTTGGATAACTACAGCTACAGTAATACATTTTGCCAGTCACACTGTTTGATAAACATATTTGTTGAGAACAGCCACTTCCAATTAGAGACCCAGTAAAATGTTAATTTATTTTAATAATTTTTCCTCTAGGGTAAGACCAAGAATACTTATAAAAGAAATGCCTTTTCACAGGAGAGAGTACTGTTCAAGGTTTATTGTATGCCAGTGGTTAATTTTTAGGTTTGGCACTTAAATAATGATGATGAGTATACTTGACCTACGTTTCCATTTTTTTTCTTAATATTTAGTGTATATGTGAGGGACCATAATTTTCCATATTTTATAAATATATTTGTTTTACCTGTGGAAAGACGGTTTGGCTAGTTTTAACTTTCTTCTACACAACTCTAATTACTATAAACTCTAATAATAGATATTAAATTATTGTTTGTCCACAAACCATTATTAATGTGGTGTTTCTGAGATTTTAATTTTATGACTGGGATCTTTAAGAAGGAATTTTCTTTATTAGCTGATGTAACCATGACTGATTTTCATTGACTGAAGATTACTGTAAACATAGTCACTAATATTAGCTGAATTCCAATTTTATCCAGTTCTCACTCAGATAAAACAGCAAAGCTAAATGTTTGGGCTATTCACACTCTGAAGACCTAAGCTCAGATACAGCCCGCTTGTAAGAGATGTGAAATTAGCAGTTCTATTTTTCACTGGTGGCACCACTTCTTGGAAAAGCATTTTGAAGCCTTGATCGTCCATTACATGTGATGAAGTATTCTCTATTTCTTGGGACAGCTACCAGGCAGCAAATAATAGATTGCTGAGCACCTCGGAAGGATCTCTCGTGTCATAATTTGTCCATAGTCCCAAGCCTTCCAGACTTGTGAGTTTAGCACATAAGTGGTGTTTTCCTTCACCTAGTTTAAAGAGGAGAGGATATTTCATCTATAGCATTAGAGATGTTAGAACATAAATTTCATTGTAATACTAGCTGCAGGTTTGTTTACTCCAACTATAGTACCGGGAACTCTGCTAATCACTTTATACATTACTGCATCTAAGCCTCACAACAACATAACATTACAGGGTATATATTTTTATCCTGTTTTACAGATAAGTAAGCACGATGGCTTTGGAGTATAATTATTCACATCATAGAGAAAGTGTCAGTGTCAGAATTTGAAGCTACTGTTGTTTTAATGGTCTGTCTGACTCATGCTCTTTAATTCCACCCATTAAGCTATGAAAAGTGGCATTTGACTTAGCCATAGCGGTTCTTTCAGAGATAAACACATGCTTCTGTCCATTCTTGTAAAACAGTGATGCTTCTTAGAATTTATTTTAAGCTCAGATTAATATGTGAAAAGTTTAATCTCTTTCACTTCACTTCAGTAGATACACTGTAGCTAATGTACTTTGAAAGTAAAAGTCCTATCAATGGGGGAAATCTCATTTTGGTGCTTTTCCAATATGTGGTTAAGAATGATACTGATACGTAGTGCTTTGAGAAACTGGTAAGTTCTCGTGTGATATGAAACAGCATGGGAAGCAAATGGTCACCACATTTACCAAATCTACATCCTGCTTTTATGTGTTTAACAAACTAAGTAATAAGATCATGAAATTCAGTTATGAATGCAGCAGTTGATACCTATGCACTGTGTCACAGGCAGCAGGAAATAAAGCAAAGCGTTATTTATAAAGACATCGTAGTAGTAGTTCTCTCCACTGAAAGCAAACTGAGGATCATGGAAAACACTGTATTATTTCTGGCCATTTGGGGAGATTATACTGTTATAATTATTTACATATGGAGCCATTAAATATTTTCTTGAACGGTAATGTAAAATGATAGAGAATCTTGTACTTAAGTACTATGGTTTAAAATAGGGCTTATACTATCTGTTAGCAAACAGTTGATGTTATCTGCTGTTTCCTAGAAATGAAAGGGGGATATGGATCAAAAATACTACTTGGTAGTAAAGTGGTCCTTTTTATTCGCTTATAAAATTCTGTATTTAAGCGATGACTTAACCCCTTTTTTCATATCTCACATAGTGTAGTCAGTTAAGATACAGATTCAGATGTGCAGTCTGATATTGCTTGACCCATTTGAAGAAAGCATTTAATGTCATTAGATGGGAGACATAAGTCACCTAGAGAAAGTTTCAGTACTTTCTTTACGTGGAGAGATATAACTTGGAATGATGCAATAGGCTGATTTAGTCAATTTATTTAAGTTTTCTGTTAAAGTGTGAGATCCTGTCATTGATGCTGTGGAATGGAAAAGGAGAGATGAAAAGTGATCTCTGCCCAGTTTATCTGTGTTTATCCTAATGTGGGTACCTTATTCTTTTTTCCCTATATGAAGGTTTAGTAGCTTAATAAGTTGTCTGCTTTGCTTAAATGATTTAATAAGGAAGTGTTGAGGATCGAAAGAACTGTCTGTGTCCTTGTCCTCAACAAGCTTTTGGCATTTGGCACCAAAAGAGTACTTTGTTCTTAGAACTTAAAGTGTGATCCCAGAATATTGTGACTTTTGGAAGTTAGGACTCCAAAGAAGGTAGATGAAGGAAAATCTTTTATTCTCTTTATCCAATGAGGGACTTTGTTGCTTTTGTCTTCTTGAAAAATAGACATGTATTGGGCTGAAACTGTATATTATAGACCCTTAGACTCCACTGGCATATTCCAAGCTGTTATTGTCAATCATATAAATAAAAATTTAGACAATTTCTGAAACACATCTCATACCTTGAAAATAGAGATATCACTCATCTTCGTATATCAGATTAATATGTAAGATGGCTATTTACAATTGTGTAATTTCTGCACTAAGGCTTCTTTCGTCCTGCACCTTTTCAGAAGACCTTTTTTCTCCCTGTCTTTCTTCATTAGATAACGATAATTTTATTTCTAGGTGTGTTGCAGTATGTGGTGCATGAATGTGTGTGTGTGTGTGTGTGTGTGAGAGAGAGAGAGCATGCAAGGGGAAAGAATGGGAGAGGGAAAGAAAGAAGCAAAATAAGTTAGATCTCTTTTTTTTAAAGATAAGCCACAACATTATATGCACATATAAACTGCCTTTCCAGTATTTATAAATCTTAGCTCTTTTTTTATTGCATTGGTAAGACATCATGCTATCATTCTAATATTAGTTATGGGCCTATGTACATCTCACATCAATGAAAACAACTCTGTTAAATGCTTAATAGGGTTCTAACTCTACATTAAACTATCCTGGTTTGCTAGTCCAGGGACACATATCTAGATAGGTACATTTTTTTTTCTGAGAGAGTGTTCTGTTTTAATTGTTTTTGACCTATTGATGTCATAAATTTATTAGTAGATTTCCTAACATTAAATCATTCAGGAGTTTCTGAAATAAACTCAACTGGACATGTTTTATTATTATTTTAATACCCTGCTGTGTTTGATGTATATTTCATCTAACACTTTTGCTTCTGTGTTCATAAATAACACCGGCAGTTTTCTGTTTTGTCAGCTCTTTTTCAGGTTTCAGTGTCAGGGTTACCGGGCAAATCATTTATGATTGTACAACCTGCACGTTGTCACCTAGTTTTGCAGATGAAGGTAGTAAAGTATCTTGAGAAAGGGACCTTTTTCAAACACACAGGCTACCGTATCAGCTAGCAGAAAGGTGAGGGTTACTTGAACACCCTAAAATAGATTTAAAAAAATGTCCCCATATTTTTCTATGCCTTCACTGCTTAAAGAACTAACATATTAAAATCATCATGGCCCGACGTGGGGCTCAATCCCAGGACGCTGAGATCATGACCTGAGCCGAAGGCAGAGGCTTTAACCCACCAAGCCACCCAGGTGCCCCTAGTTAACTTATTTTTATCTTTATTTGCAGAGGACCTTTTCAGGTACTTTGTAGGCTTTTCAAATTTACTGTAATTGGAGAATTCCATTTGTAGGACCTCTCTGTTGCTGGGCTAGTACTGGTGTTACCTGTGTAAGGATCCTTTGGAAACATTTAGATTGAAAAATTGACACTGAAGTTAATCTTAAAATCTGTATCAGGATTACATTGACAATGTCTAATGTTTTAAAATGGCATTTTGTTCTCTCTCTCACTTTAAAAGTAGTTCAAGTTATCCAAAGAATTTTGGAATATGTAGAGAAATACACTTTATTAATTACCATTACTGTGTAACAAATTACTGTAAAATTTAATAACTTAAAACAACAAACATTTATTTTCTCACAGTTTCTGAGAGTCAAAAATCTGGGAGTGCTCATTTGGGCTTTCCTGGCTCAGTGTCTTATGAAGTTGCAGTCAGGCTGTTCCTGAGGGCTGTTGTCATCTGAAGGCTTGAGCAAGGCTTGAGGACCCATTTGCAAGATGGTCCACTCACATGCCTATTGATTGCAGGCCTCGGTTTCTCACTGGCTGTTGGCAGAAGGTCTCAGTGTCTTGCCATGTAGACCTCTCTACAGGGCTGCTTGCTTCCCCCAGAGGGAGTGATCCCAGAAACTGAGGTAAAAGCTCTAATAGCTTTATGAACTACCCTTAGAGGTGACATACTATCCCTTCTGGATTCCACTGATCCCACTTTACCAACCTTGATACACTATGGGAGTTTATAGCACAAGGGAGTGAATGCCAGAGGTGGGAGTTGTTGGGTCTCCTTGACCATCATCACACTGACCTCAGGATATAAAAATTATCTTTAGGCTACCATCCATACATAGTGGATCTTCCAGGGTCTTGTTTTTTTCCCTCCCAATGAAGAAATGACCTTGAACATTTTAAAAAACAAATTAGGGTACTTGCTGTTTTTAACTTTTTCTCACATAACAGCAGATCATAAACAATTTTCATGTTATAAAATAGTGTTTCTAAAATAGGATTTTTATATGTTTGCTTAGCATCCATTCTGTGGGCATGCCATAATTTATTTCTAACAATCTACTGATATTGTTTTATAATTAGGTCATTTTGAGTATTTGACTATTATAAATTATTAATTTTTTTGCCCATAAATTCTTGAGCACATCTTCTACCATTTACCGAAGATAAAGTCCTAAAAATGTTATTGCTAGGTTGAGGCATATAAACATTTGAAGTCTTTATACACGTATTGCCAAAATATTCTCCAAAAGTTTGTATTAAATTTATGCTCCTGTTGACAGAATAAAAAAGTGTCTGGCTTCTTATCTGCTCATCAATACTAGTTACTATATTTGAAAAATAAAAGGAGCCTGATAGGGAAAATAGTATCTAATTTTAGTTTTAATTTTTTTTAAAGATTTTATTTATTTATTTGACAGAGAGAGATTACAAGTAGGCAGTGTGGCAGGCAGAGAGAGAGAGGAGGTAGCAGGCTCCCCGCTGAGCAGGGAGCCCGATGCGGGCCTCAATCCCAGGACGCTGAGATCATGACCTGAGCCGAAGGCAGAGGCTTTAACCCACTGAGCCACCCAGGCGCCCGAATTTTAGTTTTAATTTTTATTATTGAATTACTTAATAAGGTAGGAGAATTATTTTGACAGCCTTTTTTCTGAATCTACATATTATTTTTCTCCTTGATTCTTAAAAGTATTTCTTTGTTATAATTACTTTTAAAGATATAAGTAATTCTCATTAAAAAATGTTGTGTTTATTTTCTTTGAAAATATATTTCACTGGACTTTTGCTTTAGGGCTGCACAATGGAGCTGTTCTGTAGTGAGCTTGGAAATACTGGAAAATAATTAGATGACTGAGGCACTTTGAAAATAATGATGACTTTGTTCGATGGCTACTAAAGTTTCCCTAACTTATATTTTATTGTTTGAACATTTGCTAGAATAATGGGTTAAGAGTGAGAAAACATGCTTTTTTTACTTTTGTTGTCAGCCATCTGCCAAAATTTGGTGAGTGTCGAAGAACATTTGTCCAGGGCTAAAAGCATAATTGAGACTTGTCTAGTCTTTAAAAAAAAAAAATCTCTCTCAGCCTTCTCATGGCTGTTTTTACTTGAAAAGTCTTTCTGCCCAGTAATTGCATATCACTTGTGTTCTTAGTGATGTACCAAAAATCGAACCCCTGAACAGTTTTCCGGATCTCAAAAAAATTTCCTTTTGATAACAATTGATTTGAAACTTTAATGTTATTAAGAGTCTGAGATAGTGAGCTAGGGTCGAATATGAGCCTACATTGTCTGATGAGGCAGAAGCAAAGTATAGGGGAGAAACTGTGCAATCCTAAAGGCCTTATTAGATAGGCAGGTCTCTTACTTGCTTTGCGACCTTGGTCCTTTTAGTCTCCATCTTCTCACCTGTAAAGAAGGAGAAAAAATACCTCCTTTGCTACATTGTTTTCAAAATTATATGCTATCTACATAGTGCCTGGCCTGCACAGTGATGGTGCATGTATGGAGTAACAAGAATAAGTACAGAAATGTATACTATTCTTGGAAAGTGATATTTTCACAAGACCTGAACAAAGGGAAAAATTCAGCGATTTTTGGGTGAATATTAAATTTATGCCATAATTCTGACCAAGAATGCGTGTGATGGATGAGGGGAGACATGGACAAATACTTACTTTTTTGTATCCATGGAGAAATTTGCTGTTATTATCCTTATAAAAGTTTTCTAAAGAATTCAAAATAGAGTAATATTAGCCACGACTCTATTCTGAACTGACCGTGCCAGGCAAAGCAAGTCATAGACTAATAGTAGGAACAGAAAAATGAAGCCGATAGATGGGATGAATTCTGTGGAACTGGCTCTAAATGTAGAAATCCATTCACATCCGTCATTTTGTTAAGGGAGGGATAGGTTTTGAACTGGATTTGAAGAGTGGATTGGCTTGCACAAAACTAAGGGAGATGGAGTGTTCCAAATCTGGGGACGGTATGAATCCTGCCCAGAAACTGATCCTCAACGTGGTGTTTTGCTGGGAGTAAACTGACCTAACGTGAGCTAGAGAATCTGTGTTTGAGATTCAGTATGGAGAGGGAAGATGTGATCTGAACCTTGATTATCAGGCAGGAGAACTTAAGCAGACACCAGAGCATCACTGGAAGCTTCTGGAGCAGGAGAGAAGTTATGAATCTAGGCTTTGAGGGACTTTAATCTAGATTTGATACAGCGGATAGGAAGATGCTTGCTGAAAACCCAATAACCCAGGAATGAGGTGGTCAGATTCCAAACACTGGCTCCATCACTTCTCTCTTGCTCAAGATCTCCTAGTGGTATGTTCTTGTTTTTGTTCATGAATTTATTGTTATAAAAAAGAAGGGAAATTAAACTGTGAGGTGGTTGGTTGGTCAGTGGCCACTCACCTTTGTGTGACTTCACTTTTGTTTTTTTAATTTAAGCACCTTCTTTTTCAAGTAGGCCGAGAAAACACATTCTTCAAAAATCATAGAACTATAATTATACAATGACAATTACTGTAATATTTCACAATTTTTTTCTTTTTTCTTGGGATGCTCACACTTAATTATCCTGGCTACAAATAAGCTGAAAAGGAAGTAGCATATTTTGAGCCCTTCTGTTATATTCTGCATTAACATTAGCCTCAACGTCCCATTTAGTCTTCACACATCCTTATAGAGCAGGTGATGTTTTCCCATTTTACAGATGTGTGCATTAAACTTTCTCAAAATCAGATATCTGGTAAATGTTGGTATGGAATGCTCTGCTTTGCAACATGAGGCTTCCCAAGAGAATCTGGGGGATGTACAATTTTTGGCAGGAGGAATGAGTTCTAAACTAAGAACAAGTAATGTTCATTTTTTATGCCATAGAGATAGGGAAGTTAGTCTCTCTCAGAGGAATCCAGCTTAATTCTTTGTAAGGGGCATAATATCCAGTCATATGGCTGTTCCTCTGCTTCCTGAGGAAGTGAAATTTTTCACTAAATTGGGTGGTGGCCTTCCATATTTAAATATAGTTAGAGCTTGCTTTAGTAAAAAATTTAAAAATCATGGAAAATGCAAAATATTTATTCTCCAGAAGATTCTAATACTCTTCATTGATGAAAAAGAGTATCTTGTTTCTACTGTCTTATGAATTTTCTACATAACTCTAGTTTCTGAAAGAAATGAATTCATTTACCATTAATGAGAAAAAACTATTTTTTCTCCTAAGAATTATGCTGCAAAACACAGGTTTTATAGGCTTTAGGGAAGTACTTCACTTCTAAAGTGTAAAAAAACATTTTGAAAGTCACATTAAATTGAACCCCTTCTTACTAAGATTTTTTTTTTAATGCTCTGCCTGCTTTGGATTATAATTCTTGGTTTCAAGTCCTAGTGGAGATGTTACTTGCAAGTTAAACTCTAAGAAACATGCTTGTGAATTCTTTTATAAGTGGCTCTTCTAATCGCAGTTCTTTTAAAGAGGAAGTTAACACTTAAGTATCTATTAATTCTTGATAAGGACCTTATTGAACCTAAGCGAAAAATGTTTTAAGAAGTCAGGTAGCTGTTAGCATTATGTGAGAATCTAAGACTAGGAGAGTAATTATTAAGAGTTTCTTAATCTTTTATTTTTTTCAAAATGGAAAGGTCTCTTTTTTTCCCATATTATAAAAGCAGTTCTTAAATATTGAAAAGTATTTAAACAATACTCAGTGGTATATATTAAAAAGTGAGAGCTCCTTATAATCTTATCCTACTAGGATGACCACTGGTTACAGTTTGATCTGTATTCTTCCAGAACTTTTTCTTTGCAATTAAAGGTTATTGCCACTATATATGTTTGAAATAAGATTGACTATACTGCATATGCTGTTCTTTAATTTGTTTTTCTTACTGAATATTGACCTAATGATCTATTTCTGCATTAGTAATTACAGGTTTACTTCTTAGGTTATTGATTTGTTTTGCTATTTTAACAACACTGTGAAAAAATACCTATTTTGTATGTTTTTGTAACTTCTCTGTTTCCTTAGGTGAAATTCATGACAATGGAACTGTTAGGGAAAGGTAGTGCATGTTTAAATTTAAATATTTAAATGCATACAACTTCATAAGGCACTCTCTGAAAGGTTTTACCAATTTTTATTATCTCATCATATTGCATGAGAAAGTTTTTTGGTTTTACTCTTTTATAGTACTGTGAATAATCAATTTTTGCTAATCTGTGAATAATCAATTTTTGCTAATTTGAAGAGAAAAAAATATTTCTTTGATTATTAATGATATATTTGTGGGGCCTTTATATTTCTCTTGGAAACAGCTTGCTTATGACATTTCCTGTAATTTACTGAAGGTGCTTATTTTTCATATTGATTTAAAGAGGTTTGTTTTTGTTTTTTTTTAAGAGTGGGAGGGAGAAAGGTGGGGTGGGGTTGATGGGCATAGGGAGAGGGAGGGAGAAACTTAAGCAGGCTGCATGCTCAGCACAGAGCCTAACACGGGGCTCAATCCCACAACCTTGGGATCATGACCTGACCCAAAATCAAGAGTGGGATGCTTAACCCACTGAGCCACCCAGGGACTCCTTAAAGACCCCTTAAAAACCTTTTAATATGTCCTTGATATACATTATAAATCATTACATACTTTGAATTTTACCTTTATTGTGATATTAGTTGCAATAGAACCTTGAAGATTTGATATATTCATGTTTATCTTTCCTTTTGCTTATGGTTTCTGGCTTTTGTTTCTATGCTAAGAATAAAAACCACAAGTAATGTTTGTTGGGCACCTAAGCACTTGATTGAGCATGCCCTCATTTGATCCTCATAAAAACCCTATAAATTAGATACTGTAAATCATTCTTTTATAGATGATAGATAAACAACTTATTCAATGTTATATAGCTTTGATTGATGGCGTCACAGTTGAAATACAGGCAGTCACATACCTCCCTAATCCTAAGATTTCTGATACTAATAAATAACAAAACCTCCTACATTGTTTCTTTTTATTTTCTTGATTAATTTTTAAATATAGTAATTCCTATGAAGTTCATAATTTTAACAGTGTGAGGAATAATAGAACAGTTTGATTTTATTTTCATTTTATGCTAAATTTGTATATACATGTGTCTATTTGTAGACTCTCTTTATAATAATGATATTTCTCTCCTAGTATCATACTATTTAAATTAGCCTAGTTTATTTTTTTCTCTTTAAAATTCTTGATTATTCAAAAAGAAATAAAATAAAATTCTTGATTATTCTTACATACTTTTCTTCCAGAACCAACATGTTAAATTCAGTTTATAAAGACTCTCTTCAAAATAGTTTGCAATTGTACCATTAACATCTTTACAACATTAATCATCCTATTCAGGAAAATAGTACATCTTTTAAATAAACCTTTTAAGTGAAGTTGTACAATTAACTTAATTTAGGTTTGGACATTTTATTTAAGTACATTTCCAGGTTAAATCTTGATTGTGTTGGTTATTCAAATTTAGAACTGCTTGCCATTTTGGCAGTTGTGTATCATTAATATTTACCAAGTTGATTTCCACTTTATGATTATTAGGTTAGTTTGTGTCCTCTTTTTGTATACTTAGTGTCAGAGAGGAAGGAATGGTTTTGGTATCCTGATAGTCAAAGACTCTGCTTAATGAGCTGTTAGTCTGAAAATCCAGTTTCATTCATATGCTGATAGTTATTGGTTGATTTGGATTCTGTAAATCCATTTAAGCTAAATTTGAAACTGCAATGATCTTTAGAAACCAGAGTTCTTCAAAATCGAACTGAGTGTCATGTAGCACCATTGAAATGGGCAGAATTTCACGTTAAAATCGTCAGCACAGATAACAGTGTGATTTTTTTCCCCCCTCAATTGTGGATGCTTTTGCCATCCATGAAGGTTACAGGAAGAGTTTGTTCTTCTCTTGAGATTGAGACAGCAACATCACACACGCATCAGATGCAGAATCTCTTTGTCATTCCTCCCATTGCTGCTGTGTCTTAGATAAGCAAGGAAAGGAGGCCTTAGTTTACATTTTCTTTACAAAGTGCGGCCAAGAACTGTAGAAGCAGCAGTGAATGGTGAGAGTTTTAGAAATTGAATTTCTAAAAGAAATATGAGGCTATATAAATATAATGTAATTACGGTAGTGAGAGAAGGCCAGAGGGAGTCAGAAAAAGGAGAAAGAATAATAAAGAGGAGATGGAATGGAAAAAAAGTAAGGATATTGAGACACCCTCCCCCAAAAAAGCTTGAAAGGAAGTTGGAGGATGTGGGGGATAGAAGAGGAAGAGAGGGGCACGACAGTAAGAAGAAAGTGCAACAAAGTAAAGATGAGGAAAATTCAGTAAAACTGACTGATCCTTGCAGATATAGTTGGCTTCAAAAATAAAAAACCCAAACCCCCACCAAGCTTTTCCTTTAAACTGCTTAGTATCTAAATAAAGAAGTTGTTGATTTCTCTTTAGCAGGCTATTTTAGCAGTGCATTTTGAAGATTTCCTCATGGAACATTAGGATATTTTACTACCTGACTGAAAGTGAATAAACAGAACTGGAGGATTTCTGCTTTGCACATTTCTGAAGCTTTATTATATCCTTATATAGGTAAAGAGAGAAGTTATACACAGAGTATGCCAAAATGACCACATGCTTCACACTTGCACTACCTCTTTTTATGAAGCTAAATTTGGAGTTTTCAAAACCTCCTGTTTAAAAATACATGCCAAAAGACTTCTGCTTATTTGCACATTTTGTTCCTGTCCTGTACAACTTAGATCTTCATTTACAATTCTTTTTGGAATGTTTTCCCTTTTGTCATAAATACAAAAGGAAGATATTGACATATAATCCTTCACTATGTTTTATGAGTAGCATCATAATTCTCAAATTTTGAGAATATATATTTTTTTCTTCAAGTCTAGAGACAAATCTTACAAGAACGTTTAATTATGTATTCATGCATATACATGGACTTTTAAATATAATTGAATGAATAAAAATGAAGTTGCCACAAATTAGTTTGCAGGCATTCTTCACTTGAAATAACAGATACTTCACAAGAAAAAAACATTCTCTGCCGGATTAATTCTATTATATGATTTATAATTTTCTGTTAAGTTCCATAAAAACTTAGATATATTTCCTCAGAGGGAAAGCTTGTTTCTTGGTTTTATTTTATTTATTTATTTTTTCCCCTTGATTTTAAATAAGAAGTCATATTCAGGAATATATTAGTCCTTTTAAAATAATATATTTAGACATACAATAGTAATTTTATAAAATTTATGAGCAAACATATTTAAAATATTAGTAGCTGTTCTTACACTCAGTAAAAATGTTAAAATTAGAGAAGAATTCTAGGAACTTTCAGAATATAATTAATTTACCCTAACTTGACTCATAATTCATTAACCCATTAATCTACTTCCCAAAATGCCCATTTATCTTTTTAACTATCTTGAACTATATTTAACCATAACATGTCTATACTTTATTGTATGTTCCTGGATAGGATAAATTTAGAGTATGTGAAGTTTAAAGCTAAAATGTTGGTGAAATTGCTGTTTGAAGTATTTTTTAAATGTGTGATTTTTCTGCAATGAACTAATGGATAAAAATGATCTGCAAATTAGTGAATTCTTAATGTGCTAGCTCATCTGTTTCCAATTTAGTGTTTATTTCAATAGAGTGCTATTAATAAAAATTTTTAAAGTATATCAGATTGATGTCATGGGTCTAGAATTTATTAGATTGAAAAATGTTAGATGGGATTTGAAAGTAAGATGTATTTTAAGAGTAGCTACAATTTCCCTGGAGGTAATAGCTGTACCTGAAGAGTGGATAAGTTGGAAGGATGACATCTAATTGTTTATTCATTTATTCAATAAACAACAATTTATGGAACACCTGCTATTGGCCAGGCACCTGCTAGGTTGCAGGGTCTACAGCAGTAAACCAAACATGTATTCCCCATCTTTCAGAGCTTATAGATTATTACCAAAAACAGTACATTGGTGTTGTCATTTTGGGGATTTGATTGTTCCCAGTAAAAATCCCTCCTTGTCCCTGTATGATTTCTTTTTTTTTTTTTAAGATTTTATTTATTTATTTGACAGAGAGAGCGAGATTACAAGTAGGCAGAGAGGCAGGCAGAGAGAGAGGAGGAAGCAGGCTCCCTGCTAAGCAGAGAGCCTGAAGTGGGGCTTGATGCCAGGACCGTGAGATCATGACCTGAGCCCAAGGCAGAGGCTTTCACCCACTGAGCCACCCAGGCGCCCCTCCCTGTGTGATTTCTGAGCAAAGTGAGAAATGAAAGAAAAGAATATGGTGGATGGGAAACAAAATTCTCATCATTAAGCCGATAAAGATGGTCTGAGACTGTGTAGCTTGTCTCAAGGGGCAAGTGGGCTTCCTGATATTAATCCCTTTCTAATACTAAGAGAAATTTGCTCACAGTGTTCTGGTAGTGGGGGCAACTACAGGCTCCTCTATGGGGAGAAACACTTGTCCTCTGTGACATTAATATCATTGAGAAGCGAAGCACATGCTTTCTGTGGGTAGAGTGCTTCTTTTCTCCTGGGAGAAGGACACTGCGTTGCCTTTTTAAAATTCACCAGGTCAGGGCGCCTGGGTGGCTCAGTGGGTTAATGCCTCTGCTTTCGGCTCAGGTCATGATCTCAGGGTCCTGGGATCGAGGCCCGCATCAGGCTCCCTGCTCAGCAGGGAGCCTGCTTCCCCCTCTCTCTCTCTGCCTGCCTCTCTGCCTCCTTGTGATCTCTCTCCCTCTGTGAAATAAATAAAAAAAAATAAAAAAATAAAAATAAAAATAAATAAATAAAATTCACCAGGTCAGTCACTCCTTTTTTGGGGGAAGAATAAGAGTGTCACACTAGTAGCTCCTCCCATGTGAGAAAAGCTTGAAGAGTGGGGAAAGAAGCATCCCCCTCCTGAACAGTAAGTGTGTGGTAGGTATGGTAGGGTTTATGAGAAAGGAAGTACCCAATGCTGTGGGCAAATAAGCTAGTTTAGGGCTTCAGTGGAACTGAGTTTTAAGATGTAGGAGTAGGAGCTACTACTGGGGAAAGAGTTTTAGGGCAGGATGAGAGACATTTTTGATCCATCTGTAGAATTCAGAGCAATTCAGCATGCTGGTCACAGCCTAGAGTATGAGACAGAAGAGAGAGGTAGATGAGCTGTGAGCAAACCTCAGCGAGTGTTGTGAGCCAAATTCAGGTGGATGAAGGACAGTTGGAAACATGGTGAGAGTTTTAAGTGGAGCAATAACACAATCAGATTTGTGGATTGGGAATATCATTCTGGCTGTAATTTGGAGGGAAGGAAAACTCCCTAACAGAGGGAGACATCTGTTAGGAAAGGAGGTTTAAGATTAGGAATGTGTAGATTAGCCTAATTTTGTAGGTTTTGCCCTTGAAGGGCAAGATATTCAAGTAGAGATATTTAAAAGGTTAGTTGAATGCATACACACAGATCTGTTATGAATGCCTTATATTTGAAATACTGATCAGTAAATTTATCTTAAGCTAGAGCTGCTGCAAATTTATTTAGATCTTTTACCTTCTGATTGAAACTTCTTAATACTTGAGTATTTTCCTTAGTTTTCTGGTACATCCAATTTGAATAAAAAGACTGAAATTTTTTTTGAAAGAATATATAAAAATTCATTGTTTAGTGTGAGACGCTGTTGATATCTTGTGAGTGTCCTGGTATATGGGAGAACAAAGGAAAAGCTTATTTTTGAGAAGACACATTTTCATGGAAACTGAATATGCTAAAAGTACATAGTCGTACCCAAAATGCATTGTACAATCAGTTTTTCTTAGATGCTGCCAAAATACAACTATTAAAAGGCTGTGCTATTTCAAAAGATAATAATTTGTTATCAACTTTGTTCTTAGGTGCAAATAAAGAGCCTGGAACTATATCTGATAAAACTACTAAATCTATATGAGAAAGTTCTTTGTAAAGATAATCTTGTACTCCTAGCCCAAGGTCCCTCACCATCACCTAACCATGCAGCCTACTGTCATTTTCCCTTTATTAGAAATATCATATTATTATTTTTAAAGCTTTTATGTAATATTTTAATAGCTTTCAAAGAATTTTTCCTAGTATATTGAGAACTTTTGTTTGCACTCTTGATACGAAACAGTGTGACCTGCTAGTGCTTACCAGATGAATTATATGCTTTGAATGTCTCATTTTCTAAGACACTGTGCTAATACATTTTTATTCACTTTTCCTTGTATTATAATAATTATATTTAAGTTTCATGGCAATCTTCTTTAGTCTGTATGTGCTCAAAAGATTTATTTGCATTTCTTTCCAGAATAAATCAAAATAAATTTTGCTAGAAGTGGCATCATATGAATTAGTTTCTTTAGCTTGCAGTTCCTAATCAGTGGGCTTTATCTGGTGAAATGTTAATGTTTGGTGGCAAAAGAATTGCAAACACTTTGAAACCCACCTTTAGTCACATACACTTTCATAGAGTAAAGGTGACTGCTTAATACTCAGATTTCACTATTTATATTCTGATTTTGTGATTTTTATTGTTTCTAAGTGACTTTCTATACAGAATAATTATCTTTTTAAGTAACTTACTTGTAATTTATGGATAAACTCATTGTTAAATAAAGCAGATGAACTTATGAAAATGAAGCTTAAGACTCTATTTTTGTGATAGGTGCAGAAATCCTTTGATTAAAAGCCGTTTTTGTAACACCACATCCCCTAACATACAGTTTTAGCAGTACAAGAGCCCTGATGCTCTCTCTCTCTCTCTCTGATAGAAAGGAAACCCGTGACATTAGAAGGAAATACTTCTAGAGAAAAAAAGGCAAATTATGTTTCCTTCCCTCCAGTGAGGTTGTCTAGAAAGCTCAAGCTGGCTGTGGGGTGAGACCGAGAAGTGAGAAGCTCTCTTTCAAGAAAGGAGCTGCTGTCTCATGACTTCTTCCTCCTCAACACACCTTCTTTTTTGATGCTTTCCCTCTCTCTGGTTCTGGGAACGTGTGCCCTCCTGCCCTTATCTTTATGTTTTTACTAGGGGAAGGCTGGAATTAGCACAAAGACTTTGAACTCAGGAGGGAGTTTAGTCTGAGGAAATTAGGCAGATTAGGTTAAAACTTGCAGCCTACTAAACTAGTCCTGTTATCAGTCCCTGAGTAAGTAAAATGGAACTGATGTTAACAAGCTGTATGTAGGGACACTTGGGTGGCTCAGTCGGTTAAGCGTCTGCCTTCAGCTCAGGTCATGATCCCAGGGTCCTGGGATAGAGTCCCACATCAGGTTCCCTGTTCAGCAGGGAGTCTGCTTCTCCTCTGCCTCTCTCTCTCTCTGTCTCTCATGAATAAATAAATAAAACCTTTAAACAAAACAAAACAAAACAAAAAATAAACAAGCTGTATGTAGTTGTGTGAGCCTGTCATTCTGAGAAGAGCTTTGGGGAGAGTCAAAAATCAACATGACCCATGCAGAGGACAACCTAGGTTTTGTGGGTTGGGGGTCCTCTTTAAGAGAAAGGATACAAAATTACAAATAACAAAATGAGTGAACAAGTCTTAGAAAGTGCCTTGGCAAGTAAGGGGCCCTGAACTTAAGCTTCATTAATTCATGGTTAATCTACCTCTAGCCTCATACATAAGCCTGCATCTATTAAGTTAAATTCTGAGTTGATAATAAAACTAAATATTTTAAAATGAGTCTGAATGTCACATTCTTGAGGAAACCTTCCCCGCTTCTTTCCTTTGTGATTTCACCACGTCACTTACGGATGGTGTTGGGATGCGGCCCTTGCATAATGCTCTTAGATTCTAAGATGCAGGCACACCAAGGTGTCTTGGCCAGTGGTGTGTCTCTTGTGCCTAGCACTGTGCTTGGAAGGCTGTGGTGGTTTAAGCTAGGAGGGAGGGCTGCTGGGATCATGGTGCCTTGGAGCAACGACCAAGAGCAGCAGTTCTGGTGCTGTACTTAATGTGCTAATAGAGGCCTTTAGTGCGATTACAATGCAGGAACAGTTTTCATCAATCATATGGACAGCAGCTGCCAAGTTCTCTTTTACTTGATGTGTTCTATATGGGAAAGATATCTTTCAACTCTACACAAAAATTCATAAAGAAGAGGCTGAGAGTCCATCCCTCTGGTAGGAAGGAGTAATTATAACAGATCCGAAGGCAGAGTAAAATACAAAATGCCCCCTGAGAATATTTTACTTCTCTGTGAACATCTTAAAAATGTATTTTTTAAGACAATAAGATAAAGGGGAAAATCATGGAAGGCACAATTCAGAGATAAAATTTTTTAATTTGATGAAGTTATACTTCATCTAACTGGGTAATTTATTTTAAACCAGCAGTCTGTTTACAGATGAGCTGAGACATCTAACGGCATCTAAAAAGCATCACAGGAAATACATTATTTCTGTTGAAAGGTGTCTTGAGCTTAATATATGAAGGGAGAAAAATAGTGGCTTTTCTTCTTTCTGCAAAGTAAGTCTATTGTTTGTGCTTAGTATTTGCAAGACTTAGTTTGGGGGTTTGTGGGGAGGGGGTCTTTATATATCCATGCGATTTATTTTCAATACTCGGAAAAATGTAGGATCAATTCTGCAAGTACTGTGCTTTCTATTGCCAAAGGAGGAATATCCTCAAACAAGAAATTTAGGGGTTGATAGAAGAAGCTGTATGAAAAATGACAAAATGGGCTGTGTTATTTGCAGTGCTCAGTGCAAAATAAGAATGTAAAAACCCTTGTTATAAAAAATAAAGGATTTCAGGACGACGACAACAGCAGAGTACTAAAGCAGGGGCTCTTCTTAGATTGGGGCTCTTCCAGTCTTGAGGTGCTGTGCAGCTGCCTGGGTTGCATGCCCATGAAGCTGACCCTGCAAGATGCCTTTGCAGGACTTAGGAAAGTTACTGTTAAAGACCTTACTCACTGGGTTGCCTGGTGAATTATACAAAAAAGATTTATGTGATAAATTCCTCTTGATCACAGCACCAGAATGGCGTTCATTCTAAATGACTTAATAGGGTTTTTTTGAGCTACCCCAGTTATGTGTTGTGCTCAAATGGAGTTCCACAGTCTGGGTTTTCTTAGGTCATTTCTTCTTTATTGTTTGACTTGAGTTTTGTAAGCAGTGTTAATGGGTTTTGGTCTTTTGTGTTTTAAGCCATCTCAAATTTTCTCCTGAAAGTAGGTAAAGATCTTACACAAATAAACAAAACTCTTAAAAGCAGTTTTAAAAGTTGGTTTAAAAGGCCTGTCATCATCAGCATTTTTACTGGGTGCAGTAATAGCTCCATTATTGAAATCAATGCATTCCCACAACATAATTATTTGTTAGAGACTTCATAACCTCAGGCAAAAATAATCTGGGAAGCAGAAGGATGCATTCCAGATAAGCAAGAGAACATTACAGAAATTTTAAATGGCAATAAAGATATCTTAGTCTTGAGCAAAAGCTTCAGCAGTTAAGGTTAAAGGAGATGAAGGCTGGGGCTTGGTTTATACTTGGGAAAAGAAAATCCATTGGGCACAAGCGTAGAGGGAAGGGACCTGCTGGCAGACAGCCCTGGAGTGATGTAGGTTCACTTTAGCCGTAACATATGCTCTTCTATTCCCTAAAGTTTCCAACAGCCTCAGCCAGTGTCCCAGAAGAGCAAGAGCCATCGTGACTTACGGAGATGTGCTCTGTGCCTCCCTCCCCAAGTCATCCCACAAGAATGAAAGTAGATTGTCCTTCAAGTAGGACTGCTGTGTTCTGCTGTGCAGGGTTTTTCACTGCACAGGTTCACTGGGTAATTCATTGGCATCTGAATTTCTCCATACTTTACGATGATCAAGCTGTATCCCCTCACATGGGGCTGTGCCCTCCTCCTGAAGAAGGAACTCCATATAAGCTAGTGTTGAGGACAACCTATGAACCCGCTAAGTAGGCTTAGTAGATTGCCTAAGTATTCAGGTATCCTTTAGAATAAGAAAATGCCTTTCCTTCTTAGGAATAAAAAATTATTTCGGAGTAAAAACCTTTAAAAATAAAAATATTTTGAGTTAGTTTCAGTGTGAAAGGGTAATAGTGGAACAGTAAGAGTAGTGATTCTTAATTTTTTGATGGATGCATGGTATATGCGGACCCAGAGCCTCTGTATATGAATTAGAAGCTAGAAAATGGGAGAAATGGATGCAGAAGGAAATACAGTGTTTTTTTCTATGCTGGCTTTGGTTTAGGTACCCTCTTCCAAGGGTGTTTATTAATTGAACTATTACTTATACGTATTAATTAAAGCACTATTTGATTTGAATGTAATAGTCTCTAAGTTTTTCCTATCCTTCAGGGATCAAAGAAATATTTGTGTTCCCTTCTTAAAACTAATAGAAACATGTAAAATCATATATGAACATATGGAAAGATGCACATTGATAACTTAGATAACACTTTTATAATGGCAAAATGAGAGCAACTTAATTTCCATTAAAGATATAATAATGAGCACATTTGTGATTTGTGCTGCTTATCATAATTATGAGCTGTGAAATTTAAGCATATATAAAATGAGACAGCCTGCACTTTCACATTTAAAACACTGGTTACCTTCTAAGTAGAATCTTAGCTGTGTATGGCTATCCTGGCTGGGGTATTCTTTTTCCTTGTAATCATGGGGCTTGATTGTCTTCCACCAAAATATGTTGAGTGCCTGCTATTTGCCAAGCATGATGCTAGAGGTTATAAAACCAAGAACCCCCAGGGTTACAGTATAGGTAGTACACAGTATGATTGTAACTTCTCTTCAGTGTTTCTCCCTTTATTACTATAGTCACTAGTGCTTTCCGAGATCACATTTCCACCACTGTTAGAAGTCTCCACATGTTAGGAAAATTAGAGTCTTCTCTCTATTGCTATCTTATCTGTAAAATCTTTACCTGTTTTCCTATTTGGAACTTCCTCCCTAGTGTTTTCCAGATTGCTCCATATTTTACTTTTCTCTCATAGTCATTTCTACTTATGTTTTTATTCCCCACTAGATTTCAAATTCCCTAAGGAAATGGATTCTCAGGAATCCTTGACTCTCTCTTCCTCATGGTATTAGCAAAATGCCTTTGCAATAGTTGGTGCTCAAAAATAGTACATTGCATTAAATAAGATTGGATTAAAATAATGGTTAACCATTCAGGGACACAGATTGTTGACACATTGTGTCATAGGGTCAAGTCGAGTTATTGTTAACATCCTTAATTTATATTTGTTGCACAGTGGAAAATTTAATACCCAATGTCCTGTCCCTGAACAAATCAACTATTGTCATCATTTTATGTTGCCTCTTCTAGTCTGGTATGTTTGCATACATGATTTCTATGAACCTATGATCACAGACCCATAATATAGATTCAGTTTTGAGTTCTCTATTCTTCTTTCAGATATGTAGGAGGCTCTTAATTAAACTAAAGAAACGATAAATTCTGTCAAGAGTTTAGAACTTTTGAAAGATTATTGCCCAAAGCAGCCTTTTAATTCTGAGGGAAGTGTGCCTAGAGGCTTCTTATCAAACTTCAGAAAGTACATCTTTCAAATGGCAGTGTCGTAAATGATGCCTACATCTATGTATCAGGGGACCGCCCCAGACAGAGCTTTTTCTCTAGTGCAACAACAGTGTCTAATAATTTGTGATGAAATTCTAATTACTTTAATGGGATTATTTTGCTTCTCAGCATATCAAGCAATTTGTTTTACACCTTTACTCATTATTTTTCATTTTTAAAGACTTAAATAGAGGAGACATGACAGAACAGAAGTCCCGTTTCATCTCCTGGACCATTAATTATGCCATGGCAGTTTCAGTACTGACGAGACCCCGAAGACAAATGAATCTTGTCGGGTCATACTTGGTTTAACGGATTTCATTCTTTATACTTCAAACAAGTTTTCTTAGAAAACCATTAATCATTAAACTATGGATTAAATAGTGACAATAATGGAAATATAACCAACAACAAATTGTTCATGGTTGGCTTCTCCAAGGATTTGACAGCTAATTTATAAAACAAGTTATTTTTATATAGTAAGATTCTGTTACTAAAGTGGAATTGCTTAGGCAAAATGCTCAGCATTATTCTGTAGTCTGTGGGGGAATGATGTATGCACAGACCTTCATCCTTCTCCCTTGACCCCTTTCGTTGCTACTTCTTGCAAGATTTTGTTGGTCCTGACTCATTGCCAGCATGTGCCCTTGAAATAGTTGCTAAGTTTGCTAGTATTATAAAAGGCTATGGAATCTGTTTTATCTTGTCAACTCAGGGTCTGCATTGGAGAACTTTCAAGCCATATTGTAGGAAACTTGGCAAATAGGTAAAACAAAATTCCAAAGATTCTGTTGTGGGACAGTGATGGTACCTCGTCAGTTCAGGACAGGCACACACTGAGGAGTAGCTGGAGAGGAGAGGGAATTTTGTGACCATGTGGTAGAGGGTGTTGAAAGCCAGAATATGGGGTTTGTGTTTTTATCCATAGATCTGCATGATATCTCAGGACCACCTGTTTGGGATACCCCTGTAGCTTGTAAAAAATGCCCCTTTGGGATTCTTCTTCAGACCTAGTGTTCAAATTACTGAGGTGTAAGGCCCTGAAATTTGCATTTTAAACAAATATCCCAGATGATTCTTGTCCCACTTTTAGATTGAAAATCGATGCTGCAGGTAAAGAATCATATTTGTATGTATTTTAATATGTTTTGTTCAAATGATAACATTTTTATGGGTATAAAAAGGAAAAGAAAAATACATGTTTATTGCTTTTTCACAAATGGACCCTGGAAATATACCTCCTAAAGGCCCAGTGTGTGTGCCGTAAGTAGTGGTATGCTAGTAAACGTTTAACAACTAGCTCTCTGAAAATAAACACAAGTCCTGATTCGTGGCATTTCTTGATTTCAAACTGCCAACTTAATGTCATTAAATGTACAGTTGGGAAGACATGAACACAGCTGGTTCTAGTTCCCTACTGCCCACGAGTTTAACTCACCCTGGTGAGTGCCTGACAGTATTGGTAGTATTGGTGAACGTTAAAATTATATGTGTGTGTATTACACACATGGTTATGTTATATGAATATATATTATGTTATATATACTATCTTATAACATAGCATATATGTTCGTTGTATTCATAGATACGAATATATATGAAAACCACATTTCATGTGTGTATATATATATATATATATATTTTGCTGCATAGACTCAGTTTTTATAGATTTAACTATTTAGGCTGATGAGAAGTTATGTGGATGATAACAGATATTTCACCTACAATATAACCATTAGTTGTTTTCAGATATTGCCCTTGAGTCCTGCACATTATTCTGGGAGATTGCCATGGCAGGCAAGATAATATCAGTCTTATTTAATAGATGAGAAAACAGAGCCGATAAATTTGAAAAACTTATCCAAGGATACATGGCTGGCTATTAAGAGGTAAAGCCTGACTTAGAAGTTTCTGGACTCTGGTCAAGTCTTTTCCTTTACTCAACACTAATACTTAAAGCTGTAGGATACATCCAAGGGGAGCTCTATGTGCAGTGCTGAGAAAATACACTATAGATGTCACAAAATGATAAATTTGAGATATTAGTTGAAGTGCTCCTGTGACTTCAGGTTTCTTTGTGTTATACTCTTTGACCTATCTCCAAGTCTAGACAGGTAAGGCATTTATTCCACCCTCATTGGCAATTGTTTTCTTGCCACATGGAGTGATCTAGAGTTTTCGAGAGTTCCCAGCGAGACCATTCAGAGAATGGATGAAAAACGAATGAGGAGCTGAAGTCACTGAGAAGACCTCTAAATGTTTGCCAGTAGCTCTCAAAGTATGGTCCCTGAGACCAACCACATCAGCATCACCTGGGAGCTGGTTAGAAATGTAAATTTTGGGGTATCCCACCCCAGATGTACCAAATCTGAAACTGTGGGGCCATTGCTAGCGATCTGTAATCAACAGGCTTGCCAAATGATTCTCTTGCTCGCTGAAATTTGAAAGGAAGTTTAGGTCTTATCCTCCAAACCCAGAAACTCTAGAGGGTTCAGAAGATCTTAAAGAAGAGAAGACCTGGCTGTCTCATTCCAAGTTGACAGACTTTAAATCAGAAATAACTGAGTAATCACTAATTTGATTGCATTTACTTGAAGTGACTCAATTAAGTTGTTTGCTATTAACTGGAATTGGGGATTTAAAGGAGAAATTAAGTTTAGTTTAAGGGAAATTAAGATAGTTACATTGCATATACACCTGGGTTTGTGGCTTATAAAATTGAGTTTTCTGTGTGTACTTCAGATGCGCTTGGAATTTTGTCCCGGAATGAACCAAACAGATGAAGTAAACACACAGACTTGAACCTCATGTAGTGTCAGATGGCATTTCGTACACTTGACTGAATTAAGACTCATATGTACAGCTGTGCGCTGGGAAGGTAAAGCATTTGAAATAGTAAGCTGTGCCCGAATATGGCCCGTGTGACTGGTCCTAGGCCTTTGCACTGGAACTCTGGCCCTCTATGTCATGGCTTTGACTTCCCTAACTTTGTTGATTGTGCTTTGTGCTTCTCCTTCAGCTTGGTGGACCTCACCATGTTCTTAACCAGGATGACCAACTTATCCCAGTTTGTCTGAGATCTCCCCCGCCACTTTTTTTTAAGTAGGCTGCATGCCCAGCGTGGAGCCCAACTTGGGGCTTGAACTCATGACCCTGAGATCAAGACCTGAGCTGAGATCAAGACCTGAGCTGAGATCAAGAGTCAGACACTTAATCAACTGAACCACCCAGGCACCCTGAGATTCCCCCTGGTTTTAAAATTGAAAGCCCCTTGTCCTGGGAAACTCTTAGCCTTGAGCAAACTGGAATAATTGATCATTGTAATAGCAATTTACTTAAGACCAGAACTAGGTACTTCCTTTGTTTCTTTCCCTGGTACATGTTGATCTCATATCTCTGATAGGCTGGTAATCCATTTATGTGGCTTTTGGGGAACTCCAGGGGAACGGTTTACTATGAGTTCCTGTGAAACGGTCACTTATGTCTTGTGTACATAAGTAATATTTGTAGAAGCCATGATTTGCAGTTATTTTTAGCACCATGTTAAGTATTTTTACTGATTGGGAGATATCTAGTTACATATTACTGACATAGCCTAAATGCATTTTATGAAAGCTTGGAAACATCTGGCTGTTGAATGACTTCAGTTAAGGAAAATCACTCAGAGTAGGACTCAAAAGTTTGCTGTGGCACTGGGGTATTGATTATTTGTGTGGTACTAGAAAGTGGTGTTTTCTAAGAAAATTGATCCTGCACTTACGAATTGGATATAGGGGTTCTGAGATGAAGAGGAAGGAAACCTATCTGTTAGCCTAGAATTGAGATGATAAAGGCACACTGGGCAGTTGATGGTCAGAACAAACGAAAATAATGCATGGAAAATACTTGGAAAAAAGAATGAAGTACTAACCCATGGCTGAGAGACTGATAATGCCATTGATGAAAGAATAAGCAAGTCTAAGTGTAGACAGTTGATGTGAACTCAGTTTTAGAACTGGTAAGTGTCAGGAACTCAGATGACTCCAGGCAGTTTGAGATTTGTGTTATGGCCTAGGATAAAGGAGTGGGCAGCATATGCTCATTATTGTTCTCTTATCAGAGGTGATGGTTGAAACCTTGGAGGTGGCACAGTGTCCTTAAATCAGTGTGGCAGATAAACATCAGGAGCAGACAGCTGAGTTGAGTAATGTCAACGGCCATAAATCCTTTGGTTATTCCTTGGTACAATTTGATGCTTTGTAATTAACATTTATTCAGGACTTTATTGTGGTTTCTTCCATGTTGTTTTAGCAATAGAAATTTTGGTGAACCAGTTAGAACAGTGAACTTGATTGCACATGCCAATGAAGGTCTTCTTAATTAACTTTTTAATATAAAAACATCATCAAGTTCTTAAGAGCTGTTTACTGCTACCATGATAAGGAAATTAGGTTGTGAGAATACCAATAATACTCTAATCCCTCAATTGGTATAGTGTTTGCAGTTTGCAAAACATTTTACCATTTATTATTTCATTTTTTCCCCCTGACTAAAACTCTTTGAAGTAGGTGATTTCATCCCCAATTTATAGATTAGTAAACTGAGGGAGGCTCAGAGTGTGGGCTTTGCCTACAAAGACATTTGGTCAAATAAATTGTATCCAAGTCAGGTCTTTTGGTTCTTTGACTGGTGTGTTTTCCATAGCTCTACAAATGCCGGCTGCCATACCTTACCTTTGGTGTTGTGAGCAGTTCCTCTGGTGCCTGCCCAGCCTTGTGTAGACTTTAGAAGTTTGCAGAAAAGTGATTTCATCAATCACAGAAAGACAGCCCCTCTAAATATAGAAGTTTTAGGTGGATAAATACATCTGACACCGCTGTAGGACTTTGGTACCATGATTTTCAGATCCCGTCTTCTTCACTGGGAACCCAAGAATAAAATCAGGCTGATTGAGGGTAGAAGGTGGCTGAGCCAATTAAAGAAAAACCCTAGGAAGCCAGGATTAAGTAGCACAAAGACGCAGATGAGTGAGCTGATGAAATTGCACCCCTAGCTGAAAAGCAGCACACTTTCAGTAAAACCAGAGAATGTTCCGCTAACTTTTAGCAGTGGGAGTTACATAATCTAATAATTAATTGTCTGTAGCTTCTAGGCCTATTAGGGAGGTGTGGTACAGACTCCAGAGGCAAATCACTGACTTGTGTGGTGGTCAGGAACATTGCCTTAGGCACTCAGCTTCATAATGGTAATGCTTACCAGTTGTTTTCCCTGTAATTTCTAACCCTGGTATGATCCTTCTCCTGCTAATGGGTATTTTAAGTGTATCTTAAAGATTTTTTGGTGGCCTTTCACTTGCAGTTGGAAATCGCCCACTTTATCAAAAATACTTCCAAGTGTCAAATTTGGCACTTGGTGTTTTTTTTCTCCCCCTGAAAGACAATGCCCCCAATAAAAGGTGATGGAATATCCCCAGCACACGGGAGGAAAATGAAAATTATTGCAAACAGAAGGATAACATCCTTTTAAAATCGTTAAGCTGCCGTAAGAACCAGAGGAACCCCATTTTATCTGGGTTACTTTGAACAGACCCTACTGTCACAAAGGAGCAATATGAATTCTGACTTGGAAAGGAAGAGCCCCTGGAACCACGCAGCGTGAAGGGAGGTTAGAGAGAGACTGGAGCCCATGAAGGCTTTCAGTCACCAGGGGCCATACGTTTCATTTTGATCTACATAAAAGCTGACCAAGGACTTTGTGAAAACTTTGAGCTGCCTTCCTGGCCACCTTGGTTTCTTCCCTTCACCCATTGATCAGCGTCATTGACAACCCTGTTCTTTTCAAGTGGTAAAAGAAGTTAAAAATAAAGTTCTATTTTAGATGTACCTTTGATTTTCTTCAAAAACATTTCAGATGATAGGAAAGAGAAATACAGTGATAAATTTTAGTAGAGACCTGGCAGAGTCTTCCTATAGTTTAATCAAAAATGGGCTCAGCTTCAAATATATTAAGTTGCCACAGGAGAACGAGAGTGCCTTTTGGGAACAGTTAATAGTTCCCGGAATTTTAATCTCCTTTTATCATCATACAGGATGGAAGTTCCAAGGTAAATAAAGATGAACAACGTTTAAAGGAATATTGCATGAAATATAAGAGGTAACATTTTAAAAGGAGTAATCCTTGTACAGTTTGCCTTTCCTATGATATGTGCTGCATATTTTCTCTGGATAACTTGGACATTTTCCAAGACAGCAAATTCCCGCATTTCTAAAGTCCATGTTCTGGTCTCATCTCCTTAATAATGTCACAAGAGGTCTTTTAACTTGGAAATTTATAAAGGTAAAAATGAAAATACTATTTCGGATCTAAACGGGCACTTTGGAGTAAATTATTTTTATTATTTTTTAAAGATTTTATTTATTTATTTGACACAGAGATAGAGATCACAAGTAGGCAGAGAGGCAGGCAGAGAGAGAGAGGGGGAAGCAGGCTCTCTGCTCAGCAGAGATCGAGGCCCAATGCGGGCCTCGATCCCAGGACCCTGAGATCATGACCTGAGCTGAAGGCAGAGGCTTTAACCCACTGAGCCACCCAGGTGCCCTATTTTTAAAATGTTTACCTATTTCTTTGATTTATAACTGCAGATACTACACAAACAAAACTACCATGGTATTCCTCACCATTCTTCCCACTCGGGTACTGACGGAAGCCTTAGCTGAAGGTAGCTAGGTTAGACTCTTTGATTTCATTTGTGTTTGGGTATTATCTTTTGTTGTGCTGGGTTTGCACTGTGAGATGATTTTCTATTCTATACTGTGTGTTCTGCTATTGAAAAAGGCCCTTCTTTGTACTGAAACTTATTAAAAGATTGCAGTCATTTGTAATATGTAATGTACTGGTTATTCAAGTTTCTATTTTTACTATAAAAATATGAAAAATATTTTATTCCATTCTCTGAACAGCTGGTGGGAGAATTTCTCTGAAAAAAAAATATAGCCTGGACTGTTGCATTAGTCTCTTAACTTTCTGCTTCTGCCTCTGCCCCAAATGGTTAATTTCTCACACAATAGCCAGAGTGATCCTACTAGAAGTCTTTTTATGTTATACCTCTACTCATAACTATCCAATGGGTTTTCATCTTATCAAAACAAAATCTAGACTCTCCCCTTTTTTTCTATAGTGCTATAAGTGATATGCATCACACCCCCCCACCTTTCTGATTTCATTTCCTAAACCCTCTCCTTTGCTCATTTTACTCCACACTAGCCTCCTTGTTGGTGCTTGCATACCGCAAACACAGACCTACTCCACCGCCTTTGCATTCTTTTCCCCTCTTCCTCCAGATATTTTCAATACTTGCTATTCCTCTTTTCCTTCAGGGCTTGGCTTGTATGTCACCGTATCTTGGAGACCTTCCTCGACCATCTGAAATTCAATTTAACACCATTACCATAGGAGGATATAGGGTCCAGATTATGAGAGCTCTACTCCAGGAATTAGGAGATATCTGTAGGAGACTTAGGGCATTAAAAAAAAGAGAGAGAGAGAGAGACTTAGGCCTTCCCAGGAACGGCCTGGAATGAAGGAGGCAATCCTATGTGGTCTTAAGGGCCAGCAAGATCCTTAGCTGGAGCTAAAATGTCGTCAAGTTCAAAATACAAATACTTTCTGCTCAAGCTATACTGTTTATCAACTATGTTTCTTTAGTCATTTAGTTTGTTAATTGCTACTCTACAAAACTTAAGTGTATACTGAAAATTCAGAGAGAGCACATCACTTCTCAAATGAAAATGTGACCTACTAATGTTCTCGTTGGGGATTCCTTCTGGGGAATGCCTCGTTATTGCCATAGCTGAGTATATAGCCTTCCCTGGTGTCAAACAGAGGGAAGGGATCTTCTCCTTCCATTACTTAAAGCTCTTTTTCTTTTTCTTCCTATATAGTTTGTGTTCTCCCTGACCCTTAGCTGTTTCAGGTGTTGTTTGTAGCTGTTTCTAGGAAATAAACTGGCTGCCTCACATTGCTGCTTCTTTGTGGTTTCCACTATAGGTAGGCCTCAGTGTCACAGTAAGACAAAAGAATAAAGAAAAACTGCTTTCTGTTTTATTAATGATCTAAATGCAGTGTTATCATTCAATTAAAAGCCCAAGTCAACACCATTTTTAGTATCATTTGCTAGTTTTTTGGTTACTTGGCTCAACCATGCTTACATGCCAACCCTCCATGTTCCCTGACATTGAATTGCCCGAGTACTGTCATGGTTATACACATGACTAGATGCTGTTGCTGATTGTACAGACCACACCTAATAGAATACCAGAACTTGCTTCTTAAACTCCAGTCGCTTTCCCGTCTATGCCATGCAGGAGTGCTAGAAGATGGAGGAGGGTAAGACAGAGTAGGAGTCTGTCAGGAGATTGGGCTGCTTCTATTGTATAATGTCAGCTTACTCCTGGGATTTTAGCAAACCTTTGGGCATGGATTGAGTTATAGGTTATGACCTTTGAAAAGTTGGCTTCCAAAGACTAGAATGCTCTACCCATTTCAGTTCCTTCTAAATCTTGTTTTTCCTTCAGGCCATGATAATGGAGCCACTTGGGGTATCTGCTTGTCATTCTTCAGTATATAGTGCTCTGTCACATTCTCTGACTTAGAATTTCCTGATTCCTGTTTTCCCCCCACGAGACTGCAATTCCTTGAGAAGCTTTCTGAATGTATAGCCCAGTTTCTGGTAAATGTAGTCATTTGATACAGCTTCAGGAATTGAAATTGCAGTTTTCATTTATTATTTTCTTATTAATCCTTATAAACATTTTGCATGGAAGAATTTTATCAGATATTATAAGTCCTAAGTTACCAGAAGAAGCAGGAGTCTAATTGACTTGTTTTGAGGGGAAAAAAAATGACTGGATAGGAAACTTAGGGATATTTAAACCCCTGAAATGATTTAATCTGATAAGGTATCACCATCACTCTATAGTTCCTCAATTTTTCTGGTGTTCTTCCTTTTATACTCTGTAGAGGAATTTATGGTAGATATTTGTGTAATTCTCTCTTAAGGATTAGGGTCAATATTAAGTATTTTCTTTTTATTTTGTGTTTTAGAGTAGCATCAGCGTGAAATTGGACTTAATGTGTGTACATTTAATAGCTTTGTATGTTTTTTTTAAATTTTGTTTTGTTTCTGCCTTCTACTTTTTCCATATATCATCATTTTGGGCACTTATCTCATATTTTTCTTAAATGTTTCTGTTGGCTCCCACATCTGTACAGTTCAGTTTCTATGAACTTCTTGGTGTTATGTACCCTTAGAGTGGAAAAGTCTCATTAGAAAAGATAAATTTATCTGTATCATATTTATTGTTAAATTAGGTCTTAATGCTTTATTGTTAAGTGAGTAAAGGAGCAAAACAAAACAATACATCCTGGGTCATTCAGTTTTGGGAAAGCAAATATCGTTTTAGCTATTTGCATGTGAAAAGATGTGGAACGTTAGACACTGAAATACTGATTGAAATATCTTAGTTAATATTTGACATTGATTGAAATTATGGTAATAATTGTAGTTTTCTTTCCTTTTTTTCACTATTTCATTCATTCATTCTTTTAATGTGTATTTTCATTTTCTAATTTTCTGTGTTATCAGTGTTAAAAACAAACACCAGGTGGGAAAACGTACATAAGGAAGTTCTATGTACATAAAGAAATGTGAACTCTTTGATGACTTGGTTTCACTGATGGTGGTGTAAAATTTTTCTTAACTTTCTTTTCTCTGGTTGTGAGGAATAAAGTTCAATGCCTATTTCTTTTAAGCTTTGGAGAGCATGGATTATGTCATCATCCTTGTAGAGTTACAATGATTCCTTTTTTTTGTCAAAGCGAAGGCAAAGAGCCTATTTTGTATATCCCTTGTAACTTTTCCTGGGCACGAAATAGGTCCAATTAAACAGCCATGACTTCTAGCCTCTGGGTAAATCTCAGTAGAATGGCAGCACTTCTTCCAAACTCCACTCAAGGTGGGAACAATTCCTTTGCTGACTGAGGAGTCCCTTCACGAATGTGTCATATTGAGTCAGTCCTAAAGAATATGACAAAAGCCAGAAAGGTAAGATTGGAGGAGAAAACATGGACCGAGGCTAAAGATCAAACTTCACTGTCACTTCCACCTCTGTTTTGTTTACTGGAATGAAATATGGAGCTGTTTTAAATTGCTGTATAACACAGTGGTATCAATAAATGCAGCCTAGTTAAAAAATATATTTTATTTTTCCATTTGTGATTACATTAAGCTTCTGTGAAAATGGAACACACCAGTTTCACAGCAGGAGAGGATAGATATAGCAAGATTCGAGAGGCAAGATGTTCAGGATTAGAAGGATCTGTATGGCTGCAAGTGAGGTAATGATAATGATTATGTGATAATAGTACTGTTGTGCTGTTTTATGAGGCAGTAATCCAGCTCCCAGAGCAGATAAACTATGGGGTGAAGGCTGAGTTTTTCCCATGGAGGGAAATAGATTGTTGCTGAATAACCCAGCATGACAGTAAGGCTTTTTCTTTTTTGAGGCAAGAGCTTAAAAGTAAGTTTTTAAAATAAAATAAGTAACTTCCTAAATATGAGCAAGTGAACAGCTAAACAAGGATAAAAAAATTAAAGAAATTTTTTTTAAAGCAAATTATGTGGGGGCGGGGAGGGATTGCTGGAGCATTGGGGATGGAATTCTTTATATACAATAGAAACTGCTGTGCTAGTAATAGGACAAAAAATTTCCAGAAACCAAAACCAAACAAAACGCCACTACCATACATATTGGCAACTGAAATGAAGTGCTGTTTTCCTTAGGAAAGTATTAAAACTACCGCAAAATGCAAACAGATTTCCATTCATCTTATTTTAAGTCACTCTTCATTCATTTCTTGACAAGTTATTTTGTACATTAGTTACAGTAGCAGTTACAGACAAATGGTATAATATCCTCGCCTTCTTACTGCTTAGTAAGATGTTGAAAGACTTCTGTCTTCAGTTTTTCTTTTGTAATCAAGACTGACCAGAAAGCAAATATCACTTAGTTTTGGAGATTCTCCTTTCTTCCTACATGTGTTTGAGCGTCTGAAGGCTTATTTGCTTCTAGTAAATGGAGGCGGGATGAGACTAAATCCTCACTCCCTGTTGGTCACTTCTCCTAGGCTCTTCACTTAGGCGTGTGGTGTCAGTTCGGTTTGGGTGGCTCCGCTGGTAGCTGGTTTCACTCAGGGACAGCTGGGGAAATTTTACTTCAGCTTCCAAAGCTTTAGTGCTTAGTATTAATTATTTCTCCCTCCTGGCTGCCAGCAGGCATCCCCTTGAGGTCCTGTCCCCTTAGAAGCTGCACTGTCAAATGAGTTCATCTATCTTATACCCTATAAAATTGACCTATCTCTTCAGAGTGTCTGGAAGCCTCCCCACCCCGGCCCTAAGGGATGGGGCCACTTCTAACGCTGAGACCTCAGCTGCTCCTCCATTTTCAAACAAAAACTAGCTCAAGAACCCCATGGGCTTTGGCCTTCCCATGCAGAGGTCCAGTTAGGATTTGTCTTTGGGGCAGTCACCCAGCTGAAACTTCTTTTCAGACCCATCACTCAAAAAGGCCAACTTTAAGAATACTGAGGTGGCTTTTAAGGTTAACTTCTGAGGGTTGCACGGATGAAAAAAATCTTTTATTTCTCCTTGGTGATGCTAAATTTGTGAAAAAGAAGTCTAACTTAAATTCTCAGGGGATTATTCTGCCACAGTGAATTCTCCATAAAATCCCCGCCATACTTGAGAAGAGGGAGTATAGTGTCTGTTCACCATTGAATTCCTAACATCTAGAAAATTGCCTCACTTAGAGTAGGCCTAACATATATTTTTTAAGTAAATCAGGATAAATTGTTAGTTTTTTTTAAAAAAATAGTTATAAAAAAGTTACAAATAGTTTTTTTTTAAATGGTTATAGTTTTTTTGTTTTTGTTTTTGTTTTTTTAAATCATGTGTATTTACTTCCAGTTTTCGGTTAAATAGTTTCCAGATATTAGTTAATGACCACAGCTGGTTCAGTCCTTGCCTGTCTCTGAGAACACTGACGAGCATTTATTCACAGGATATTTATGGACTGCTTATGTGCACCAGGCACTTACCTGGACACTTGGAATCTGTCACTAAACATAATAGGCAAAGACCCCTACCTCTTGGAGCTCTTGTCCCAGAAAAGGAGATAATAAACAATGTTTATATTGAATAATTATATTATCTACCATGTTAGAAAATAAGTGTTGTGGGAAAAAAATAAAAGGGTTGAGAAGGGTAAGGGAGATACAGAGTAAGGAGCGGTTTGTAGTGTTAAATAGGGTGATCAGGGTTGGCCTGATTGGGAATTTGATCTTAAACAAAAACATGGGTGAAAGGGAGTTAGGCAAGTGGATATTTGGGACAATAGCACTCTGGGCAGAGGAAGCATCTACTGCAAAGGTTGGAAGTGTTCTTGGCATTTTTAAAAAATGGTACAATACACATAAAATTTACCATTTTAACCATTTTAAATTGTATAATTCAATAGCAATTAGTACATTCACAGTGTTACGTAACCATCACTACTATCTAGTTCTAAAGCATTTTCATCACCCAAAAAGGGGACCATAAAGGGGAGATAAAGCAGTTATCTCCCCAATTTTCCTCTCCCTCCCAGACCCTGACAACCACTAATTTGCTTTCCGCTTCCGTAGATGCGCGTGGCATTTTGAGGAAGACCAGGAAGCTGTTGTGGGATGGAGCATAGTAAGACAAACAGGTTGGTACGGGAAAAAGTCAGTGAGGTAAGGGAGAATTCAGTCCCTTCTAAGCCATTGTAAGGACTATGGCTTTTACCCTGAATGAAGTAGAGACCATTCCAGAGTTTCAACAGAAGAATGAAATGCTCTGTGGGAGAGTAGATTGGGGGAATGTGTGACAAGAGTGGAAGGAAGAAGATTGATCTAGTTATGAAATGAATAAGTCACAGGGATGTAAGGTATAACCTAGGGAATATAGTCAGTGATATTGTAATAGCACTATATGGCGACAGATGGTAACCACACTTGTGGTGAGCATAGCATAATGTATAGAGAACTCGAATCACTGTATTGTACACCTGAAACTAATGTAACATTGTATGGCAATGATACTCAAAACATTAAAAAAAAAAAGGTAAGAAGATGATGGCTCAGACAAGGTTGGCAATAGTGGAAGTACTTAGGATGGGTTGGATTCTAGAAATATTTTAAAGCCAGGGCCAACGGACTTGCAGATGAACTAGATTTAGGGTGTGATAGAAAAGTGAAGTCAAGTATTGATCCAGTGATTATGACTTACGTGACTAAAAGGATGAAATTACCACCAACTGATGAGGGAATGGGGAAACTGGAACAGTTTTTGGAGGAATGTACGGAATACAGTTTGCGCAGATTGAGTTTGAGATATCTGTTCATCCAAACGAAAATGTCTAGTAGCTAGATGTGTGTTTCTTGAGTTCTGAAAAGCAGCCTGGAGTGGAGATAAAAATTTAGGAGTCATTAGTATAGAGAGCGTATTTAATGCCATTTGGGATTAAATGCCATTCAATGCCATTGAGGGATTAAAAGTGAACAGATAATGAGAAAAGACCAAGTCCTGAGCACTGGGACATACCCTTCTTAAATGCTGAGGGTACAGAATGAACCAGAAAAGGAGGAACCAAGGTAGGAGAAAAATCATGGGTGTGTAGTAATTGGAAAGCCAAGAGGAAGAACTGAACCAAGGAGGAGAGAGTGCTTTAGAGATTGACTATTGATCTAGCAGGTTGTGGGCAGCTTAGGTGGAATGATTAGCTTGTAAATCAGAGTAGAATGGGTTTTAGGGAATTTGGGACAAGAGAAATTTGGATTCCTGAGCAGAGTTAAGTGTTTGGAGGATTTTCATAACAAAGAGTGGAAAGAAATGGGGGCAGTACTCTGTTCTTTAGCTCTTCACTATCGTTAGAAATCTTACTATCTCCTATTTTATAATTGTATGGTTAGTTCATGTGAGTGATACTTTTCTTTGCAAAATATTGTTCCATTTTCTTCAATAAAGATTTGGAGGACAATCCCTACCTATCATTTAAAAAGAAAAATAAATATGTTGGCAAGATAGTGAAGAGTCAGAAACTGATCTGAAGATTCTTCTTCTGAACCGCTAATGATAAACCTAATGTTTTAAAATATAAATAGTTTTAAAGACTATCCAGTAAAGGTTTTGTTCATGTGCTTCTTGTAGGTTAGTGGATTTCTATAAAAACTAAGAAGATTTTGAAAATTTAAATATTTTGGAGATTTTGAAGATATAGGAAGAATTTGAATAGTCTTTCCTTCCAGACCTTTGGAAGGAAACAGGAAATTGTATGCAGTGCTTATTTTAAGGCCTTTACAATGCTTAATATATTTCGGTACATAAAAATGTATTATGTATAACTTAGCTAATAAAGTTTTGTCTGGGATAATTAAATTTTTAAAATATGGAAGATTAAAAAAGCAATTGCAGATTTACTAATTGAATTTGCTATATGATGTTTTTAATTTTTTAAATCACAAATAGGTTCTAAAGTTGCTGAGATGAAAAAATTTAACTTTTTTCCCATGTTCTAGTAATGGAGAAGCATACAAACACCAGAGCATTAATACTCGTGTTAGGAATAGACACAGTCTGTTTTCACTAGTTTTGTGCTCTTACGACATTAAAAAGTTTTAGAGAAGAGTTTTCTGAAAAGTAGCTGTGTGATAAAGAGGAGGGAACCCTTGCACTCATTGGATATGGTATTTTAATGTGGAACTTGGCTGATTTTGTTTGCAGTTTTTGAGCCAACAACTTCCAGAACATCTTCTGGCACATTTTTTCAGGCTTTGCGCATTTCTTTACCTTTGTAAGTATCAAATGAGTGTTTATAAACACTAATGGATAATTTCATGGGTGCTTGAAAATGTAGGATTTCATTGGATTGAGGCATGCTACTCTACTCTCATCAATAATTATTTTACAAGCTGAATATTTCTAATGGAGGTCAGTTTCTGTCATGCACTACATGAGATGAATGCAGCTGAAATATGAGATGCAAGCCAAGTCTGAGAGAATTGGTTCTGAAAACATCTTCTTACCAGGCTGCGGAAGGGAGAGTCAATCTCAGTGAACATTTGTTGGGTATCTCCTACGTGCCAATCATTGTGTTAAATGCTGTGTTTCAAAGAGCTAGATTAATTCATTCAATAATTAATTTATTCATTCAGTCAACATTTATCCAGCATCATTTGGATTATTCAAACAAATATCTAAAGGCAATCATTCTGTAGCAATTGAAAATAGAAGTGATTTATTTTTCACTTTGTAATTAACTCAAATAAATCACTATTCTACCCAATATCATCTACATTTCTAGTTTTAAATCTAAGATTCAGACTGCAGCTGGAATCTTAGAGATTCAATTGGGTAAAAAGCTCTTATATCTGTTATCACAAAACTCCTAAGAAATCTTAATTTGTCTTTAATATTTTATATCCTTCGTATTTCCCTATTTCAGGTTATATTTTTAAAACAGATAGAAATTTCATAAACCCACTATTACATGGTCAGTGTTGTCAATTAGTCTTTGATAAAGGAGGAAAGAATATGCAATGGGAAAAAGATAGTCTCTTCAACAAATGGCATGAGAAAACTGGACAGCTACATGAAAAAGAATGAAACTGGACCACTTTCTTACACCATATAAAAAAGTAAACTCAGAATGGATTAAGGACCTAAATGTGAAACATGAAACCATAAAAATCCTAGAAGAGAGCACAGGCAGTAATTTCTCTGACATCAGCTGTAGCAACATCTTTCTAAATATGTCTCCTGAGGGAAGGGAAGCAAAGCAAAAATAAGCTATTGGGACTACATCAAAATAAAAAGCTACTGCACAGCAAACAATCAACAAAACTGAAGACAGCTTACCAAGTGGGAGAAGATATTTGAAAGTGACATATCAGATAAAGGATTAGTATCTAAAATATGTAAAGAACTTATGTTCAATAGCTCAACACCCAGAAAGCAAATAATACATTTAAAAATGGGCAGAAGACGCTGATGGGCAGTTCTCTAAAGAAGACATCCAGATGGCTAATAGACGCATAAAAAGATGCCCTATATCACTCATCATCAGGGAAATGCAAATCAAAATTACGATGAGGTATCACCTCACATCCGTTAGAATGACTAAAATCAAAAACGCAAGAAACAATAAGTGTTGATAAGGATGTGGAAAAAAAAGAATGCACATGCACTGTTGGTAGGAATGCAGACTGGTGCAGCCACTGTGGAAAACAGTATGGAGGTTCCTCAAAAAGTTAAAAATAGAACTACCCTACAATCCAGCAATTGCACTACTGTTTACCCCCAAAATACAAAAACACTAGTTCAAAAAGATACATACTGCCCTATGTTTATTATAGCATTATTTACAATAGCCAAATTATGGAAGCAGCCCAAATATCCATAGACAGATGAATGGGTAAAAAAGCTGGGATATATATACACAATGGAATATTATTCAGTCATAAAAAGGAATGAAATCTTGCTATTTGCAACAACGTGGATGGAGCTAGAGAATATAATGCTAAGAGAAAAATGTCAGTCAAAGAAAGGCAAATACCATATCATTTTACTCATATGTTAAAAAAAAAAAACAACAACCCAACAACAAAGAAGCAAAGAAAGAAAGAGAGAAAGAGAGAAACCAAGAAACAGACTCACAGACTTAACTATAGAGAACAAACTGGTGGGTTGCTAGAGGGGAGGTGAGGAAGGGAATGGGTGAAATAGGTGACAGGGATTTAGGAGTACACTTAACATGATGAGCACCAGGTAGTGTATGGAATTGTTGAATCACTATATTGTACACATGAAACTAACATAACACCATATGTTAACTATACTGGAATTAAAATATTGAAAAAATTAATTAAAAAAATAAAAATTAGGGTCACCTGCCTGGCTCAGTTGAGAGAGCATGTGACTCTTGGTCTTGGGGTCATGGATTTAGCCTCATGTTGGGCGTAGAGATTACTNGGCTCAGTTGAGAGAGCATGTGACTCTTGGTCTTGGGGTCATGGATTTAGCCTCATGTTGGGTGTAGAGATTACTTAAANGCCTCATGTTGGGCGTAGAGATTACTTAAATAAATAAACTTAAAAAAATGAAATAAAGGACTAATCCTTTCCTAAAAGAAAATTTAATAAGCTGTAAGTTGACAAACGTTTCAGTGTTCCCTGCTACTTACAGCCATCTGTCCTCCCACCCCCAAATTCACTCTTCCTTATCAGTGAATGATCTTTCTATTTTTCTGGGAGAAAACACCAATTAAGTCATTAAGAATTAGATACCTACTGCTTTAATATTTCTTTTTAATATCTGTTAATCATTCTTTTAATGAATAGGTTTTACCCCCCCCATAGGTAGAAAGCTAAGATGAGAAGTTGTAAATATTTTTAAAATAAGGATTTCATCCATTATAAAGATGTCTGCTAACTTCAGGCAAGATTCTGCCCTAGGAGCTGAAGAAATGCAAAGAAAAATAATGTTTTCCCAGCTCCGAAGTAAGTAACAATCTCCTGGGAACAAAAGAGGGAACTACATGTTATTCAGATGGAATTGCATTAAGAAGCCTGTGCCAATAAGATTTTTAAGAATGGGAGCAGCAGTGGACTACTGAAATAAGAAGGAAAATCCTCTGCATTTTGATAAATCATACTTGTGTAACATTTGTGAAAATGCTTTCTATCTCTCTAAATTATCATATTATTGAACTTGGGATGGGTATATATGAGATAAATCAGAAGGAACAGAACAAACAGCATTGGGTTTAGAGGCAACATCTAAAAGGAAGTGATTATTTTTCCCCCAACAGAAACTAGTGTTTTAGTAGAAGAGAAAACATTTCCTGGGCAACCAAAAATATATCTTCCATGTTCTTCCAGTACAGTCTGAGTCCTCAGAAAAAGCTTAAGAGGATGAATTAAACTCAGCAACCTCCCAGCTTTTGTGTTTCTGAAACCTTCTGTTGCTATTGGTAATTGTTAACACTTGTCTTTCCATCATCCCATTTTCTCACCCATTGTTATGCACTTAATGTGCCCATTCTTTAAATAGGTCCTCAAACGGAGGGCAAGTTTAGTTGACTACTCTGTGTCTTTAGCACTTAGCTGAGCACATAGTCAGTGCTCAATAAATATTTTTTAGTCACTGAGTTACTACCCAAATATCAAAGCTTTTGCTATATTAAGCTCTAGGGTGGAATTTGGGTCAGATAGAGAGTTGGGGAAGTTCTAAGAATACATTTTTGTGATATTGATGGAAACAACATTAGCAATTGATTCTTTGAAGTTTTTCAGGTAAGACCTTGCCTGCAATTTAAAAAATGATGGGTAGCTTTTAATATTTTGTCAAGTTAATGCTGTCACTCCCATTCATAAAATTTCCATTTAGTATGTGTATTTTAGCTTTCTGAGTGATAATAGCTGAAGGACTTCATAGGTGTGTGTGGCTTACAGATTTACATATTTCCCAATTCTGCAAGTTACTACGAAGTTAGCCTAAGGAACTTGCTTTGTTATCACTGAGGTATGAGTTAAAGGAAGGAAATTATGTGAGACATATATGCTTATGTCCCTTGAGAGTATGCTTTCCAAAAATGATGCACTACATTTTCATATTCCTCTAGATTTTTACTTCTATCACTAAAGAAAGTATCTTTTACATATTGCAAATAGTTTCATATGCCAGTAAGCTGGTCTTGCGAATATTCAGTATTTGCTAGCACAGAGCATTATCAAATAAGTAGAGGTTAGAATTTTCTGCCTTCATGAGGTTCTTGTTTCAAAAGGTAACTTAGACAAAAAAAATTTTGAAATATCTAAGGGCATGAATGGGAGAAATGTGTAACTACAACTGTTTGAGTTGATAACTCAAATGCAGAGGGATGGCTTGAATCAGTGCAGTGCAACCAATTCCAGGAATAGTCTGGAGAACCATAGATCAACTATCTGAAAGTTGGGGACTGTGTCACCATTCTCCTCTCTTCATGGGTGACAAATAGTATTTGGTTTGTCATTAAAAGGTGAGCATTAGGGCGCCTGGGTGGCTCAGTGGGTTAGGCCTCTGCCTTCAGCTCAGGTCATGATCTCAAGGTCCTGGGATCGAGTCCTGCGTTGGGCTCTCTGCTCAGTGGGGAGCCTGCTTCCCCCTCTCTCTCTGCCTGTCTCTGCCTACTTGTCATCTCTCTCTGTCAAATAAATAAATAAATAATCTTTAAAAAAAAGTGAGCACTATCCATATAAATCTTGGGTTTTTAATAGTTTTTGGGTTTTTTTTTTAAAGATTTTATTTATTTGTCAGAGAGAGAGAGAGAGAGAGAACACAAGCAGGGAGAGCAGCAGGCAGAGGGAGAAGCAGGCTCCCTGCTGAGCAAGGAGCCCAGTCAGTGTGGGCTCAATTCCAGAATCCTAGGATCATGACCTCAGCTGAAGGCAGCTGCTTAACCGACTGAGCCACCCACCTGGGTGCCCCTTTAATAGAGAAATTTAGTTATATATTCTATATAGTGAATTTATTCTATCCTATATATAGGATAGAATGTATGTATCTTGTATTTATATATATCTTGTATATATCCATGTATATATCTTGTATGTATATTCTGTATATCCTGAAGAGCATAAAATATAGGAGTGACTTTAAAAATACCGAACTTAAGATTTGAAGGAGGTATGCATAATCCACTACTTAACACTTTGAATTTATTTCTTTGTTTCAAGCCTCCTTACACCAAAGCAACTCATAAAAGCATTTCATTGATTATGAAAGATAATAATGGCTGAGGAATACTTGAAATCACATACTTTTGTTTATAGAATGTTTATTAAAAGATCAATAGTCATTCATATTTAAATTAGGATAGGTGAATATAACTAACAAGCCCTCAATCTTGATGGTTTAATACAATAAAGGATTATTTCTCACTGTGTCATCATCCAGTTCAATTTAGTGTTGGTCGGGGGGGGGGGGGGGCAGGTGTTGGGAGTCTTTACTCTCCCCAGTTATTTAGGAACTGCAGCTTCTTCCATTGGCTGCTTCACTGTCGGTGAAGACCTTGTCGTCCCCAGTCGCTTCTCTTTATCTGGCCCATAAACAAGAGAGGGGAGTGCAGAAGACTGCTTTGAAGGGTGTCATTTTTAGTCCAGACCTGGAGGTGCTAGCTACCACTTCTGACTATCTTTCCTTGGTTATAGATTAATCACATGGTCCCACTTAACCTAAGGGAGCCTGGGAGATGTCATCTGGCCATATGCCCTGGAAGAAAAGGGAACGGGTTAGAAATACACAGCACTGTCTCTACCAGCGCTTAAAAATGGTACATAGACTTAAACTTCTCTGATCTTCTGATATACTTCAAAATTTCCAACTTAACAGAGTCAGTGGATCAAATGAAAAAGGAATGACCAAAACCATGATGAGAAGGAAGAAAAATATCACATTCATTGGCTAGTTTGGAAGCAGCTATATTTAAAGAAGTGGCTATCTTAAAGACATTTCAAACTGAAATGAAAGGTGACTAATCAGTGCCTCAAATCTTAAACTAAATGTGATAGTGTAAGGAGTTGGGACCAGTTAATTAGCTTTATATCCTTGGACTATTCATGTAACTCCTCTAAGACCTGATTGCATCCTCTGAAAAATGGAAAGAATACTGATAATGGTTTTCATTCTATTGCTGTGAAGCAAAATTTTGTTTGATGGGGTTTATAAAGTATTAATTGCTAAACAGATTTTATTTCAGGACTGTTCCATTAAGGAAAAATTAACTCCAAGATTGCCCCTGTCATTCATCTGTGACTCATGAATTTTCAGAGGGAGTCTTTCAAATATTGTAAAATCAAGGTTTATCTGAGGTAACCTTTGCTGCTTGTAGGAAGTGTGTGTGGCTGAGTAATAGTTCAAAAATAGCAAGTTATTTTGAGGAAGAACATATGTTCTTTAGCAAATAAAATAAGTGTTCAGAAGAATAATTTTATAGCATATTTAATCACACATTTAAAATAATTTGAATCCTGTAATTTAGAGCACTCTGTACTTTGATAGGAATTTTTAAGTGCTCTGTTAAGTGCAGTAGTACCAAGGTAAGTACTATTATTTAGAGCTGCATTTTATGAGTAGCTCTTACCAGTCTCTGTGAAGGAAACCTATTTCATGATTAATCAAAACTGGAATATGCAGACTAAACACACAGAAATGTGTGTTTTGCAGAGTCATGAATGTATACTTAAATACGTACATACATATGCACACACGCATAAGTGGTAGGTATGATTAAAAGAGACTTGTTTCGTACATCAAACAGATAAATAAATAACACTTAATTTGCCTTATCACGATCTGCTGGTGCATGGCTACCAGGAAATTGTTGATGGGTTCCTTTAGTAGACATTTAAAGACTAGATTGAGGGGAGTAAGGTAGGTGTTTTTAGAATGTTAACAAAAAAGTAGCCTTAACTTCCTTCAGGGAGCTATGCAGTTAGCAGATGCCTTATACAGAAAAAAACCCATAATGTACTCAAAGGCAGTATTTTGTAATGATTGAGGAGACAGAGAGGAAGTGGTATAAATGTAACAGGGTGAGATTCCGGAAAGTCTAGGGAAATACACCATCATGAAGGAGGAACACTTGCATTGGTGCATGGATGTTGGCTAGGATTGAGCTGTGTGACAGCTGTGGATAGTACTTTACGCAGGCCTGATGTTACAAGAAAGATAAGGGGATGATAGAGGAGCCATTTGAGCTTAAGTAAACAAGTTGTTTTGGCTGGAAATTTAAATGTATAAAAGAACAAGGGAAAATCACTCAGCTTGGAAAAGTAAGTTGTGGCCATACGCTTAATAGCCTTAAAATCTAAGCAGCTTTACAGACAGCTTTGAATGGTTTGAAGAGATGTTGGTGAGTTCCTACAATGGAGTGAAATGATTAAGAAGGCTTTGAAAGCATTATTTAAAAAATCTTAATTGCTGAGGTGACTTCATAGTTATAGTTGCTCCTCAGAAACCTTGCCATCCTAGCAGAAAGGGCTTTTCTTAATAACTTGAAGGGCTAATTTTGTTAGCCCCAGATTTTTAGTATTTTTATTTCTTACCTCTATGTTGAGTATCTGAGATTACTATGCTCCCTATTGTAGGGTTCCTACATAAAAATAGTAATGCTGTTACTTAATAAGCAAAAAGTAATTTTGATTCTGACTACATGGGAAGTTGGGTGCTAGGTAAATTGAGGGACACAAAAATATAAAAATATGAACGTTAAAATAACAATACTATATATAGCATTTGGGAGATAGCAAAAAAAATAGTGTGGAAAATAAATTCTGGGGCACCTGGGTGGCTCAGCTGGTTGGGTGTCCAACTCTTGATTTTGGCTTGGGTCATAATTTCAGGGTTGTGAGATCAAGTCCCAACTGGGGCTCCACACTGGGCATGGAGACTACTTAAGAGTCTCTCTCTCCCTCTCTCTCTCTGTTCCTCCCCTCCCCCACTCTCTTTCTCTCTCACACACACACAAAAAAAAAAAAGAAAAAAGAAAAAGAAAAGAAAAATTCTGTAGGAGTTCATAGTTGTAATTGGATTTCAGAGAAGTTGGTGAAGAATTGCAAGGGCTTTTAATCTCCAGACTCAGTGATGAGACTGATGACATATCCTAGGAGAGCTTTCAGCCAATCAGCCAGCCAGTGACCAGTGACGGCCATTCCTACCTTTCCAGTTCATGTTCTGTCTTATTGTTAACAGACATTCCAATTGTCATCAGTAATGGGAATGATAGCAAAGATTTTTAGAACCCTAATTTTTAAAAAAAAACACTTTAAGTCAGCTAATAAAAATTTTAGTAAGCTGCGGGGTGCCTGGGTGTTACAGTTGGTTAAGTGTCAGGCTCTTGGTTTTGGTTCAGGTCATGATCTCAGGGTCACGGGATGGAGCCCCACATTGGGCTCTGGGCTCGGCATGGAGTCTGCTTCAGTTTCCCTCTCCCTCTTTCTCTGCCCCTCTCCCCCCTGCTGTCTTTCTCTCTCTCAAGTAAATAAATCTTTAAAGAAAAAAAATTTTAGCAAGCTGCATTGTAGTTTGTGTAATAGATAATGATGGAACATCTGAGAACTGTGATACATGAGTTCTCTGCTTAAAATCTGTCAGTTTTCCCCTTTCAATTTCCATTCCTCTGCCATTTCAAACAAGATTTTAAATCTGTTTATAATATATAAATATAATAATGCAAAATCCAAAAAGTAATGAAATCAGGGCCAGTAAGAAATAAGGGAAGAAAAGGGGGGATGAATTATTTAAGATGAGATTGTACATACAAAACAGGTGCTAGGGTGCAACTCATTTCTATAAATAAAAGGCCCACAAAGCTGTCTCCGGGTTTTCAAGCAGCCACAAAAAAGAGAGAAAGACCATAGGTTTGTAAGATGGATACTCTTTGTTATATAAGAACAAGCCAGCTGCACAGAAGGAAGCACCACTCTTTCTAATACCAAGTCCAGAGAGAAATCTCTGTGATAGGTCCTCCGAGAGAAGCTCCACAGGATGTAATAAATAATGAGTGTCCTCAAAACATCCAAGTAAATAGGACAAAGCTTGTCTTAGGACTTTTAAAAGTACATTTTTATAATGCTTTTGGCTAATTGTTTAATGCCGAAGCAGCGTCCAGGAAAACACTTCTATAGAGACCAAAAAATGAACACCAGGCACAAACTTTAAGAGTGATTTAGAGCTGGCCAACAGAGTGTGGTTTGCTGACCAGCAGCTTCAGCATCACCTGGGGGCTTGTTAGAAATGCAGGCTCTCAGACTCTATCTCAGACCTACTGAATCAGAATCTTCAGGGGGTTATAGGGGAGCAATGATTTCAAGTATCTAAGATGACTTATTGGATGTTTAGATAATCTTTTATTGATCAGAGGGTACAGACTGTCAGCTGTAAGATAAATGAGTTCTAGAGAGCTAATGTACAGCAGGGGAACTCTAGTAAATAATAATAAGGTATTGTATTCCAGGCATCCACACATAAATGGTAACTATGGGAGGTAATAGTTATATTAATTAATTTGATTGTTGTAGTCACTTACAGTGTATATGTATATCGAATCATGTTGTATATCTTAAATATAATTTTTACTTGTCAAAAATAAATAAATAAAAAATAGAAGAATATTATTCCTCTTTTTCTAAAAAAGAAGATTTTATTTATTTAAAAGAGAGAGAATGAGGAGGAGGGAGGGGCAGAAGCAAACTCCCTGCTGAGCAGGGAGCCTGATGTGGGCTCATGGGGTTCAGTCCTAAGACCCTGGGATCATGACCTGAGCTGAAGGCAGATGCTTAACTGACTGACCCACCCAGGCGCCCTTAAAGGAATATTTCTCTTAACTGAGTTTTAACTAAATCTTGTATAGCATTGGATTTGGAGATTGTGTCCATGGCAATCAAAAGCAAAGTACATGAAATAAAAATATATTATTTTACTGGTTAAAGGTGGATCTGATGCTTTTACTATCATACAAAAAGGGAGAAAGGTGTTAGACATTTAGGTAATTTAGTTATTATCCACCGTATGTGAAGCACTATGTTAAGTACTTTGGGGATGTAAAAATGAACAAGACATGGTAGCTGTTTCGAAGAAGCAATCTAGTAAGGGAGATTTAGTTGTAAACAAGTTGGCACCATGAAATAAAAACCGCAGTGTACAAGAAAAATGCTGATAGCTATTCCTATTTTACAGATTTTTACAGAGGAGGAAACTTGGTGCAGATAACTTGCCTTAGCTAACAATTTAACTCAAGGTCTGTGTGATCCTAAATCCAGTTTACACTTTTAAAATGCAGGTTCTTAAAGAAAAGAGAGGGAAGAAAAAAGAAAGCCATTTAAAAAGTGACAAAAATGTCTTATAAATCAGTAGGCTTCTCCATTCAACTTCAGTATTTCAAACAATGTAATAATTTTGATTCACATCTTTTAGAAAAAGTGCTGTTTTTAGTTAATATAACTGAGGTGAATCCTGCAGTTTTCCTCAGGAAGTATTTAAATAGGGATTAAAACTTTGTCAAAATAAAGAGAATGATTACATCCCCCCCAAAACAAATAAGATTTTATTGATCTATGAAGACAAGCCATTTTTATCCCTGAGTATTGTGTGAGGTTTAGTGGAGTGAGGTATTTAGTACATAATAGACTATCAGTAAATATTGATTGAATAAAGGCATTTGATATTTACCCTTGAGATCTCCTTCAGAACCCAATATTATCAAAGGAATAAATTCAGAATAAACTAATCTTACTTTATTTAGAAACATGATGGTGTAATAATCCCCTTTACCAGATAGGAGTTCCCCACATTTAAGCACTTTTACATCAGTTGTCATTGGCTATGATTTCCCCCAGTCGTACTGATGGGTGTATTGGTCTTATATCCCCCTAGTAATGTGCCTTTTAGAGAAATTGTCAACTTTTTTTTTTCCTGTGTGGAATCTAGTTAGCACTTAGATGTTTAGTAAATATTTGAATGAACGGTGAATGATGATCTCTATAATAAGTCACATCTGGTCTAGCAGCCTATGCCTTTCATCAGTTCCCAATGGTTGCCTTTTAAACTTGGTTGAAGCATTGCTAGTCAGATATGTTCTTTGATAACGCTTCTTAGTATTTATAATACCGCTATGGAAAAGACTAGTATTTGTTGTGTGCTTATTTGTTGGCAGGCACTATTTTTAGATCTTTAAAAACATCATCTCATTTAGTCAGCACAACAGTTTTAGGGGAAATTCTTATTTTCTCTACTTTGGAGATAAGAAAACTGAGTTTTATAAGGAATTAATGATTTATGCAAAGTCATGGAGCTACTAAGTGGTGTAACTGGGATTTAGATTTGCTTTTAAAGCTCTGATTACTGCATAAGGGTAGGAGTAAATCAGTAACTAGGAGGTAATGAATTACCAGCCCATTTATTCCCAAAGAGCATGGCTGTACAAAATAGGTTGATCTGGGACATTGTAGTGCTCTCTTTCTGGAAACTGACTTTGCTGGAATGGCTAGGCTTATGCTTGGAAAGTCACCCAGAGCTAGATCAACAGCTGTGTGCAGAGAAGGTAAGAGTCAGTCTGTTAAATCAACTGAACCAGCCTCAGGATAGATACTTCATGGCTCTAAAACATGGAGTGGACATGTTGGACAACTTTATAGCTGTTTCTGACTTAACAAAATGTATTCTAAGGGGAACCCTACTCAGCTTCTCTGAAGCCCGCACTACCATTTTCTCCCACTTATTTGGGAATAGATTCTTAAGGATCCCAAGGTATGCATCACAATCCAGTCTCCTGGAGTGATATAGTATAGGGTGATCACACAAGTCCAGAAACCATCATGCTGTCACTCTATGGGACTAATGGGAAGAATTCTCATCTTCATTCCCACTATAAAATAAGGTTTATACTCTGTATTTAAGGTGTACAGAGAGCACCAACAAAAAGGTTGGTGACTAAAAGAGAAAACAAGCACAGGATTAAGATAGCTAGGGTTTTTGGGAAATACTCTCTTCTTAAACGCCAAAGAAGGGAAATTTTGTTACCTTTTCTGATGATGGTCATAAGTTTCTGTGGAGTGGAGTCAGTGAAGTCAAAAGTATACTCCTTAGTTTTTGTTGTTCTTATTGCAGAAGTAAATTAGTTATGACAAGAAGGATTTCGTGTGTCAGTTGTGGCTATTTATTCTATAAATAAAATAGAATTAAACGATCATTTCTTTTGATTTATTTTAGCATGGTGATTTGCTGCTTATTAATACAGCCTGGCAGAAAAATTATCTCTACTCAAGCAGGTTGGTGCTAGCAAAGATATAAACACATCCTCTAATCTTTTCCTCTTGCTAAGGTATTATTTTTAAAACCAACAAGGACCATTTAAACATGAATAATACTAAATACTGTCAGTTGCTTTATTCTTTTCTTTTTAAAATAAAACCAAAACAAAGCAATTAATTGCAAAGGGCTATATTAACCCAACTCAAAGGTTGCATATTTAAACATGGGAAAGCAAGGAAGTGTAGAAATTAAATTCTCATGGAAACATTAACTACTCTGCATTTCACCTGTGGTGTATTAAAATACACATTTAATAGCCTAATTAAACACATATTAAATTTAACATGACTGAATGGTTGTTAACCTGAGAACTTTACCTTTTGTCTTTCTTGGCTTTTTTGTGCTTAAATATGCACTTTACATTTCATTAATAGATTTTCCCACTTCTGAAACTTTTTTCCTTTCCAAAGAGTTAAAAATAGAGGGCGCCTGGGTGGCTCAGTGGGTTAAAGCCTCTGCTTTCGGCTCAGGTCATGATCTCAGGGTCCTGGGATCGAGGCCCGCATCGGGCTCTCTGCTCAGCAGGGAGCCTGCTTCCTCCTCTCTCTCTGCCTCTCTGCCTACTTGTGATCTGCTCTCTCTCTCTCTGTGTCAAATAAATAAATAAAAATCTTTAAGAAAAAAAAGAGTTAAAAATAGAGTAGTATTGTAATGACCTCTTACCATAACTGTGTATCATTTGATAAGAGTCAATTTATTTATTTCAGAAATTAAGCCTTTTGTCAGGTTAAATAATATCCTTTGGAAAGGTCTATGGTATCCAACTGTAATCATCAGTCAGCTTATTTTAAGCCAGATATTATTTATTAACTAAAAGCATCCACATGCAAAATACCAACCCATTAATTTTAATGAGCATAACATAATAGCCAATGATTTATCTTAAGAGCAGATTCTCAATTTGTGGGAAATTGAGTCAAGTGGAACTTTAAAAATGTATGAATTGATTTTGATATATCAAGTTCCAAGGATAGCTTTTGTATTTGGCTAATTCCTTTTTACCTAGCTATATCTGGGGACAAAAGAGAAAGATAACTGACTGATCCAAGAAATGTCCTGGTTTAGATTCTCTGATGACTTTTAATGAAGAATTGGGTGTGTTTGATATAATGCTGTGCTCTTTCTCATCCTCATGAAGATAACCTATAAGATGACCTCTGTACAAGAAAGCAGCACTGAAAAAACTCAGTTATCATCTCTTAGGAAGGTCACTGGAAAAGCCTATGAAGTCGTGAATGTGTGGTTTCATAAGCCCTTCTCTAAATGAGCTATATGTGTTGAGCATGTGTGAAAACCATGAAAACTCTGTCTAGAGAGTGGGGTACAGAAGATGCTGAACTCAGGAGCTTTTGTACAACTGTTTAGAATTTTAATCTGAAAAGTACTTTGGCATTTCCTGAACCCTATCATCTTCAAGGTTTTATTGAAACATGCAACCTTTGTAACATTTTGACTTTTAATGCTTAGATTGGGTTCTGCGTTTTTAAATCATCTACAAAATATGCAGAGAGAAGTTTGTTCTGATGAGCATAAAACCATGACTTATTCAGAGCCAGGCAGAGAAATACAAGCTAATGGTAAAGGACATATCCATAGTAAATTAAGTTCTGGGTCATATAAGACATTATATTGATGATGCTTCAGTGTCTTCCTTTATATAACAAAGGAACTTTTTTCAGGGTCTGCTTTAGGTGGTATGTGTAGAGATGTGCACATGCCCGGGAAAGACCTGGGAGAGTACTAACCTTTACCTTTGGCTGACCTTGAGCTCTGCACAAGGAAGAAGTCAAGACTAAGTCAGAGTTGTCCACCAGAACATTGAATTTTTGCCCCAACATGTGTAGTGGACCACTTGACAAAATCTGGGAGACATATTGTGTCAACTATTTAAGGAAATCTTTGTCTAAAAACTAGATGATCACAAATTTAACTGAGCAGTGACAGTGACTTCAGTGACCTCACATGACAAAAATACAAACTTCAGAGAATCCAGAAAAGTCACTGAGCTAACAATAGCAAACGTAGCAGAAGCAATAACAATAACACACAGACAAAACAACAAACTTTGGGGATGAGAAAAGAATCTGATACCCAGAGTCATCACATTATATTGTGTAACATGTCTAATTTTTTCTTTTTTTCTTTAAAGATATTATTTATTTATTTTAGAGAAAGAGAGAGTGTGTGGGTGGGAGGAGGGGCAGAGGGAGAGGGAAAGACTCTCAAGCAGACTCTCCATTGAGCATGGAGCCCACTGTGGAGCTCAGTCTCATGACCCTGAGATCATAACCTGAGCCAAAACCAAGAGTCAGACTCTCAGCTGACTGAGCCATCCAGGTACCCCAACATGTCTAGTTTTCACAAAAATGTTCTATATATGCATAAAAAGAAAGAAAAAAAAAAAGAAAAGTATGGCTCATACATAGGGGGGAAAAGTCAATAAAAACTGTGCCTGAGGAAACCCAACATTAGACTTACTAGATAAAGGAATTAAACCAGCTATGATAAATATGTTAAAAAATCTGAAGGGAACGATGTTTGAAGAACTAAAGGAGAATATGAGAACAATGTATTCTCAACCAAATATACAATATCAATAAACAGTTGGATATTATAAAAAAAAAGAATCAAATAGAAATTCTTGAGTTAAAAAGGACAAAAATTGAAATGAAAAATTTACTAGGGTAGCTTAACAGATTTGAGCTGACCGTAGAAAAAGAATCAGTGAATTTGAAAAATAGGTCAATTGAAATTATTTGATGTGAGGAACAGAGAAGTAAAAGAATGAGGAAAAATAAACATGTCCTCAGAGACCCAGGGACTTCATCAAGTGTACCAACATGTGCATAATGGAAGCTCCAGAAGGAAAGGAGAGAAAGAAAGGATCAGAAATACTATTTCAAGAAATAATGGTTGAAAACTCCCCAAATTTGAAGATGAGGATTAATCTTACATGTCTGTAAATTTCAACAAACCCCAAATATGAAAAGCTCAAAGAGAACCATACTGAGACACCTCATAATCAAACTGGTCATGCAAAGATCAAAGAGAATCTTGAAAGCAGCAAAGGAGAAGAAACTCATCAAATTAAGCAAGCCTCAATATGATTGATAGATGATTACTCTTCCAAAACCATGTAGGACAGACAGATGCAGTAGGATGACATATTCAGTGCTGAAAGATTGTCAACCCAAAATTTTATACCCAGAAAAACTGTCCTTTAAATTTTAGGAACAAATTAAGATACTGCAAGATAAACAAAAACAGAATTTGTCACTAGCAAACCTGCCCTACTAGAAATACTAAAAAAATTCCGTCAGGCTGAAATGAAAGAATACTGTTAGAAGTAACTACATAAGTAATATAAAAGTCTGTATAAATGTATTTTTGTTTATAATTCTTATTCTCTTGATTTAAAAGACAATTGCATAAAACAGTAACTATAACACTATGTAGTGGGTAATAGTGTATTAAGAAGTAATGTGTATGACAATAATAACACAAAGAAGGGAGGAAGGAGCAAAGCTATATAGTAGCAAAGGTTTTATATCATATTGAAATTAAGTTGCTATTAATTTGAACTACATTGTTGCAAATTAAGAGAATTTTAACCCCTAGGGATTAAAAGAACAAAATACATTAACAAAAATGACAAGGGAATTAAAATTGTACACTATAAAATATCTGTGTAATACAACATAAGGCAGTAATGGAAGAATGGAGGAACAAGGAAAAGAAAGAATAGAGGAACAAGAAACATGACATAGAAAACAAAATGGCAGACATAAATTCTATTTTATTAGTAATTTATTTAATATAAATAGTTGAATAAACCAATTAAAAGCCAGATACTGACAGAATGGACAAGAAAATATCATATATCTAATATGTACAAGAAACAGATTCAAAGACAAAAGCAGTTGGAAAGTAAAAGGATGGAAAAGATGTACCATGCTAACAGTAGCCAAAAGGAATACTAATATCAGACAAAAGAGACTTTAAGACAAAAACTCTTACTAGAGGATGCCTGGGTGGCTCAGTGGGTTAAGCCTCTGCCTCCGGCTCAGGTCATGATCTCAGGGTCCTGGGATTGAGTCCCGCATCAGGCTCTCTGCTCAGCAGGGAGCCTGCTTTCCCCTTTCCCTCTGCCTGCCTCTCTGCCTACTTGTGATCTCTCCCTTTCTGTCAAATAAATAAATAAAATCTTTAAAACAAACAAACAAAAACTCTTACTAGAGAAAAAGAGGACTTTTTTTTTTAATGATCAGTGGTCAATGAAGAAAACATAATAGTTATAAACATTAATGTACCTAATAACCGAACCACAAAATATATGAAACAAACACTGAATAAAGGGACAAATAGAAAATTCAACAATAATAGTTGAATACTGTATCATCCCCTTTTAATAATGAATAGAAAAACTAGACAGATAATACATGACAAAAGAGCAGACTTTAATAACAATAACACTCTAAACCAACTAGACCTAACAAACATCTGTTTGTTGGAACATTCCAACCAATAGCAACATATTATACATTGTTCTCTAGTGCATAAGGTCTATTCTCTAAGACCATATATGGTAACCATAGAACAAGTTTCAGTAAATTTAAAAGGACTGAAATTATGCGAAGTATATTATCCGACCACAATAGAATGAAATTAGAAATCAAAAACAGAAGGGGATTTGGTAAATTCACAAATATTTGGGAATTAAAGAACACCCTCTTAAATAACCAATGTGTCAAGGAAGAGCAAAACAGACTACGCATGCATATATAATTACTAATGAATTAATTTAAAGAAGTCATAGACACATCATAGTTTTAAAAAAGTGTACTTTGCAATTATATAAGAAAAGTGCTTTGTAATGATCATGAAATGAGGTATGGGGGGTGTAAGAGGGACATGGATATAGAGGCCAGCAATTCATTTTCATTCATTTTGAAGATTGACACATTTTTATTTTAGAAAGGATGATTTTTGTTAAGGCAGTCTTACCCATGTATGCCTACTATATGAATTTTAGTTCTTATGGGGAAGATTAATTAATTTACTATCTTACTGACATTTCAAAGCCCTTCTTCAAATTTAGGTTTCAGTTAGACAAAATTTCAGGTTGTAAGTGAAAGCTGTTCATGTAAGTGAATGTAGAAATTTAGCTATCTACATATTTAAAAATGTTAACTACATCTAAGTGGTGTTTAGGCCACATCTTTTTCATTTACTTTTTGTTATATACATCAGTGTCATTAAGGGAAAACTGTTTAGCTACTATAGGGATATTTAAACATTGTGTGCAGGAGTGTCCGTGTATGTCCATTATGATACATTGTTAAGTTCAGAGCACATGTTTAAGAGATGATGCTTATTGAAGAATAATGAGGGCTTTTTACTATAAATGGTGAATTTGATTTAATTTCAGTCTATGTTAGGTGGTGGAAAACAATAGACTCTGAAAACATTCAAAGAAAATTTATCCCTCTCTTCAGATTAAGGAGAAATCAGCACTGGGTGTTCAAATAAATGTATACAATATCACTTACAAAAATCTCCATGATTGTTGAAGGGAGACCAAAGCAAAAATCATGATATGCACAGAAATGTTGCTGGAAGCAGTACCTTATGAACTATCTGCTCATGCTATTTTCTTTCACAGAATTTTAAGTTTGAAAATCAGACCTTTATTTAAAAAAATCAAAATACCTGCCAAGGAGGAATATTTTATCAGTTCGTAGTTGATAGCTGCTTTCTAAACTATTGTGGTGGGGCTAGTTCAACACTCAGGAATTAGAGTTGGGTCAGAAAGAGAATCTATGCACATTCCTTGAGTCTGGAGGCTCATGGTGTCCAGTATATTCTATAAAGGGCTTTTTTGTCATATGTTTCCTCAACAGGAAATATCTTGTGCTTCTGATTCTATCTTTTACATAATTTTGTATGTGGTAGACAATAAATATTAAGTGGATATGTAAGTACTATGAAAATCTCAACAAAAACCTATGAAGCCATTCTTATAGTATATTTCCGGTGTTACTATTCCTCTTCTTAGTACTGAGTGGTAGAATGCTGAGCACTAGGAATGAACACAGCCAGTCTTAATTGATGTTGATAATATAGCTATTGGAATAATTGAAAATGTACATTTTTTGATCAATTAATATTTTCATGAGAACTCATATTTAATAGAGCTAATAAAAACACTAAACCTATTAAAATATTCAGAAATCAAAGCGAATGGTAGAAAAGCTTTTATAAGATTCTTCTGAAAGCATTAATTATGTTGCATATTTTATAATTATTTTCTTAAAAAATTTATTTATTTAAAGAGAGAGCACAAAGGGAGAGTGCGAGGGAGAAGCAGACTCCCTGCTGAGCAGAGAGCCCAATTCAGGGCTTGATTCCAGGACTCTCAGATCATGACCTGAGCCAAAGGCAGATGCTTAACTGCCTGAGTCACACAGGTGACCTTATTTTATAGTTATTTTCAAAAAGTTATCAACTTCCGTGTTTCATTGACAAACATGCAATTGATACATAAAATGCTTGGGCTGATACTTTCTTTGATGCTTGCCTTATTTATCATGTGCTCATGGTATTCAGCACATAGAATTTTCTTCACAAAAGTTGGTTGAATAGCTTGAATTTTATATCTTCCTTTATGGATGTTTAAGTTATACAAATTGCATTTCCAGCTGAGTTGAAGAATTTTCAAATGTCAGAGAAGTTCCCAGAAACAAAGTTTTAAAAAAACTTTTGTTGGTGAAAATCTTTTCTTAGGCTCAGGCTCCTCAGTTTTCAAATGTGGTTGATTTTAATTAAAGTTTAAAGAGAAAAAGAAACCATTGGAAAGATATTGGAACTAAATAATTCACTTCTGGTGAATAGGGAGTTTGCAGTTTGAGTTAATGGTATTCATTACACTGATTAAAAGCAGTGAGCCATTTTGCCCTTGTTTATTTTCCAAACCAGTGTTTTCAATAATGGGGGTGGTTGGTATTTGATGTTTTATCTGATGAGGTATTTACTGATGGGCTGCTTTGACTTCTCTACTTAAATTGATAACCACTTGAAAGAAACTTATCAGACAAAAGAACAACTTCTTTTCTGGAGCTGGACCATTTATTCCAAGTTTAGACAGTGAGAAAACAATTGGGTAGCTTTTATTGCCACCAGCTGTGCTATGGTTATTTGAACAAATGGAAGATTAAAGGAAATGTACAATCTCATTATATACAGCATTACCCCAAATCAGGATTCTTTTGCCTAATAAATATTGCATTTGTAGTTGAAGAACTTATAATTACTTGGATTTCAATTGCTGTGATGAGTTTGCTGTTCTTTGAAGGCTCATGTGGGTCTATCAAAATTGAATCTTCTAGAATTTCAGAGAAGGTAATGCTGCAGGGTTTATAGCAACTTTATGATTGTCTTAGAGATGTATGTATGTGTCTATACATATTATATACAATATAATTTGTATTATATAATATGCTATAACATATAGTATATTATATAGCATATTATGTATATTATATATTATATACACATATATGTGTATATATTATGTGTTATATATAACAATATAGTATTTATAATATATGATGTATATATTATGTGTAACATATATAGTATTTTACAATAATTATATATCCACATACTACACACACACATATGCACGCACACACATTCCAAAATAAACAACTTGAAAAGTAAAATGAACCCTCTAAACTTTGAAAAATTACATCTCTCATCAAGGAATTTCAGTGATTAATATCATTTGGCTACTCTAGGACTTTGGAAAAAATGAGAAGTGGGTGTTTAACTGTTTTAAGAGGTAATTTTCCAAGCAATTAAGCAGGTAGTTAAAAATACCTTGTTTTCATTTTCTTGCCTGAGATAATCCTAAACTCTAAAGGTCTGAAAGAGAGTAGAAGAAGCCACATTGAACAAAGTCTGAAGTCTATGCCCCAGATGTAAAATCTTCACACTTGCCAGACTTCAGGGCTCATTGATCAGTATATGGAGTCATTGTGTTTGAAATATGAGTATGGGAAACTGGAATTGGCTCCTTGTGGTTGGGCCATTCTATTGACCTAAATACATACTTTCATGGAGATTGTTGGTGTACCTGTTCATTGGTATAACTTATTAAATGTTGTCACTGAGGAGAGATGAACTCTTGAGTGTGACAGAGTTGGACAGACTATACAAAAGGGCTAGAACAGGGTTTCTGAATCTCAGCACTTTCCGTATTGAACTTTTGGACTCGATAATTCTTTGTTGTGGGGCCTAGTTGTGTGCACTGCAGGATGGTTAGCAGTGTCTTTGGCCTCTATCTACTACGTGCCAGTAGCACTCTCCCACCACACTGTAACAACCAGTGGCAAGTGTGTTTGTTCTTACTCATCTCTGTATCCTCTGTGCTTATGAAAGGGCCTGGCATAGAGTTGGATACACTGATGTTTTATCTGATGAGGTATTTACTGATGGGCTGCTTACATTTTGCATACATTTTTTTTGCATACATTTTTAAAAATAGGTGACTTAGGGAAGAAAAGTGGTTTATTTTTCTATCACTTTTCTGCCTTTGAGTCCCCATGTTATTAGTAGAACAAGCATAAAATAAAAAGATTTGATGCTGCATTGTTTATAAGAGCAAATAAAGTCAGAAAAATATCTGAATGCCTTATTAATGTAGAAAATAGCCAGGTCAGTATGGTGCATTTTTTATTTTTCAGTGGAATATTGCACATTCATAATGTGGGTCATATACCCAATCTTTTAAATGATATTGTTTTTATAAAAAGTAGGTTATAAACCTAAAAAATGATTTTTTGAATACACATGTATTACATGTACATGTAAATGCATTATTTTTAGGTAAAAAAAAGAATAAGAAGGGAAATGCTAAATTATTAGTCATGGTTGCTTCCGGCATTATGATTAGATTTTATGTGCACCTTCTGAATCATTATTGAACAATCCTGCCTTTTTCTTTGGTCTTTAGAAAAGCCAAATAAAATAGAAAACAGCTAAGTCTGAGTGTATTTTGTATCTTCATTCAAATTGGCATTTTGTTCAATTTTTAATGAAAAGACAAAAGTAAATTATAAGCTTTACTTACTTTTTTTTGAAATTAAGTTACCCAAATTTTCTTGTAATTGTTTTATTTGATTTGGCAAGAACAAATGTAGCATTAACATTGATTTGGTATACTAAACATAATCTGTAAAGAATACTTAGTGTATTTAATAATTATATGAAATGTTCAAGAAATAATTTCTACAAAGTTTGTCTGAATTGTAAACATCCCTATGTACTATTGATCATCTCTCACCATTATTGCTTGCCATGATATGGTAAAATTTTCTTGTGGAATTTATAATTAGGGGAGGAAATGTAGTTGCTGCAAGTGTGTGGTGTATGATTTTAAGAGAATGATGCAATCTGAGTTATTTGAATTTCACGTGTGTGGTGCATACCTGTATCCTCACTTGGTGTAGATGTGTATATTAAAGTGAGATTGTATAGGAGCTATTTGTGAATTAATCCCAGATTTCTTACATAAGGACATTTTAGGTGTATACATGTTGTCTTGGAAAAAGAAGATCCGCAGCTTAGAACATTAGGAGTCCCCATTTCTGCCTCCTTGTCATCATATTGAACCAGAAAGTCCTTATATTTCAGGCTGCCAGGTGTTTGAGTGAGAAGTCAACAAATATTTGACATTAGTTTCCCTCTTATTTTCCTGGATCCTATAAATGCTGTGATCTCACATTTTGGGCACCCCATGACTTTCTCCCAGCCTGAACAGTTTTTTTTCCTGCCTAATTCCTAAGTTTTCTTCAAGCCTTAGTTTTAACAGCACTTCCTCAAGGCAGGCATTCCATCGGGTTCATCCTCATGGGTCCGCAGTTGTACTCATAGCACCCCGTACTTCCCTTGCCATAACGCTTTAATACAGAATGGTGAGTCCTTATTTAATAACTGCTTCTCCAAGAGCCCGTAAACTTCTGTGAGAGTGGGAATCAGGCACATTCCATTTACTAATGTATTTTTAGAATGTATTAAAGTGCCCAGCCTATAGACTGAATTTAATAAATATTTGATAAGCCATTGAGTGACTGAATGAAGTACAAAATCTTAATTCCAGACTTTGATGGAGGACAGAGTAAAATGTATGAGAAACAATTCTCAGACAATGTAGAGTAGTGCATTTGCTGAACAATGACTGGGCATCAAAGGCTGTTTTACTTTTACCACCAAAAGTTCTGATTTGGATTATGTAGAATTTTAGAAATGTGAATTTTAGTAATGCAATAAATTGTTAAAGAATAGTAGTATTTCCAACGTTTGTTTATTTTCTTCTAAGATGAGTGCTAGCTATACTTAAAGTATTGTCATCACATTTGGATCAAACATTTCCAGTTAAGAGAAGCATTATTTAAAAACCTTAGCAGTGTTGGATGGGTGCTTTTCACATCAGGAAATTAACACACCTTTCAATCTCCTGATTATATGTTAATCTTGTAAACATATTAATTGTTTCTTTGTAGGAACACAGTTAAATATATATGTATTTTAAAATACTAGATATGTACACAATATATTTAAAATATTAAGTGTGTGTGTGTGTGTGTGTGTGTGTGCGTGTGATAGTAAAACTCCTTCAAAGAGTCCNTATTTTAAAATACTAGATATGTACACAATATATTTAAAATATTAAGTGTGTGTGTGTGTGTGCGTGTGATAGTAAAACTCCTTCAAAGAGTCTGTGAGATGTAGGGAAAATTTTTTTCTACAATCAATAATTTTATACCCTTTATTATGAATCAGATTTTTAAAAAATTTTTAAAAATGTTTCACCCTTGATTTTAGCTTTCTCTTCTTGATGTTTGAAATGTTGCCTTCTGCAACATTATCTGGCCTTCCTTAGTTTCTTCTGAAATTTATCTCTAAAATTTTAGTTAATTCTTCTCTGAATTTTTCTCCTATGTTAATTTTACCTTACAGAAAATAAAACAAAATATTTCCCAATAGTATGTTTATGGTTTACCATCGCTATAGTTTTATTTCTCATGTAAACACCACAACATTTTGTCATTCATTGATACATAATCAAAATGCATATAAGGAGCACTGAATGGGCAATGAGCTCTGGATACGAAGATCAAGACGATGTATTTCCATAGTTAGAAAATACAATCGAAGATATTTGTCGCATTTGCCACATGCAAAAAGAGAACCTAGGAATAAATCTAATAAAAGATAAAAAATACCTTCATGTACAGAGATGATCTTTAATGAAAGCCATTTGAGAAGATTTAAGTAAATAGAGAAAGATTCTATTCTCATGAATTGAAATATTCAGTGTTACTAAATTATTAATTCTCCTCAAATTGAGCTATGGAATTCTAATCAAGTACCTGACAGAATTTTTTATGGAATTCAACAAGCTAATTTTCAAATTTACATGAAAGAATAAAGGGCCAAGGAAAGAAAAGACAATCATGAATAAAAAGAAAAAAAATGGGAAGGATGGGATTATAACATATGTAGATTTCTTACAAAACCATGATATTGTACATGATGCATGGCCAAATGGATTGGACCGCATTTCCAAGAAAGCACCAATTTATATGTGGAAACCAGATATATGACAGAGGTGGCATTATTGATGATCGAAGAGATGAGTTATTCAATAAATGGCACTGGGACAAAAAATTGAATTTGTATCCCTACCTCATAAAAGCACAAAAGCACTTTCAGATGAATTAAGAATTTACATTTAAATGCAGATTTGGAAAATATGATGTAGAGGGTGGAAGAATTTTCTAAGCAAAATACAAAATACCATCTCAGAGGAAAGGATTGATAATTATGAACAATAATTATGAATATTAAAATTTGTACAGTGAAAGAAAAAGAAACAAGTAAAAGACTGGGGAAAGATGTGTGACATAAATATGACAAAGGATTAGCATTCAGGATATCAAAAAGAAAAACAACTAACCCAGGGAAAACAGGACAAATAAGAATAGTCAATTTTGATAAAATGAAATCTAGGTGGCCACTAAACAGCTAAAATCACAATCAGGGAAATACAAATTGAAGTTGCACTGTTACACAATTGCATACAGCCATCGTTCTGATGAAATAATAAAGTTCGACAATACCAAGTATTGGCAAGGATGTGGAGCAGTAGGAAATTCCACCATACTGGGGAGAAGTGTAAATTAGTGCCACTTATGAGAGCAGTGTATTTATAAGTATGTAGTCAAGTTATGCACCTTGTTATAGCCTATCCATCAATTCCACTGGGAATTGAGGTATAATAGCACAGAGATACTTCTGTGTGCACAAGACATGTACAGAAATGTTTATTTCAGCATTGTTCATAATACTGAAAAACCGGAATCAAACCAAATATCCACTGAAAGGAAAATGGATAGATAATTTGGGGTATTTTCATGCAATGGAATATTACGTGGCTTTTTGATAATGAATGAGGTAGGCATATATAATCCTATAATCTCAAAAATATGTTTACACTGCTCTGTATTGTTTAAGATTACACACATATGAAATAAAATCAAAGGCCTGCTTATGAGTGACACATACTAAATACTTTATGAAACTTGAAATGGAATTAATGATAGGCCAGGTGTGGATACTGAATGGCTAACTTGTAGCATAAGGCAAGGGGAGTTCACCCAAGAGCAGGTGTGGACTTTGGCACAGTATTTCCTCTAACAGTACTTTTTAAATTCTTATGTGGAACTTTAGCAAAACACAAAATCCTCTCATGTTCTACAAATACTCTTTTGAATTTCTTGGGTAATGCATTCAGTGTGTATCAAGCTTCTTGATGTTATTTTAACATGTCTTTCTGTAATTGTTTTTTAAGTGTGGCACTTGAGTTTTCAGGACTGTTCTGAGTTGTGATTGATCATTGTACATGCATTTTGAATAGGGACATCTGTCTTTGCAGCATATTATGTCTCCTGACATGCCATTTCTCAGCTTGACAGAGCACCTCTAGAGGGCATAGGTTTTAATAAGAGAGAATATGTGATTTTTTTCTTCATAGAAATTGGATGGTGTTACATTTTATAAAGAAATAATGAATAGTTGGAATGACAGCTTACCCAATTTACTTTTTTTATGAGCCAAATATAAAACTAGAAATAATGCTTATTCATTTTAGCCTTTGTAATATTCACTTCAAACATTTTTATAGGAGAATATTTACTAAGTTTGGTCATAGTCATAGCAGACAGTGACAAAAAGTGGCTTCTTTGTCTTTTTCTCCTAAATTTTTCTTTTTGTATCCTCATTATTTTTCTTCTAGGCCGTAAATGTCTTCTTGCATTCTATTATAGGAGATTTACATTTTAAAACACTTGAGAAGCTTGTAATTTTTAAAAACATGTTATAGTTTTTTATTACTAATTTTAAATCCATTTTAATACTATTATTACAGTCATTCAGTAATCATAGCACAGTTCTAAAAAAAAAAAGGTACAAGGATGAATGAGTTTTCTGTGGACTCTGCCCTTGAGGAGGCCCCAGTTTAGTGAGAGAACTAGATAAAAACACCTTCATAATGATAAAATGGGAGCACTCAGGCAGAAGTAGGGATGATGGCCCATGACACTGAAGAAGCAGGGCCAAGCTCTCTTGAGTGGGGCGACACTGAGCAAGCTGACAGACAAGACAACTGATCTAAGTCTAGACAATTACATTTACCAGCGAAAAAAAAGGTGGGAAGGGCTATCAGGTGGAACAGCAAGTCTAAGTTGATAGAAGAGGGAAAGGTCTTGGCCAGTTGATGAAAAATGGGAACTTCCTTGTACATGGAGACTAGGTCTGTGCAGAAAATGACAGATAAATCTAGAGAGGTGGAATTTTCATTTATGTATGGTATTTATAGACCTTTGGTTCCGTTTTGCCTTACTCTACTGTATTGTCTTGCACTATCCCCTACTCCAGACATTTCTTAGCCATTGGAGAAGAGTCACGGGTAGTTATTTTTCCTACCTCATTTTCTCATTACCTATCAACTTCTTTCAGTTGTCTTGATTTCCAAAGATGGGACTTAATTTCAGTTACTGTGTTCAAAAGATTTTATGAAAAGGACCTACCCTTGACCCAACTAAAGTGTTAGCCGATTTTCTACCTAAAAGAAATGTTCTTAGTTTAACAAGTCACCAATTTAAATTTCACCAATGAATTCTTCTCTTTGGTTAATATAATGGTTCTTGAGGATATGTATTAAAGAAACATTTGTGATGTGTACCTTTAGGGAACTAAAGTTTAAGGTTAGTCTTTTTCCCAGTCTGTATCACTGTACTTGCTTCACCCTACACTTGCAACATCCTTCAATCAGGAAGGAATACCACCTTAAACTTTGATTTTGTAGAAATCTTCTCCTTTGAAGTGTTTTAATTATGACTTAATAATTTCCTATTTCTGGATATTTTGGTAAAATTTTAGAGCATTTAGAAATCATATGCCATTTCTTTCAGTTGCAAGAAATTATCCTTTTATTTCCATGATCTGTTAAATGGGTATCTTGGTACTTAAAACACGTCAAAAGATTAGCTTCGTGGTCGAGAATGTTTGCCCTAAACAGCTTAAAGGCATGTGTTGTTTGTTCACATTTAGCAATGACTTTAAAAAATAAAAAAAACTTTGAATGGACTGCTTTATTAAAATAATGGAAGAACTCAGTAGAGGAAGAACTCCCAGGGAAGAGGTTAAATAATATAAATAGCTCTGCTGAGAGTGCAACAAAGTTCTCTATTGTGCTGTTGCCACAGCAGCACCAATAATTCAAAACAAGGAAATGGAGTCTCATGTTTAATATAATACAGACTTTTCCCTAGAACTTCTGTGGTCTAGGGTTTTTCGGGATTGGCATGTTTATCTACATATGTCTAAATTTAGATATGCCTTTGATGTAACATGGTAAAAGAGAAGTACTTAAAATTCTATAAGATGCAGTTATTTCCTAAGTATTTTTGTTTGTTTTAAATTGACTTTAAAATATCAGGAATTTTCCTGCTGAAAAAATGCCCTAGGACATTGTGAATATGTGCATATGAAGGAGACATAATCTTTTATGCATTTCACATTTGATTTTAAAAGGTCACTTTGAAAGGTATGAAGAGGTGTTGTGATTTGTTGTTGTTGTTGTTGTTATTGTTGAACATTTTGATCCCATAACAACAGCTACCTCTGCTATAGAAGTGAGTATTCCATTCTGAAAGTACAAATCTGGAAACTGAGAAATATAGATGTAGAAGTTTCCGAGTTTTAAAGTAAACTTTATGTCATTTTAGAAATAAATTTGAAAGATATTAGACTGCTATCTCAGATACATATAAAATTTAATTCACCGTAGAATAAAGCACAACTAAAACTCTGCCAGAAACATTCTAATACACACTAAAAGCTTATTTACAAAAAAATGATCAAATGTAATATACTATATTTTATTAAACATGTTTGACATAACATAGTCCAGATAGAGACTTCCTTTAGAATATAATTTTTGTTGTCCCTATATTAGTTACTTTGTCCCACTACTTGCCTACCTGGCTTTCATACCACCAATTTAACCCTTATTCTTAATAAAAAGTAGTGATTAGGCAATTCTGATTGTTATGGGGTGAGAATAAATGATTAGGGAAATTTTTATGTTCTGATCTTCTCTACCCAATGACTTCATGATGAAGATGATGCAAAAAATTGGTCAAATGTCTATCTAGTATATATGTGTGTTTGCATTTTACCCATTTAATAAGGACAAATGTGGCCTAGAAGCTAGTTTTCTCAAAGGCTTAATTCACATACTATGCGTAAATTGGCCAAGTATTATATTTTATATGAAAAATTTATTGAGGAATTATGATTCCATTTCACTTATCTTTTCTGTCTAGTGTCAAAAGGGGAATTCTCAGAGGCTTGAGAAAGTAATTGTGCATTAGCCTTAAAAATGATTGAAAACTTGAAAAGGAAAAGGAAAATGTATACATCCATTCAGAAAATACTTGTTAAGGAAGTACCTCTGTTGCGTTTCTAGGCACTGGAGAGAAAGTATTTAAAAAGATGGGACAGCTTCATGAAATTTACTTATAATACATTTTTAAAGAGGGGATTTGATAATAATATAATCTATTGAGATTTTCTAGTATTGTTCTGACTCCTTCCATTCATTCTCTCATTCAGGCAATATTTGTCTCATGAGCACATCAAAATTTTTATTATGTAACCTAATCTCCCTTTCTTCATCCAATGTTATTATTTTTTTCCCAATTTCTCAAAAGGAATAAAAGTTTAAACATTAAACGGGCTTCTCTGTCATTGGAAAACAGAGTCATGATTATCCATTCTAGGATAATTATTTTATTTTACCATTCTCATCCCAACCTTGATACTTTATTTTTAGTGTGCCTTAAGAAGACCAAGTGTGAGATTTAAGAGCAGAGCTCTGCCTGTGAGTCTGAAACAGAGTTGGCAATGATCTCTGTGTCCTGGAGGATAATAAGCTTTCTGTATGATGGCCATGTTGTACATGGTACTAGTGAGCATCATAATTATTCATGGGCTTCTATTCACAGATTGTTCTCTAGAGGAGGGAAATACTGCATGAGCTTTGTGGCCAGTCTTCCCGTTCAGACTCAGCATGCTTGGTGGAACATGTTTTTATAAGTACTCTGTTTAGAGAGAGAAAGGCTGACAAAGGTTCCGTGACTTTCAGTCTTCGAATGATGAAAATTGAGGACCTGGTGGAGGATTTCAGGAAACCACTTACTTAATTGACTCTCTTTTCAAGGAAAATGTATTTCAAAGGATAATGGCCTGAGATATGACTCCAAAGCTTCAATGTAGATCAGAAATTCTTCAGGCTGAACTATATAGCTAATGCTCAATTACCTTGGCTTCTATTGAACCATATTCTAAACACCTTCTTTTGTAACCATCACCTTGTGCCGAAGTCTATATTTTTAGCCTTTAAGCAGAGCACAAGCACTGTATTTAGACATCTGACTTGAAGACAAAAATTGCTCAGTGAGCAGAACAAATGTTCAGAAAATAACATTTCAAGGTTAGAGTTAGTGTCCTGAATAAAATTCCTTTTCTTCTTTTCCTCCCTATTAAATATAACATAAATAATGTACTCTGACTGGCTTTCAAGATTAAAAAATCAGAGAATAGCAGTGAACTTGAAGAAGGAAGAAGGAGTAATTAAAAATTGAAGGGGCTTCTGTTGAACTATTGTTTGCCTGAAACAAAGTACACATTTTATTCCTGATTCAATAGGATTATGGATCTTAAAAGGATTTTAAAAACTGTATAGTAAAGCTTGTAGAAAAAGGGCCCAAATGAGCCTACAGCCACCTTAAAAAATATTGAAAGAACACACACACNTGATTCAATAGGATTATGGATCTTAAAAGGATTTTAAAAACTGTATAGTAAAGCTTGTAGAAAAAGGGCCCAAATGAGCCTACAGCCACCTTAAAAAATATTGAAAGAACACATACACACATACACACACAGTCATTATAATATCCTTCTCAGAGTAGAGAGGAGAAAACTATTTAAATATTGTTTATGTTTACTTGTAGTAATTGTAGTTATCAATTTTTAACCATTTACAGTGTGCTGGCCCTTTCTATAATTGACCTTACTTAATATTCACAGCAATTCTGTGAAATAGGCATTATTAGCCCCATTTTATAAATGAGAAAATAAAGGCCAGAGCATTTAATAACATTTCTAAGACTATTGAGTTAGTGGTAGCGTATTATGGATATTTCTTAGGAAAATCCCAGAGTGGTTTTTGACACTCCCTAGTCTTGAGAAATAAAAACAGTTTAATTCTTAGGGGAATAGATGAGCGTGAAAAAAACACAATTATTATTGTTAAACAAGACATTGCAAGGTCCCCAGACCATTTCCAGAAAGGGAAGTCACATATTTGCACTGAGGGAAAGTGATTATCACTTGGTGGAAATTACTTTAAAGGAATGCAGCTCATCTGGCTTGTATGTAACTTGGTGAAGGACTTATCCCTTTGTATCCCACGAAGCAAAAGGATATTTTAATTGCATTTCACAATGGGCCCGAACTAAATGGGTCTGGACAATCCTTCCATTTCGCTGCCTGGTGCAGGGTCTAATCTTCACTTAGTACAGCCCAGTTTCTATGTTAATAGCTAGAACTAGGGCTGTTTTAACGATTGAAGTTTCTCAACCTTGGAACCAGGGCCTGAAAGAAATGTTGGAAATTCTGGGTGGTTTTTAGGCACTGTATTTAGAAACAAATAAAGAACATGTGGAACTCTTTGACCCTTTTCTGATCCTTGGTGTTCTAATACTCAAAGTACACTCTAACCCAGCAAAGGGAGGCATCTGTAGTAGAGCATGGTAATAATGTAAGAAGAGAGAGAATGAATCAAAGGTGAGTAAAAGATTTATTTTTGAACTTCGTGGAATACCAGGTTTATGCCGTGGAAACTGTAGTAGCTGGCTATTATTTGTTGAACTGATTATCGTTCCTCTTTGCAGAATGGGTTGTCTCAGTACACATGGCCCAAATGGTATCTTAATTAATTCATTTAAAATTCTAAAGGTTAGCATTGCATTTTTATGCTGAGTGTTGTGTTGTTCTGAAACAGAGATTTTTAAGTACTAAAATTTAATTGCATTTAATTACTGAGTCATTGACTCTTTAAGAACTCTTGGAAGTTATCACCATTATTTACAGGTGGGAACATTCAGCCTGGGGAAATTCAGTGATTTGCTGAAAGGAAAATAGTTGTAAATGGCAGAGTCAACCATCTAAGACTTTGGATTTTAGAAAAGTATGAAAAACAGACATAGCGATGCCCCTCTTCAGTTTCTACCCATCCCCCTACCCTAGGCAAAATAAGGTAAAAAAAACACTCCTGTGGGAGTTGGACACATGTCTGTTCAAACCTTGTCAACCTTGTCTCATGTCACTAACTATACCACTTGGCCAATTTAACCAGTCTTCATTTTCTTAAGTGCTACTATGCTGTTTTATGTGTGAAAAGAAAGAAGTCTGGGAGGTCACCACATCAACAATGGCTATTTTTGTCGTGTGGATGATGAGGCAGTTTTTACTTCTGTCCTTATATATTATTTTCTGTTATTTGATTTGACAATATATTATTTGTATAGTAGTTAAAACTGTCCCTTTAAATTAAAAAATGTAAATTTTATTTAACATTTACAAATAATATGCAAGATTTGCCAATTTAAGCTTCTTCATTCCCGTTAAATGGTGGACAAATAATGGCTACATGAGGCATGAGACTCTGGGACCATTTCTATGTCATTTGTTTTGATTTTTGGCTCAGAAAATATCACCTCAATTATGTATTCAATTGTGTGGCGTTTTTGCCCCCAATTCTCTGTTAGTTATTTCATCTTCCATCATAGTAACTGCAGAGAAGAAAAGCATGTTTTGTTCTCTTTCAGAATCTAATTTATTTCATAATCTTCAAAAATTTTGTTTTTAAATTGTCTGTAATTTTAAGATCACAACAGGTGAACTATCTGGAGTCCAAAAAAAAAGAAAAATCCTCTTTTATATGCTAGACATTGGTTTTGTAGTCAGAATCATCTATAGTCAGTTCTGGTCCTTCATTTACCAAATATGAGACTTTGGTCAGTTTACCTAGTCTTTGGAAAAATTAGTTTCCTCATCTGTGAAATAGATAGAAGAAAACTTAACCCTCAAGATTATTGAGATAATTGAATGAATTAAAATTTTCAAGTGTTTGGTATTATGGAGCCTAGGTAAAGATAGATTCTTTCTCATTCACTTGATTTAAATTCAACATTCGTTGTTACTTTTGTCCCAGGTAAAATTTGCTTATTCATTTTGCATTCAATTGGATGTAGATTTTAGCAGGCTGTTTTGTTTGTTTGTTTGTTTTTAAGATTTTATTTATTTGACAGAGAGATAGAGAGAGCAGCAGGCAGAAGGAGAGGGAGAAGCAGGCTCTCCACTGAGCAGGGAGCCCGATGCAGGGCTCGATCCCAGAACTCCGTGATCACGACCTGAGCTGAAGGCAGCAACCCATACAAACTGAGCCATCCAGGTGCCCCGTAGCAGGCTGGTTTTCTTTATTTTCTTTATTTTATTTTTTAAGATTTATTTATTTATTTGACAGAGAAAGAGAGATTACAAGTAGGCAGAGTCAAGCAGAGGGAGAGGGGGAAGCAGGCTCTCTGCTGAGCAGAGAGCCAGATGCGGGGCTCCATCCCAGGATCCTGAGATCATGACCTGAGCCAAAGGCAGAGGCTTAATCCACTGAGCCACCCAGGTACCCCTAGCGGGCTGTTTTTAAGAGTAATTGAATCTTGTGGAGTAACTAAGATGACCAGCTGACACATTAACATGACATAACACATTAACATAAGGTTGATTTCACCCTAAATTGTCTGAGTTGCCAGGCAAGCTTCACTTTATCAAGGGATAAAATGAGAAATCCCCAAAGCAAAAGTAACAATAAAAATACTCTTGAAGCCAGAGGACCAAGTAAAGTGTGCTGTGATAATGGAGAAGATTCTGACATTCATGAGAAACGCTGCAAAAGTTTTTGATGTCTTCAGACTTATGAAATATTTTTTTCCTGATGCTCAAAGTAGAAAACTTGGTCAAAAAGAAAAGATAAAAAGAAGAATATAAAATTTGTCTATAATTATGCCATCCAGAGAGAATTATTCTTCACATTCTGGACTTTTAGTCTTTTTCTATTGAATATGTGGATACATTTTATAGGTAAGGTGGAAGGTTGTGAATGGAGTGTGTTTGTGTTCCAAGATGTGGATAATAACACATCCATGTTTTTGTATCTTTTTTACTTAGCATTGTATTATGAACATTTTTTAGCATCATTAAATATTTTCAAAACCTTAATTTGTCGAAGTTGTATTATAATCTGTCATGTAATTATACCTTAATTTCTTTCATTATTCTCCTTATATTGGGCATATAGACAATTTGCAGGTGTTCAACAACATTTTAAAATAACAGTGTAGTGGAAATTCATTTACATAAATCACCATTTCACATCTTTTTTTTTCCTTTAGAAATGATTCTTAGATATAGAGTCACTCCCAAAGAGCATGAACTTTTAAAAAGATTCTTGATATACTGTGACAGTTTTTTCCTCCAGGGAAGTTTTACCAATTTACATTCCTATCAGTAGTATATGAGAGTACTCTTCACATCATATGCTTATCATCATCTTATATTAGCCTCAACTGAAAGTAAAAATGTTAATCTTTCACAATCTGCATTTATTTGATTACTAGTGAAGCTGAATACTGTGTGTCATATTTACTGAGGAATACACACAGACACACAGACACACACACNTGATTACTAGTGAAGCTGAATACTGTGTGTCATATTTACTGAGGAATACACACAGACACACACACACACACACACACACACACACACACACACCCCGATCCTAGCAAGTATTAAATATGTTGTATTCAATGGCAGTTTTAAAAATTTTACTTGAATGTATGTCAGTAAGCAAGATCTTGGCTAAAAATAGTCACCTTAGCAGCAAATTCAGTCAAATGCTTAAAGCATTTTTAAAGAGACTACATCTGGGATGCTTTCCTCAGAAAGACATGCTGCATGATACTATTCTTATGTGATTTTCATACCACCTTTTATGCTGGGCAAGTGGTAACTTTGTTACATTTACCCTGGATTCCCCAACAATGTCGAACTAGAAACTTTCAAACCTGCAAACATCTGGTTTTGTCATCAAAATTGAAAGATGTAACTGAAAGGAAAGTTTTAGTTCACAAACTGTATAATCTTCTGATTCTGCAGAATGGAAATGAATAAACTTGAAAACATATTTAAGGACTGAAGCTCTAGTCAGCATATAGCTTAAGACTGGAGAAAGGGTGAATTTCCTTTCAAAGTAAGCACTGGCATGACTGTACTCTCTAACAAGAAAAAGTAACATTTCCAGAAATTATATCATCATCTCCACACAGATTTCTATGATTCTAAAAGTTCCTTTCTATACAGCCTGGTGGTACATTTTTATAAATTCCCAAAAAATCGGTAGTGATTGCAGAATTTTTAGCATATATACCTGGGCATTTTAAATGGTCTTATTATGTATCATATTTCAAGATCGTAGCTTATTCCTCGAGGGTGTCATGTTTGCTCCCTAAGAGGATCAGTTTTGGAATGTTTCTAATTTGGGAGAAAATAAGCTTTTATATGAGTAAAATACGGTCCGAGTCTTCAACAGATTGAAGGATAAAACTGGCTTATAAAGAAGAGGGTTGATTTTTTTTTTAAGATTTTATTTATTTATTCCAGAGAGAGAGAGGGAGGGAGTAGGGGGAGGATCAAAGAGAGAGAGACAAGAAGACTCTGTACTGGGTGGGGAGCCTGACTTGGGGCTCGATCTCAGGACCCTGAGATCATGACCTGAGCTGAAACCAAGAGTCAGACTCTTAACTGACTGAGCCACCTAACTGCCCCAGAAGATGGTATTTCTTAAGCCTTAGAAGAATTTAATAAAATAATTTTATTGAATTCAAACATGACTTAGCTTCTGATATTAATTTTATAAATAAGAAAAAGGTAATTAAATTATTAAAGCACCTTTATTTTAAAGGTTACCTTTTATTATTACTATTATTTAGCTTATAGGGAAATTTATTTTTTTTACTTTTTTAAAGCCCTAGATCTTTTTTAATCAACAGTTATTTGAGGTCACACATTCAGTCTTGGATCCTGGCCTGTGTGGGCTCGGCTGTCTAATAAAGGAGATAAAATAATGTCTGATTATCTGGAACACAAGGTAATGAATCCTATTATTTGGGTACATCCTTCTTCTGATTTGCAGACAGCTTAATTTTTACATCTGGTCTTTAACCAGGGCTTGACATGGGGCAGAATTTAGTATTTGAGAGGAATTTTATTTGTTTGTACATTTTAACTGTGGTCCTTTCTGATTGTGTCCAAAGAACTTTTCATAGCTACTGTCCCCTAATGTTTTAAAACTAAGTATACTTTCTGTTGCTTATTTCTTATTGTAAAACCTTATGTGTTCATTTTAGAAAAATTAATCAGTAGAGAATTCCTGTTAACATATTGGCAGATACTCCAGAGTCAGTCCTATATAATTTATGTATAATTGTTTTTACAAAATGAGGTCAAAGTGCTCAGTCACCTGCTTGTTACACTAAATATGGTATCTTTGACATTACATATTTTATAAATGTTGCTATTTTTTAATTGACCAAGTAGTTAATGTTAGAGATCATGTTAGCCTGCAGAAAATTTGTGTATGATCCTAAGAGTTTTACCAATCTTTTGAAATGAAATTTCACGTAGAAATCTAGATATCTAGGGAGCACCTGGGTGACTCGGTCAGTTAAGCATCTGCTTCTGACTCAATTCATGGTCTCAGGGTCCTGGGATCGAGCCCCACGTGGGCTCCCTGCTCAGTGGGAGTCTGCTTTTCCCTCTCCCTCTGCCTGCTACTACCCCTGCCTGTGCTTTCTCTCTCTCTCTCTCAAACTCTCTGTTAAATAAATAAATAAAATCTAAAAAAGAAAGAAAGAAATCTGGATGTCTACTTTCACCTGAAAGATTGAAGTAGTACTTCCCGTACTACTCATAATGTATAGGTCACAGTGGATAGAAGCTGATGGTAGCCCACATTACCTAAACTTGTGCTCTTTGTTTAAAGTAATCCTTCCCTGGTTTCCTTCACTTCTTGATGTTCCTGCCTGACTTCTGAAGCAGCTGAGTTTGCCAAGGGTAGTGGATTTTCTAGGGTAGTGATCTTTAATGAGGTTGTCCTGGTCTCTAAGGCAAGGATCGGAAAATTATGGGGATGTTTTCTGGATGCTACAATGTTCAGGGGGTGCTTCTATTATTTAGTGAGCCAGTCTGACAGATGTGAGGTTTTTGTAATGTGAGGGATGTTGCTACACGTGGAAAAATTTTTCTTGTGTCATGCATTTCAGTTATTTCCTTGGATAGTGGGTGAAATACCTGTTTATAATTATTTGAACCTAAAAACAAAATCTGCTGCACATATAAAAAGTGTTTTATTCCATTTTAGCATACACTGAATTTTCTAGGACTACAACTATCATTTAAGTTCACATTTTATTATTAGAAGCTCTGTGATGAATTGTTCACCATTTGGAAAATCATGTCAGTGACAACAACATGGCTCATGGTATTTTCACCATCATACACTGCTCTATCAGTATGCATTTGTAGCTCCCTTGTTCAGTATTGAAAAAAGGAAAGTTCATGCTCCCTTAAAATCTTCTATGAATGAGGAATAGTTCTCAGCTCCTGCAAGGAATAGTAATCATTTTTCAGGTTTTCTTTATGTGTCTGTGGTCTGTAATTTGCCTTAGCATGTTATCTGGACTTCAGTTAATCTTATTTTTCCTTTTACTTAATCATATGCTGATAAGTCTGGTTTATTGTTTCTTGTCTTAACACTAGATTTTATTCTCATGCACACTCAATTGTCCAGTCTTTCACTTGCCTACTTTTCTTGTAAGGTTGACTTCTTGTGCGCCTGGGTGGCTCAGTGGGTTAAAGCCTCTGCCTTTGGCTCAGGTCATAATCTCAGGGTCCTGGGATTGAGGCCTGCATCGGGCTCCAGAGCCTGCTTCCTCCTCTCTCTGTCTGCCTCTCTGCCTATTTGTAATCTCTCTCTGTCAAATAAATAAATAAAACCTTAAAAAAAAAAGACTGACTTCTTATTACATCTCTTCCATCTGGATTTACTCACTGAGTAGTAAGGCAATCATTGGAGGACTTCTGAGACATATAAATATTCATGTGTGGGAGCTCTTTATTGATTTTGAAAAATATACTGTATAGAGGTCAGATTTAGAATCTATGAATTTCATTTTAGGTTAGCAAAAGAGCATTGCAAAAATACTTGTTTTAAATGTGAGGCTTTGTGTTTGGTAAGCTTAATGTTCTGGATAGGCCTCAAGGATGTATCTAAGTCCTGAGGAGGCTTACAGTCTTCTAGAAAGATACTACATAGAAATAATCTATCATTAGACAGAGAGGATGATGAAATATGCCCTAGAATTTCAGAGGGAGGCAAGTTGGTATGTTTGAATGGAGGAGAAAGGCTTCTGGAAGAGGCTGAGGAATTTTGCCTGAACAGAGAAGCCTGGGGAGGCTCCTTTTTGAGAAAGAGAGTGTTAATTCTTTTTCATTTTCCCTTCCCTTCTTTTTGCTCAAGAGCTCTGTGTCTTTTCCTCTTCTTTCTTTGAAGATGCAGAAGCTACAGATGTAAGTGAGAGAATCATGGGTGTGAAATGTTGATTTTTAGGTATTTTCTCCTCCTCTTAAACTCAGACAGATACAAAGACATGACCTTGAGGGCTTAGAACTGTGCAATTTTTGCTCTTCAAGGAAATTGTAGCTGGCATCTCAGAATAAGGTTTGACTGGTATCTCACTTCAGTCTAGTACATTTTCTTAGCTCTAACTAGAAAACAAACTTACGGAGGTGGAAAATAAATTCAGTAGCTCTCCAAAGTGTTTCCTTTCCTTGTTTGATTAGGTGAGTAGGGGGAATATTAAGAAAGGAGAAATGACAGTAATGAATTGCTATCTTCCTTAGCTTGCCTTAGTTTACCAAATTTCACTCTTTCTGCAACACCATCACCACATGTGATTATATAAAAACTTATAGAATTTCTCTGAAGGGACTGAAATTTTCAATTTCTCAGCCAGTCAAAGGCAAGGGATAGTGAACTTCAGTAACCTTTTGATTTTGGGAAATTCTTTTCCCTGATACAGTGTGACATATACTTCAAAGTGAGTACTGGAGATTTAATTCAAATTCCATACATTGAAACAGCTCAGAAAATTGTGTGATATAGAGTTCTGGGGTGACAGTGTTTTGTATATTGCAATCTTTTGGAGTTTTATCGTCACATCAGAATTATTTTATTTCATTAAAATCTGTCTTAAGTTCTATATTTTCTTTTCATTTACTACAGATATTTACAACTAGAAAACAGGTCAGAGCTTCTTCAGAAGGCATTTATTTAATTTTCCCTTATCCAGAGGCACATGTCTGCTACTTGGTCCTGTTTTAATTGCTTAAGTCCAAGCCAGGGCCCCAAGTTGTGGAAGTCTCTATATCCGGTAAACTGGCTCCATTCCAGGGCAGAAAATTTATCAACAAACGAAACACCAGTGACTTCCCACACGTCCTCTGATTGCGTTAAAAAATCCCTTCCCTCCCCACCCAGCTGAGAGTGTGCTTAGAGTATGGAGCTGACAGACATTCTGTCTCTTCCTCCTCCTCATTTTGTAAAATCACTGGTTTCTATAGTCTGTTAGGCTTCTTATTAATAGTAATAAAATGTTCATTCATTAACTGTCTCATGCCTATGAACTAGATATTATCACTCTCTTTCCCCTCAAGTTAGACTGTTCTTATAAAGCCGTGCTGTAGCAGAGAAGTGAGCTGGAAAACTGATTTTGGGTCTGTAGCATCAGGTACTATTTAACCAGTGGGAGGGACTGATAAAATTAGCAAGTTGACTAACCACTTCCCTTCCTTGTGGCTCTTTAATATTATAACGGATACAGAAAAGTTCAGAAGGACTGGGCTAGTTTTCGAAACCACAGCACACTTTGGCAAAGAGGGAATGTACAGCAGAACGGGTAAGTTTCTTTCTTTTAATCTTTTAGGAGAACTGTAAAAATGATAAAGGGGTGGAAGTTTTTAAGTTTGATCATGCAAATCGTCTTTAGTAGTGTGTAGGCTGTGGAAAGATAAACCTGCTATGGGAGGGGGAAGCAGAAGGTTTTCCGATCAGGAGCAGTTGCTTCAGGAACAGTAAATGCGAGAGTGGGCAGAAGATTCAACTCCTGGAACATCTTCATTGTCCCATGTAGGTCCGAGTAAAACGCAAGGGGGAGTATTCTTGTACTAGTATGATTTTTGAAGATAAGTTCCTACACTCTTAGTTCTTGCAATCCAGACTTTGTAATTGTCAGTAGAGTCATTGAGTTACTAAACCCAGATGTCCCTCTGGATCCTGAAACGGCTTAAGGTCTTCAGTTATCTCGCCTGTGGTTTAAGTTTGCATTGATTTTAACTTTCTATTATGGAAAATCTCAAATGCAAGCAGAAGTAGAGTGCACAGTGCCTGGATTGCCCGTGCCCTGTCACACAGCTGTAAGAGTTAGGGACTCTGGGTCCACGCTGTTTCATGCACACCTCTGTGGCATACTCCCCACTTTAGTCCAGTAGGGTTGCAATATTTTAAATGTGCCTGCCTGTTCTGAACATTAAATGAAAGAAGCTGAGAATCTCCTCAAGGTTCCTATCTGTTCAGTAATATAAGTTTTAGAGAAATGTCATTGCAGATAGTTGAATTTTGAGTCAGAAAAAGCAAGATCAACTTTCCAGTTGTTTGGCCAGTGGGAATGGGCTTAGAAGATAGTAGTGAGGATTGTGGACTCTGGGGCTAGACTGCTCTGTCAAATTTTGTTTCCATGCAATCCAGTGTTTTTGAGGAAGTTTTCTGATCTTTCTGTACCTCGATTTCTCACCTGAAAAATGAAAATAAATGATAGTATTGATTTTTTTTTTTGAGGATAGGAGACAATGAGACCATCTGTGCATGTAAAGATTTGGCAAAGTGCTGAGAACAGAGTGTTCACTGTATGTTAGCTCTACAAAATGATTAGTGATAGAAGGGATGAGCTCTGTTTAGACAGAAAGCTAAACATGTGTCTGAGCATACTGGTTTGTTTTCTGACCATTGTTTTCTTTTGATTATTTGATGATGTGAGGCTAGGAAAAGTGTCCATGGAGACATCTTAGTTGCTCTTGGGCTCCTGGAAACTCCCCGCCCTTTCTCTTACGTACTAAATTAATTCTCTCTGAAAAGAATATTAGAGCTTGTCTTTTCCATCCTCTTGCTTTGAGGAAGAGGGAACAGAAATTTGTCTCTGCTCACAGAGCAAGGAGAAGTCAATTTGAGAGGAGAGTCATGGGCTCCTCTCATCCTGAGAAGGGATGTATTGTCATTGGGTGTAGGCAAAGCTGCTAGGCCTGGGAGGCTGCCTCACACCTGAACTCTTGTCCTTTCTCTCAGAGACAGAACTTTCGAGGCTTGCTCTGGCCTTCAGGGCTACAAGCTGCCTCGATACTTTTCTCATTAGTAATGAGGATGGTGGAATTATGAAAATGGCCACAAGTGGGGAGGCGAGGACCTTCCCTACTCTGTTCTTTCTCTGCATTACTAAATAAAATACTAATGACTGCTATTGACTGAGCATTTACTATGTACCTGGCATGGCACTGAGTGGTTTTCTCATTTAATACCCCTGTATTCCTACATTAAATTCAGTGTTACTATATTCACTTTATAGATGATGAAACAGGCACAGAGAGATGAAGCAACTTGCCTTTGGTTACCTGCTAATAAGAGACAAACCAGGAATTTGTTTCAGATCTGTCTGACTCAATCACTTCTTAGAGCATTTGTCCCTAAGAAATCCATTTACTCATACATATGCAGTCAAAATGCATCCATGATGTTGGTCTTAGACTTCCCAAGGTGAAAGTCATCAGTGTTCCTTTAAACCAAACTGAATGGAAAAGCTTTTGTCTAGCAATAGATTTCCCACAGTGAATTTTCATGCCTAATTATAAGCTGAAAATTTGTCAGAAATCTTGACAAATAAAGAGGCTGGTGGGGTGGGGGGTGGAGTTACCACTGTAAGGAAGTAAATACTGAACGGAGAGAAAAAAAAAAAAAGAAATGTTCTTTTTGGCAAATTAACCATGCCTCAGTGGTGGATTTAGTTTTTAAGGCCATTTGTCTCTCTTGAGTTTTTGTAAACGATGGGTGAAATTCATCTGCGTCAATTTTCAAGAACATGCAGCACTGTTGTAAAACAAATGATAAACACTGATGCACTGCTGAAATAAAAATTGGCTGAATCTTCTGGGAGGTTCTGAAGAGAACTGGGTCATGCACAGTCAGACATTTTAGAAACCTGGGATTGACTAGCAGTACTTTTTCTTTTAGATTACTGGTACAACTGTAAAAATAGAACCAAATGTGTGAATAAAGGAAGAGGTTAATTTCACAACTTTGGAGAATTTTTTTTTCTTCTAGGGGAGTAATGGTGTTTTAAAAAATTTTCCTTTCCTGAAAAGGACACCGTCTGGAATTCCCAGCTAAAAATGAGAACATAAGATACAAAATAATTGACTTCTCTTATCAGGCAATCGGGATGCATTCAGCAATCTTTCGTCTTTATTTTTCCTTCATTGGCTACAGAGCTTTTGTCATCTTGATAGGATCAGCCAAGCTTTACTTATAAAAACATGGGAAGAGATTTGAAATCCTGCTATCTTTTTGCAGAGAAAGTAGGGGATAAATGGAGTTGGTACTGCTGGTGGGGGAAGGAGTAAAGTTGGAAAAGATCATAGTTATAAAGCATCCTTGGATTCTTCAATTTTTGAGAAAGCAAAGAGGCTAGTTAGTACTGGTGATAGCAAACCATTTTTTTTTTTTGCAGAACTGTTCCATCACCTGTGTTTTCTTTTCTCTAATATCTTTATCTCATAAGAACACAGTGCTCATAACTTGTAAAGGATTCAGAGTTGGAAATTTCCATATCTGTGTATGGTTAGAGACAGAGTCAGAAGGGCCATTTGGCTTGTCATGATCACCTCCTTTATGCACTGATGTAATTTCTGATGGCTTTGGTCACCCCTACCGGTGATGGGATACTAATGCCCTCATGCTTCCGAATGGACTTTTTCTGTCCTAATCTTCAATATTTGTCACTGCTTTTATGTTACTACTGGGTTTTGGGGATTAAATATTTTATTAAAAGTCTTGAATAAAAAAGGCATTTGTTTTTCCTTGAGATGAGTCCTCTTTCTGTCTCTCTCTCTCTCTTTTTTGTTCTTAAGACTCTTTCGTCACAAATTTTGAGTATCACCTGCCCTGGAGATTTAGAGATCAATATCACAGCTTCTACCCTCAGAAAGTTTACAGATTAGCAGGGGAACAAAATTGTATGAAGCGAATGAAGCTGTAGTTCATAAAATATATCCTGTCTTCATCACTAACAACATTGGGAAAGGTGGTATGTGTGTTAGTAAGACCAAGCTCCAAGATCAGAGAGCCATGGCTCAAGCTCTCTCACTTTGTGATTTGGAGTATCTTACTAACTTTCCTAAGCCTCAATTTCTTTACCTGTAAAATGATATCAAGCTCACGGGGGTGTCATATGAATTGTATAATATGATACATGGGAAATATTTATATAGCATGCAATATATAGTTTGAGGGATCGGGGGATGTCTCTATCAAAAGACGACTCACTTTAAGATGAACCTGAATGACACAAAAGATCTTTCTAAGTCACAGGGAACTGCATGTGCCAAGTGATAAGGAGTTTGGCTTCTCTGAGGAAGAGAGTAAAGGCCATCATAGTTGACATGTTTTTTAAAAAGGGGAGATTTGCTTGGAGGTGTAAGAAACAGAATCAAGATTGTGCAGAGCCTAGTAGGTCATGGTGGGGAGTTGCATATTGTTATAAGTGTAATCAGAAATGACTGAAAGTTTACATTGGAAGTTGCATGACTCTGAATACTACTTTTAAATTAGTTAAGAAGTGGAGAATAGAATCTCATGAAGCAAAAGTAGAGAAATAGAAGCAGGTTAGAGAACTCTTAGAGTACGTACCCTTGTCCAGAAATGGTGGTAGCTTGCAGTAAGTAGTGCCAGTGGGGATAAGGGCAGTGGACAGAACTGAGAGATCCAGTATAAGGCATAGGATTTGGTAAATACTTCGATGTGAAAATAAGGGTGAGGAAAATGTCAATTCTGATCCTATGGCATGAGCAGCTGGATATAGGGAAACTGTTAAGTATCAAGATGGTGCCAAGTGGAAGGTGAGCAGACTTGGACATCTCGATTGAAATGCTCTTAGAACTTTGAAGGGCGTACATCAGGAAGGCAGTTGATGGCATATAGACGATCTTTGAAGATGTGCAAATAGATAAGATCACCTGGGGAGATGGTATGAAGTGAGAGTAGTGAGGAGTGCTCAGTACTCAACCATGGGAAACAACAAAATTTAGAAGGCAAGTAGAGGAGTATTGGTGAGTGAAGGAGATGGATAAATAGTTGCCAGAGAAAATGGAAAATAGAAAACAGACTATTAAGGAGAAATGAATGGTTACTCATATCTAATGTGAATTAAAGAGCTAATAAATTATAAAAAAAAGTCATGGGATTTAGTAATGTGGAGCTTATTGGCACACAATAAATAGGCAGAAAATTTAATTTCTTTAAAATGTTACTGCATTTTGACATATGACTAATCATTTTTGCTATTGAGTAACTGAATATATCAATGAAGACTGGAGTCATGTTATTTTAAGTGGCAGTATATTTATAAATTTCCTTATTTTATTTTCATGTAGCTGTGTAGTATTCAAGGAAATAGTAATAAATTATTCATGTGGGTCTAAATTCATTTCCCCTAATGTGTAAATTGCTTGAACTTAGCACTTTTTCCATATTTGTATTTCCACTGTCCAGGCTGCTGTGTGCTGTTGCTGAGGGCACCTCTCTCTCGAGTGTGTCATTCACAAAGAGCAGTGGTTTTCAACTGGGGGTAGTTGTATCCTTTGGGAATATTTGGCAATGGCTGGAGACCTTTTGAAGGTCACAACTGGAGACTGTTGTACTATTGGCTTCTAGTGAGAAGAGGCCAGGGGTGCTGTTAAATATCCAACAATGCCCAGGACAACCTCACACAACAAGGAATTATTTGACCTGAAATGTCAATTGTGCTGATGTTGGGAACGACACAGATGATGACGCAGCCCTGCTTAGCACCCACCACGAGGCACTGGCAGTAGTAGTTTTTTTTTTTTTTTTAAGATTTTTTATTTGTTTGACAGAGAGAGAGAGAGAGATCACAAGTAGGCAGAGAGGCAGGCAGAGACAGAGGAGGAAGCAGGCTCCCTGCTGAGTAGAGAGCCTGATGCAGGGCTCGATCCCAGGACCCTGAGATCATGACCTGAGCTGAAGGCAGAGGCTTAAACCCACTGAGCCACCCAGGCGCCCGGCAGTAGTAGTTCTTGACTAGAGATTTTCTGTACTAGAGTGGGGATCTCTTTGTTCATTACCTGTGTTTTCAGTAAGTTGGTATAGCAGGTAATCTTTGAACTTTGCTTTCATTAGGAGATTTGGGAGAAAGACGTGAATAAATAAAAATAAAGTGCATTTGTATGATCTGCCTCTGTAGAATTAATTTTCAATAGAATTTATCTACATGGTTAGAAATAGAGGGCAGTGCTCCACCCAATGGATGTTAGACTTTTTACATCAGAGTGGGAACCTTTTAAGTAAAGTTCTTATGCTAAAGTGTATATTAGGGAAGTTTTGGAATTAAAAAATAATTTTAAGTGTTATTAGATTCATTTTTTTAAAAAATACTAAAAAAAGTCTAAAGATACTTTTTTACCCTTTAAAAGTAAACATTTTATTTTTACTTTATTTTTTTAAGATTTTATTTATTTATTTGTCACAGAGAGAGAGATCAGATCACAAGTAGGCAGAGAGGCAGGCAGAAAGAGAGGAGGAAGCAGGCTCCCCATTGAGCAGGAAGCCCAATGAGGGCCTCGATCCCAGGACCCTGAGATCATGACCTGAGCTGAAGACAGAGGCTTTAACCCACTGAGCCACCCAGGCGCCCTTATTTTTACTTTATTATAAAATTGTTCATATATCTAAAATTGGGTGTATGTATAAATAGAATGAAATACTAGGTACACATAACCAATTTAGGTAACTAATGTAGCCATTATCAGTGCTGTCTCCTCTGTAACTCCCCACCAGGGAAGGGTAGACACAATTCTGAATTTTTGTTTATTGTTCTCTAATTTGTGTATAAGTTTTACTACATATGTATGTATACCTAAAGAAGATATAAAATTAGAGCTTTTCATATGCCTATGTGTATGGAATTAGACCCATTATCTTACACCATACACAAAAGTCAACTCAAAAGGGATTAAAGACTTACATCTAATACCTTAAACTATAAAACTCCCAGGAAAGAAAATACAAAAGGAAAGCTTCATAACATTAGTCTTGGCAATGATTTCTTGTATATGACACCAAAAGCACAAGCAGCAAAAGCAAAAATAAACAGGTTTTGCATAGCAAAGGAAACCATCAACAGAGTGAAAAGGCAATTTACCGAATGGGAGAAAATATTTATGAACCACGTATTTTACTTAAAAGGAGTTAATATCCAAAAAATATAAGAAACTCCTACAACTCATTGGCAAACAGAAATAAATAACCTGATTAAAATGGGCAAAGGACTTGAATAGCTGTTTCTCCAAAGAAAACAATACAGATGGCTAACAGGTGTATGGAAAGATGCTCAGTATTGCTAATTATAAGGGAAAGACAAGTCAAAACAATGCTATATCACCTCACAGCTGATAGGTGGACATTAAGAAAAAAATAAACAGAAAATAGCAAGTGTTGGTGAGGATGTGGAGAGATTGAAGCCCCTATGCACTGTTCGTGGGAAGGCAATATGGTGCAGCTGTGGAAAACAGTACACAGGTTCCTCAAATATGAAAACTAGAACTACCATATGATCCACCAGTCATACTTCTGGTAAATATCCAGTAGAGCTGAAATGTAGATCTTAAAGAAATATTAGCACTCCTGTATTCACTGCAATATTCAGTTCACAATAGCCAAGAGGTGGAAACAGCCTAAATGTCCATCAACAGACAAAATGGACAGAGAAAGTGTGGCATGCATGCGATGGAGTATTCTTTAGCCATAAGAAAGTCATATGCTGCAACGTGGATTAACCTTAAGTAACTTACGCTGCGTGAAATGAGCCAGTTACAGGAGGACAAATTCTGCCTAATTCCATTTATGCAAGTTATGTAAGGTCAAACTCACAGAGAAAGAAAGCAGTAAGGTGGTCGCCAGGGGTCAGTGGGAGGGAAAAATGGGAAGTTGCTCTTCAATGGGTATCAAATTTCAGTCAGGCAAGATGAAAAAGTCCTAGATATTTGATGTACACCATTGTAGTTCTAGTGAATGATACTTTACATGACACTTAAAAGTTGTTATGAGAGTAGATCTCCTGCTGTGTGGGTTTTTTTTTTTTTTTAACCACAGTTTAAAAAAATCTCTATGCCTTGAGGATGGATTGCCAAGGCAAAGGGTGGAAGGAATAAAACAAAGGTCACTGACTGAGAAATGCAGGCATGTGGTAAGGACAGTGGCATCATTAGAAAGGAGTAGACATCTTTTGTGACTGTCTGCACCCCTGGATAAAAATGAGCCTAAAATCAAAAGGGCAGTGTTTTAAACACGGTCATATGATGGAGGTTTTATCAACAGACACACAGAAGGAGAGGAGACAAGGAATGTTCGGAGTGAGATTGATTTTGTATCTGTGTCTTCCTTCAGGAAGAGTGAAGTACCGTGTTCATTATCTGGACTTGCCCTTGTCCTGGCAGCAGGACACCAAAGAGTTCCTCTCTCAGGGCAGTTCCAGAGTGGGATAAATCATGGTCAAGATGGCAGAACTGGGGGTGGCTGTCTGAGAGTCTTCAGGGTGAGGTGCAAGTGGAGGCTGCATGAAAGGAAGAAAAGTAGGGACAAGAGAGATACGACGTTTGGGGAATGCGACACAAATAATTTGGGGATTAAGAAAAAAAAACCCATCACGAACTTTTCCTGTTGCTTTTTGTTTATTTTTATTTTAAAATCCTCTATCAGTTTATTTCTGTTCCATATACTTCTCCTGCCTACCGTGTACTTCCCCTGTCTACCTTTACAATATGCATTATTATAGTCAATTAACATTCAAAACTAGGTTGGATTCTTGTGAAAGTAAATACGGTATGGTTTGATTTGTAATTTTTATATGACTTGGAACAACTTTTTAGTTATGATTGGGAGGGTAATTATCCAAAAAAACCCGAAGTGGTATCAGTGGTAGGTCGATTGTGACATCAGCAAAGTTGGTTTCCAGGGCTGCCATTCACCATTTCCCTTTTTGTTGGTTTCTCTGATCCTAAATTTCCTCCTCTTCAAAATAAAAAGTTGGTCTTAATAACGTGTAAAATCATTTAAAGACATTTTCTCTTCCTTTTGAGCTTTTCTCTCTTTTAATCTTAAACAATATTTTTCCTACCTGTTAGGGCCTAAACCTGAGGCATTTCACTTTTCTTTCCTCCTTCACACACCATTTAAATGTTAGAGTTCAACATTCCCTTTTCTCAGAGGCCTACTAGTTACTGATGCTAATGTGTCAAGTCTGTATTATTCACGGTAATTCACAATACGCTATTATTGGCGTAATGTATTCACTCCCAGATGGTATCTTCATTGGGGGCTTCATTGCTTGCAACTAAAGTGGTGCTTTAAGGGTGGACTATTCAGGTATCATGGCAGATGTAAGTCAAGCATGTCTATGTTAGTATTATTTATTTTCACAAATATATTTTTGGTCCATATTTATCTAACCTCTGTCAACATAACATTAGAAATTAAAAGATCTGTATTTTTGCATTTTTCTTACTTGAGAGGATTTTTTAAAAAGACTGATTTATCTTTAGAGAGAGCTCGCACATGTGGACGAGTAGGGGGAAGGGCAGAGGAGAATCCTCTGCAGACTCTGCACTGAGCCAGAGCCAGCTTACCTGGGGGTTCAGTCTCTGGACCCCGAGATCATGACCTGAGCTGAAACCAAGAGTGGATCGCTGAACCCACTGAACCACCCAGGCGGCCCACTGGAGATGATTTACAGAAGAAATTTTTACTTTGAAAGCAGTTAACTTTTTTAAAATTCAACTTGTATTCGAGTTAATTAAATGGGTCTTTAAGTCAGTTTTTATGTACTCATGTTGCTTTGTGGGGCAGTAGGCAGATGCAACAGCTGCTAGATGTCTCAATATTCCCATATGAAAAGTTACAGAAATAGTAAACCTGCTATTTTAGGATTACCTATAAGAAAACTAAAGTTTTATTAAAAACGTTATACCAGAACTCTGTTCTGTAATAATACCATGAATGAAAACCCAGTAAGAAGGAGAAAAAGTATTTTATATTGATAGCTAGGACTGAATCTGTTTAGTTCAAAATGCTAAGAGTTAGATTTTGAACTTTTCTAGAGCCCAACTTTTTAGAGTTTCAAATGAATAAAGATATTTATATCATTAAAATTCAGTTTATTATGAAAAACTGAATTAAGATGACAGTGAAAGAACAGCCTCAGGTGTGTGACTCTGCATTTTAAAGTGATACATTTAATGTTTATGCAAGAGTAAGAGTTTTTTTTTAATTTACTTTAAAAAGTGATTAGCACCTTCGCTGTACAGTTCCTAAGATTTTTTTTGTAACACTGCATAAAATTTGAAGTATTTTTTTGCTTCAAAATTTGACCTACTTAGAAAGTCCTGATAATTCCACTGTATTACATTCCCTCAGTTTTGTAAGCGCCTTTGGGTAATGTATTGGAGAGGCAAGTAATCTCATCAAGAAGCGTAATGGACCCGATCACATTTCAAGATATGTTTTTTTCTACTACTTCTGCTTCAAATTTAGTTCTGTGTTTAATGATACCACACTCTACTGGCAAGGGTACTTTTCCAGTACTTTAACTCTCTTTGCATACAAATGGTGTTTTTGGTCTGGCTGCCATGGCAGATCTTTTCCTTGAAATTAGGTGACATAATTTGATTTTTTACAGTCGGGGGGAAAAAGTGTTTGTTCATCTTGAGAGGTTTAGAGAAAGAAAGGTTGTCACTGAATAAAATGCATGGCTTGACACAATTTGAAAAAGGGGTTGGTGCTAGCTCAAGAAAGCAGGAATAAACTCCTACTTGGTTGAAAAATATAGTTGGTCTGATGTAAAGGGAAGTCTACAGGATCGATGATCTGGGGCTCTAGGCTGCATGGAGAAAGCCCTTCCTCTTCACCTTCACCTTGGCAAACACTCCTCCCCTGCTCCATTCCAGTGAGCTGCATATTTTTGTCATAGATGTTAAATTTTGAAGGCTTCTCAAGAGACTCTTTTGACAAGTATGGTATTCTTTATTATCTAGACTTTTGCCAACGAAATACTTCAGGTCCCAAGAGATATTAAATAACTTCCCAGGAGCTCAGATATCACCCCCCTAAAAATCAAGTCTTCCTCCCCCTAGAGCTGTGTCTCTCCAGATGGAATGTCCAGGGTAAGATCTGATGTTAACTGGTAGAAGGCATACTTCTGTAAGAATCAGGTTTTCTTTGACTTACCAATACTTTAATGAAAAAACACAGTGAACCAAAGGATGTTTTAAAAGAAGGTTGTGTAAGCCACTGCAAAAGAATATGTAATGACATTGAAAATATTTTCTGTGTGCTAAGTAGAAAAAAGATTATAAAGCAATGTGTTCATTATAGGTGTTTTTTCTTAAAACCTCAAAATAAGTGTAAGGCATACCATAAGAACAAATTGTTTTTCAGTTTGCAGGTATCTTAAATAAATATCTTAATAAATACAAATTTTAAAGTTCTTGTACTATATTCAAAACTAAGTAAACAGGTAGGTTATATTAAAGCTAGGCACAGCCTAATCTGTGCTTGCTAGAAAAAAAAATCCTTTTATATTTTGGAAGATAAGTATGATTTCAGGTATGTAATTGACAAAAAATTACTTTTAGGAGCAACAGTCATTTTACTAATCTTTATGAAACTGCAGTTGAAAACTCTGAAATTATGGATTCTAGTTAATAAAGAAGCACTCACAATTCTTCATGAACCATGCTGAGAAAAATACTGTCAAGAAAAGAATTAAGTAGAGTTTAATAAATTACTTTGTTTCTTTAAAACCGAAGTTAAGAAATGCAAACATATTTATTCTTTAGGTGAAACCACTTTTTCCTGCACTGCAATTTTTAAAAAAGAAAATGTTTTTTGCATATACATTTGGGTGACCACATAGTACTCATTTTGTGTAAAATTGCTTAAAAGAATATTCCTTCAGATTAACTCTTTCAATTGGAACTTTCCAGGTTCTCAAGATAAGTATCAGAATTATATTTTAAGGTAATAATATTGTGAGCTATTGTGTAAGTGATTTGAAGATACAATGCCTATATTCTCAGATGGAGCAAGTTAATGGTAGTTGAAGTTGAATTTTATAATAGAACACAAAGTTGTCTTTATTTTAACCTTACACTAAATGTAGTTACAGCAAAAACCAATCTAGACACAGATTTTTTTGCATAAATTGATTTAATCCTCTATTTTATTCTGGAGACTTACTTAGTTTTCATTTAGTATCCCACTGGGAATAGTAAAGAGCTTAATACTTTCTTCCATATTACTATCTAAGCATTTAAATATAGAAAGAAACCAAAACTGTGACTTATACTGTATTTGAATTATGAATTTACATATGAAAAATGTACAGCAGTAAACATGTGTGTAGAGTGCATCACCATATATTTTTACTTGTAACTTAATGCTACAGAGACAAAGAGATCAAAATAAATCTGGTCTCAAGTGAGGAGTGCCAACCCCTACTCCTATTTCCCAAGTAGGTACTTATGTTTAATAATGAGGGTGATCAAATGATACAATGGGAAAAGGTCTATTTTGTTATCTAGGTGTTCTCAGATGCTAAGGTCTTAACACACTTGTGTTTCCCTGTTCCTTTTCAACTACCACAAAATACGGTATAAAAGAAAATGGATTTTGTATAAATCTTCTAACTTAGGATTTTTTGCTTATATATATGACAGAGTAATTCATTTAAATATTTGGTGACTGCTGCTTTTGAAATCATATGTATTGTTCATGTTTATCTAAAATACTGAGATATTGAAAACAGAGGTCTTACCATCAGTTGGAAATTTCCTTAAGTGGAAATTTCTCTTCTAAGAGCCCAAGCTGCAATTAAGTAGACAGTGTGCATACAATTAATAATACTCCCCAGTCTGCTTGTTTGTTTACACTCTTGGGTCAGTGCTGCTGATTTTATGCACTTAATTGCCACGTGTGACGTATGCCCATGTGCACGGTTCTCTAATCATGGCTCCAGTGGGGACTCACTTGGCATATGTAGTTTTTATGCATCATTTCAGTCAGAAAATGAGAAAAAATTCAGATAATGATATTAAGTGTGTGATATGTTCATTTTTGGGTAAGTCATTGCTAATATGTGTGGTGTAGTTGGGTGGGGAGTCAGGACATCATGGAAAGGGCATTGGTCTTGGAGCCAAGGGGATTTGGGTTTTAACATGATACCATCAAGTAGTGAGTGACATTTGCAAACTGACTACATTTCTGAGTCCTCATTTATGATGTCTACTTTGTTAAGGTGTTAGTAAAGGTAAATAATTTTTGTAAAAGTTGAACCTAACCTTCTGGAAGGCATAGACATATTCTGGTCTCTAGTAATGCACAGTGTTTGTGGCATAATGAGTGCTCAGGAATTACTTGTTTGATTTAATTAAAGCTCCTAGAATACTGGTAGGTGTTCAACAAGTGTTAGTTCCATTCTCTTCTCTTTTTGGGGTTCTATATCTGGTTGATTTACTAGCTACGACTATTTAAGACTTCAGTTAAGTAACTTTTGTGGGGGATCCTAATTTCCCACATATGTAATATTAAGTGTGATTTTTGTCGATTGGTCTTTGGTGCCTTTTCCTAAAAGCATATAATTTTACTGGATGCAATAGCATAAGTTAGTCATTAAGAGATTGATGGTTTTTCACAGAAAGGGCAGAATATAAGCTCATGTAATTATTAAGGGTGTAGTAAATGCATCCCCACTGGTAACATAGTCAAGTAGCAAGCAAGCATAATAAGCTGTTAAATTTTTAGAGATGGCAACAGGGTAGTTACGGAATGAGACCTTAAATTCTTTATGTGGAAAGCACAGGATAGATGTCCATGACAGAGATTGTTAACTATCTATAAAATGCATCCCCCCTTGTTCTATGGAAATAAAATTGCACACGAGCACATGGCTGACCAGGTGGGCCCTGTAATTCTCAGTCCCCATTTAAAGTAGGTGTGGTCACGTGACTAAGTTCTTAGGAACAGAATGTGAGTAATTTGTGTCACTTCTGGATCTGTGCTTTAAGATGTTTGTTTGTCACTCTCTGTGTTCCTTCCCTCTCCTGCTGGCTGAAACTTCTGATGGTTTTGATCCGCTTCAACCATACCATTTCTAGGAAATGTCAGAGCAAGAGGAGAAAAGAGTATTGGTAACTGAAGGCACTGCTAATCTGGAAGGCTACCCAAGAGAGAAATAAACTTCGCATTGTTTAAACCACTGAATTTTTTGGTTTCTCTGTTATAGCAGGTTAACTTAAACCCTGACTGATATGGAGTCTCAGAGATTTTGGTGGATCTGAGCTGTACTCATTATGAGTAATGTGATCTGAGTCTTCAAGATTCAGTGCCCTCATGTGTTACATGGTACTATTATAGGATTATGTAAGAGTGTAGAAGTTCAGCATTTAGGGGCACCTGGTGGGCTCAGTCAGGAGAGCATTTGGCTTTTGATCCCGGGGTTGTGAGTTCACTACACCTATGTAAGGTGTAGAGAATACTTAAATAAGTAAGACTTAAAAAAAAGCTCAGTATTTATAATATACCAGGTACAATGCTAAGTGCATTCTGTCATTTAATGTTCATGACCAACTTATGAACTAGGGATTATTATCTGGATTTTATGAATGGGAACTCTGAGGAATGGTGATTATAAATTACTTTCCCAAAGGTCTAGAGCTAGTAATGACACATTCAGTTGTTAATCTTAGGCTCTTTGACTCCAGAGCTCACAATCAAAAGCAGTACCAGCTGCAATTAGCACATTGCCAGGAAAATACTAAGCATTCAATAAATACTAATAGTGTTATTAATTCATTTGGCAAACATTAGTTGAGCATCTCGTATAGGTGAAATAGAATGGATTATGCTGTGGGCACCTCAAGGCTGTCCCTCTCCTCAGATCTAACGGGTTAATAGTCTAGAAGACACATACATAGACAAGTCATTACAGTGTAAATGTTGCATGAAGATTGAAGAGAAGTAGTTTTTCTGTGACAAAAAAGGAAATATGGATCGTTGACTCTTAGATTATTTACCATAAATCCGTGGAATATATCTCTTCCTACCCTGTTTATATTAAATTAATACTTAATAACTCAAGTACATGTTCAATATCAATAGAGACAGAGTGGTAATCTACTATCTAAGCCTTTCGACTTCCCCAGGAGGAATTCTCAAACAGAATGGAAGGGTGGGATTCTGAATGGAAGATGTGTCAGAATCAAACATGCAGTCCTGGATATTCACCTATGCTCCCCACTCCCTTCTTCATATTCCCCCCTGTAGGGAATTGTCTTCATCAAACATGGTCCTCAATTTTATTGGAATAGGGTAAAATATTTAAGAGCCTGAATTTCTAAATGTTTCTTGCTAGGAAAAATAATGTTTCTTGCTCATCTGCTTATTCTTTGGGGCTGGAGGACCCTTCCTGACCAGCCCCATTTGGGTAGCCCCTTTCCCTTCTGGCCATTCTCTTCTACCTGACTCTGTGTTTTTCTTTCATGACCTCACTTTTTATAATTCTCATTTTACTTTTTATCTTCTTTCATTTGTACCCTCATCTGTAGGTGACACACAGCAAAAACCTTATTTTCTCTCCACGATATACTGGTCTGCTCTGCTAATGCCTGACAATAACAGGTGCTCAATAAACAATTTGTTGAATAAGAAAATGGGTGAATGATACTAGGTTTGAGTAAAACAGAAATGAATTTTCTTGGTTTCCTCTACATTCTGTACCAACCTTGAAAAATTAGGGAACCTAATACCAACCTTGAAAAATTAGGAAACTGAAAACATGTTTTGGAATGGTGGATTTCTGCTTAGAAGCTAGAAAGCTAGATTCAAATTTGCTGGTCCTTTTCTCTCATTCTGCCAAACCATGTGTGTCCATAGGACCATATCTAAATCCTAAGCTAAATAAAGTATGACTCCCCTTTTATCGGCAGGTTTTCTGGTCTGTAAGTCAATAGAGAAGTAGTAATCAGTAGCCATTTGAATGACACAAAACTCTGTTCTTTGCTTGTGGAAGATACAGAGGAGTAAAGTTTCTGATCCCTAAGGTGAGTGCCTAGTAGATGAGAAGATAAGATATAATACATAACACACCACGTGATATAGAACAAATAAAAAGTAAAGGTATAAGTGTTTCATATTTCAGGATAGGAAGCTGGCTCAATGAGCTGGGCTGATCAGGAAATCTTGGAGTAGGGGTGAAAGGGGTACTTTCTGGGTCTTGAGAGTCTATTAGAACAAGGGAAGTAACTTGAACCAAGGTGAATAGGCTGAAACACCATGGAGTATTTTTGCTTGAGTTCACCCCCACCCCAAGCAGGCCCCGAGGAAGGATTAAATTTAAACCATTTGGAAACAGTCCAGGAAACTTTAATAGGGAGAATGGGAAAGAGAATGGAAGACAGTGGGGGTGAGAGTGTGTATAGGGGAAGATATCAAGTAAATTACTATGCTGGATAACTAAAGCTTAATTCTACTGGGAGCTGAAGGAAAAAAATGCTCAACATGCACATCAGAAATATTCTATCCAGGAGAGGGAGCTGAGATATTTTATGCCAACTCTTGACTCTAGCCGTTGGTTGAGGACTGCTGGGCAGGAGTCAGGGTTGGGCATGTGGGTGGTTTATGGCCCCAGCACTTCTGGCTACTGGGAAAGAAATACAGGCATTGGCAGTTGGAAATTAAAGTCTGGCCAGGATGTTCTGCTGTGGTAAAGGCAGGTGGATGTGGAGGATCCATCAATAGCATGTACTACAGCATGTTTTCAGAAGCAAATCTTAGTGAAGCAGTTTTAGACATGCTCCAAAACTCATTTATGCAGTTCTGAAGTTGTAGCATTTGTAAGAAAATAAAAGATAGCAATAAGACAAATTTAACAAACATTGAGTAGTTCAGGGGTCTTTGAAATTGACCACTAGAATCTGAAACCTTTCACACACAGCTCCAGGGTCACCTCACCAGCAGTTATTCATGCTACTGCCGAATAATTTTCCCAAACACCTTTTCGTCAAGGCGCTTCCCTACTCAACAATTCTTGGATGGATAGCAGTGCTGGCAGGATTAATTCCTGCCAGTCTTAACCAGACTTTAATTCAAGACTTTCACAATCTTTTCAACTATTCAGTTTCATTAGTATTTTCTAAAATAGTGATCCTTCACTTCAACCAGATTGTTTACTCAGTTCTTTTTGGCTCCTGTTATTCTGGACACGTGAAACATGTCTCCACTTAAATTTTTCCGGTTCTACATTTCTGCTTCAGGGAGTCGTCTTATGCAGCTATCTCTTTTTTTGGTCCTTTGAACCAGCAGTGACCTCACACCTTGTCCTCACTGCACAGTTCACATTGTGACATGTCTTGCACTAATTAGTTGAGTTGTTATTTCTCACTTTTATTATTAAACTTGTTGTGTGCTTATGTCTTGGCTCCCCAGCTAGATTGTATACTCTTCGAGAGCGACAGTGAGACTACCTGTCCTGAAGCCATACTTCTTGGGTTCACCCATTTATGAGTTTTGTGTCCATGGACAAGTAATTGATACATCAGTGTACACCGACATTTATACTGATCAGCCCAAGATGACAAAAGGCACACACATAAATGAGACTTGTACCTTGATACAACAATAGAAAGAAAAGACTCTTGATACAACACAATAGAAAAGACTCTTGACACAACAGTCACTAGAACATGGGACGCCTGGGTGGCTCAGTTGGTTAGGCAGCTGCCTTTGGCTCAGGTCATGATTCTAGGGTCCTGGGATCAAGTCCTGCATCAGGCTCCTTGCTTGGCAGGGAGCCTGCTTCTCCCTCTGCCTCTGCTTGCTACTCTGCCTGCTTGTGCGCTCTCGCTCTCTCTCTGACAAATAAATAAAATCTTTAAAAAAAAATCACTAGAACTTTTGTGAAAGTAATGTGTCTTTTTTTTTTTTTAAGTCAGAGTTCTTATTATACCATGTCTTTTTCTCAGAGTAAGTACTTAGCTGTCCTTGGATTCCAAACCATTTCTGACATTATAAAATTGTAACAATTGTAACAATTATAAAATCCTATCAATCAACAGTGATATTTTCAAAGCAGTAAATCCCACACAGAAAAGTGATGTGTGTCATTTACTAACACCAAAGATCATTGTGTGAAAAGAAGGCTATGCATCTGTGATTCTTCACCTGGCTGGATGTACTTTCTAGATAATTAAAATACTTGAAGTCATGTAAAAAGGACATGTAGAGGAATATTTCTGAAGCTGGTAAATATACATATATATGAAAAGGTTACAAAAAAGTTAGTCTCTATTGAAAGTTATCCCATGATTCTATAGAAGGATTAAAAAAACTTGTGTATACAAAAATAATTTCCTCAATTTCAGTAAAATTTTCAGTCCTCTGCTTTAGTTTACATTTATATTCCCAACTAGTTTAAACATTTTAAGTGTTGTGAACCAATTTTGACTGCTAAAGATTTCTTAATTCCTCTAATGAACTTTGTTCTGGATATCTAGATTACTTAGAATGTGAAATTTGTAAAACCAAGAAAGACTACATAGAATATTTTAAACGTCAAAGAGGAAAAAAATTTCACTGTTTTAACCCTGTTTCATTCATAGTCATGTAGGTTTGTTTGACCAGGTACAAGAAAGTAGAATTTTTCTTAGGAGAATAAAGTTCAGTGCTGGTCTTTAGTTATTTAACCTTTGGAGAGTTTATAGCAAACAGTAATGCTTGCTACAAATACACCATACTTCCTCCTAAAGTGATATGTGATCTCCATTTAAGACAGAAGAGTGAATTTTAAATTTCTTTAAGATGTAAAAGGTTTGGTAGCATCTGTAGATAACTGGAGATATTCTACTTTATGAGGGAAAATCTTAGATGGGTCTGACCTGGAAAGAATATTGTTAGTGCTTTTTGTGTTCTAGATTTATAACAAAAAGAAGTAGAGAATATATAAATCCAGAGTGTAAGTTATATATATTATTGATATGAAAAGTCTCTAGCCATTATTTTTCCTCTTATTCATACTGCCTCCCAATTTAAACTCAAATTGTGGGGATTATTCTGAGTTTTTATGGATGACAGGAAAATTGAATCATCAGATGTCTTTTTAGTGCCATATCTTAAGTCCACTTTATAAGGCAGGTTTTACCTGTGTGGGCAGACGTAGGAACTGAAGCCCAGAAAGAAACATTAGGAATCTTGTACCAGGTCACGTGGATGAGAAGGAGAGAATTAGCATTAACTCCAGATCCCAAGGTCCTTGTGCTAGTTGAGGTGTCTACATTAATCATATCATTCATATTTTACTGGAAAATTGTAGGTTTACTGAGACTGAGCAGAATTATTTGTAAAGCTGGGGTCATTTTATGCTGTTTAGGAAGAATTGATACATGTCATTTCTAGGACAATGAAATGTTCAGCCCTTTATGCAGTATTCATTTTTCTCTACCCAGTGTACTTATATCCTTGGTTTAAACACCCATTTCCTTCAAGGTCTTTCTAACAAGACTGCAGATTTCCCAAAAAAATATATTGTGTCAGTGACAGTTTATTCACCTTACTTACATAGTTCGAGGAACTGCTTGTTTAAATTTAGATACTGTTTCTGATGAAATGTTTTGACAAAGTAATACCAGCTTGATACTATTTAAAATATTTTGACAGATGGGAAAATTGTTTCAGTCTGAGTTGAGCAATACTTTATTGCAGCATTTTGCCAGTCAGAAAAAAATGGGAAAGGTAGCCTCACTGTTCCTGAAAATAGCATCCTTCCATTCTCCTTGAGAACAGAAAGGCCTCCATTCAGTCATAGATTACAGTATGTGTGCCGCGTATGTTAAGAATTCATGCAATTTAAATGAGAGGGGACATTTATTCTGTAAGCAAACAGAACCTAAAGAACTTTTAGGAAAATTTATTAGAACCTTCTCATGCCCCAGTGAGTATATTCTCAATTAATGATGCTAAATCACTAGGATTTAAAAACTTTTGTTGGAAAAAAAATCCTCAGATCCAAATACTTTTATGTCTTGATTTTTTGGGGATGCTATTGTAATAAAAGTATTTTTAAAAAATTCCAGATTAGTTGCAAAGGAGTAAAATATAGGTCATTCTTATTTTAGTTATATTAAGCAAATGTGTCGAGGAGATGGTAGGGCAGTGGTTCTCCAAGTGTGATCACTGGACCAGGATCATCAGCATCACCTGGAAAACTCGTAAGAAATGCACATTCTCAGGCTTCACCCCTGGCCCATTGGGAATGGCTGATCGTCAAGCCTTCCCGATCATTCTGATGCTTGCTATAGTTTGATAGCTACCAAGATAGAAGAGAGGCTTTCAAACTGTCTCACAGAGCCCCTTTAATTCTGCCATCTGGAAGGAAAAGGAATTAGTGGGGGAGTGATCAGGAAAAGTTTTCCAGGCTCCCCTCATGACTTTGTCAACTAAGGGAGGCTCGGTTTGCTGTTGCACATATCATAAGTTTTTATATTGGGTTCTGCCACTAAACACAGTTTTAGAAACCACTGGGATACATTTTGCTTTGGAGGGGAAAGTCTCAGGGTGACAGGATCTCTTAGTGTGTCCATATCCTTCTAGCCAGGTGGCCTTGGAATTGGGTTTGGTCAGTAAAAAAAAGAATTAGTGTATGTATCAGCAATAGCTTCTTGCTCACCAGACTCCCAAGAAATATATGTATAAATCAGAATGCCTTTTTTATTTTTCAAATTACAATGAGAAGCATAAAAATAAAACTTACATGATGCTCATGTTAACCCCTCCTATCTATTCTCTGTACACAAGTTAACATTTAGAGTTGGAGGGATCTCTGTCCAGTGATTAGATTCAGTCCCCTGCCTTCTGCACATTGCTGCAGGTAAGATGCAGAAGGAATAATGGACTGTTCCTTTGCAAACATAGAATCAGAAGTATGAGAAGTTGATATTTTCTCCAGGTCATTTTGAACCTGTAAGTATCCTCTTCACACACACATTCACACACAGTTAATTTATTTTTACCTGATAGTTGCAGTCCCCTAAATTTAATTTTTTTTCCACCCAAACTATGGTACATAAACTTACTATATTATTTCATCCCATTTCCTTTTTTATAAATTTTCCAAGAGATCATCCATGATTATTTCTCAGCATATTTTAATATTATTAAATAAATTTTATTTTATTTTTTTAAAAGATTTTGTTTATTTATTTGACAGAGAGAGAGAGAGATCACAAGTAGGCAGAGAGGCAGGCAGAGAGAGAGGAGGAAGCAGGCTTCCTGCTGAGCAGAGAGCCTGATGCAGGCCTCAATTCCAGGACCCTGAGATCATGACCTGAGCCAAAGGCAGAGGCTTTAACCCACTGCGCCACCCAGGTGCCCTCATTAATTAAATTTTAATAAATAATACATTTTTGCAGCCATCAGTTATATATTGATTTTATTTGTTTACCTCTGAGCTCTGCAGATGATGATGATGACAAAAATAGGTTAATTTTGTTGTAATAAAGATAACAAGAGGTCATCCTTAGAATGCTTACTAAGTGCTAGGCAGTGTATGAAGTGCTGGTACTTGTTAACATATTCTTTCCTCATAGTTAACTATAATAGATTTTAAGCTTTTGAACATGACCCCCAGTGAAAAATTGAGACACAGGACACATATACCCCTGTCTATATGTTGTATATGAATGGAAAAATATTCATGATCAACTTGTACTATGTTTTTAAAACTTCTATTTTCTTTCTTATTCCATCCCCATTTCTTTTCTGTTTCATTTAATTAAAGAAATGCCGGTTGTGACTCAGCAAATTGATTTTATTAACTCACACTAATGGATTGCAACCTGAAGAATGCAAAGTTGTGCTACCCAATTAGGTAGTATTAATACCCATAATTTGCAGAGAAGGAAATAGGCACACAGAGGTTATGTAAGTTGCCTGTTTACACAGTAAGTGGCAAACTCAGGGTTCAAACTTGGGTAGTCTGTCTTCAAAGTCCTCACTTATAACACTGTGCTCTGTCTTGTCTACTCAATATCTTCCGATTGTAGTACTGTCAAGGAGGGATGTACCAGATGGGGAATTTTTCTCTCAAATATGGGCATCAGTGTAGTGTTGGCCTCAGAATTTCTTTATGGAAGGGCTTATAAACAAAGGGCTAGGGACTGGCTTTGGAGCTGCCTTTTCAATGCAGGTACCTTTTCTACTTAGAATGCATGCTGTTCTGGGAAGCTTTTGCAAGGAGATTGATGAAGATTAATACAGAAGGGAAATGGCTTTTGCCACTCAACTACCTTCCTTGTGCTACCACGGGAAATTTATTTGAAACAATCCAAGGAACAGTGTAGGTGGAAAAGATGTTTATCCAAAGTTAAAACAGCCTTTATTGTGTGGAGCTTCCTGGTGAGTGAGGAAAAGATGAAATGGAAACCATTGGAATACCGTGGGCCTTTTTGTTCTGACTCCTTGTGGGGCATATAGATGCCCCACAGATATGAAGGACTGCTCACTTGCCCCTATATTTTTGAATACAGATTATCCTCTCATCAGTGCCTTTAAATGTCTTCGTATGCAATATTTTATGTAGGAGATATGCAGGTACAAAATTCAAAGATATGGGAACAGTATTTCTCTCTCCCCATTTCCCTTGATTACTCCTCTCCTCACTCCAGAATCTGTCGCTGCTCCCTGTTTCTTGTGTAGTCCTCAAGAATGCCATGTGGTGTGTGTGCGTGCACGCATGTATGTATTAAATATTAGCATGTCATAACACGTTTTCTGTGCCCTGTTTTTTATTCCCCTTACTGTATTTCTCAGAGTTCCATATATAGAAGTCTCCCTTCTTCTTTCTTTTTCACAACTACATAGTATTTCATTATACGGACTTTCTAAAATTTGCTTAACAGGTCTTTTATTAACAGATGCAAGGTAATTTCTAATCTTTTGCAAGCCTGATTCTTTCACAAGTAAATTGCCCATAGGGCTCTGTGTCCTCTGTGGGGTCCCTTATTCTTAGTAGAAGCTTCATAGCCCTCTGGGTCTTCAGCAAGGACTGATAAAGATCAGACTGTTGAATTAGGTCAGTTTGTGTCAGGAAGTTGCTTGATCTCAATTTTCTTGGATGTCTATTTTTAGCTTCTGAACGTTAATCATGGTAAGAAATCTTTGTTTTGCTCTAGACAGTCTTCTCTGGGAAGATTAAAGTGGTCCTCTTAAAAGAGTTCAAAAAACACAATTTACTGACAGTTTAGTGGTTTGATAGGGACAGTGAATGTTTATTTCTAGAAGGACAAAATGTTTGTGTTCTGAACGTCCTATCTGCTTTATTCTCCACAGCCATTAAAACTTTTTCAGATTTATTTTCTGTAATTCATGGAGATTTGGAAAATTATGTGGAAGGTATGTATTTTCTTAAATGCATAGTTGCTTATTTCCCTTTCCTGTTTTTGGAAGATGATTCTGGGAACTGTTAGTTCAGTTTTACAAAGAAAACATTTCTTCATCATCTGCTTTTTTCTGTCATCCCTGCATTTTAAGAATATTTTAGCCAATTTCAGGGACAAATATTTAATACTAGTGAGTAATAATTATATGAGAAATAGATCTGCAAGGCAATCAAATGGAAAGTTGGTGGAAATATATGGATAAGTGATTTGGTCTATCCTGTGTTTTTTTCTGACTTCATTATGTCCACACTAACTCAGAGATAATAAAATTGGTGCTCTGTAGCAAATAATGTGAAGAAAACAATGCTGCAAATTCTTTGAGAGGTGATTTTAGAATTTAATATTTTTCTGTCAGGAGATTTATGACATGACAGTGAGAATTATTAAGGCACAGATCCAAATACATAGTTCATTTCCTCTTGCTCAGCATTTAGTAAAGATGTGGAATACTCTAACTAGATATTGGCTAGCCAAACTCAGGATTCAAGATTTGATATCCTTGTCACCATGTGTGAACTTCGGAATATTTGGATTTTAATATATGTAAATGCTCTTATAATGTGTGATGAGTTAGGTGACAGATTATTACACATGTTGTCAATTTAATTCAAAATGCTGCTCTTAACTATTTTATAAATCTCTAGAATAATAACATACCCTTAATGAGCTTTAGAAAGTTTCTGCTTTCTTTGTTGCTAAGTTGTGTGGCCTCCACTAAACGTAATATACTGCCTCAATTTATCCTTTTGTGCTAGGAATTTTATGTTAAATTTAAAAATAATCAAAAATCCAAGTCAGTCTTCAATCATATTCACTTCAGAAATTTTATTTAGAGACATGTGATACATTTTTGGAGGAGTTTCAGGGATCTATATTGGCTCATTTGAATCTATAATTTGGTTATACATAAAATTAAAGTTAATTTAAGTGGACAGAATCAATACCCTTTTGAATTTAATTAGATGGCCAGCGTCCAAGCAAGAGATTATTCTTTTTAGTATCCTCCTATCCTCTTTTCTTACAGGGTGAAATAATTCCTTCACCAAAGTATGTTGGACAGTTCCCTGGTGACAGGTTCTATAGAAACTCATAGCTGTACTGTTTCCAGTGTGAGAGAGGAAGGAAAATGTGGGCCAGGAAGCCATTGTATTCTGGAGATAGTTATGTGCCTGCCCTATCTTCACATCACAGTCCAGCCAAGGAAACAATGTCCCATTTGCCGTGGATCTGCAGTGATGGTTTCTAAACCCAACTTGTAAAACATGATGGTATTTCTTTCAGGCTGAGGCATTCCAGGACAGAAAGACAGGAATAGTGGGGAAATAAATTATAAATTAGACTGGACTTGCAGTTTGAGGATCCTACTATTTATAGTTATGTTTGATATGGGATGCCTGGAAATGTGGCAGTAAATTGAAGCTGAGGTTTTATTTCAGGTAATAACTTTCTTTTTTATCTCTGTTGGAGCATCAGTAAAATAACCTAAAGGAGTTTTAGAAGGCTGTATAGTATAACCTTCATCGGTCTTTATGTTCAATGTCATAAACACATTTTCATGTTATTGAAGAGTAGGTTTTTTACGATATTTTAAGAAAGTGATTTGACTCTAGCTCCATGAAACAATTGGGTTGAATGGTTATGCTTGATACTATAGAAATTATTCAATGTGTCAATGCATTTTTAGCAATAAATTTAAAATAAGTTCAGGAATATTTAAGTCACATAAGTACATTTCTAATTTTGTGGCTGTCTTGTTAAAAATAAATGAATTCTAAAATTTGTTTTCTGTAATCCACATTTTTATTTTTCATGTTGTATTATCACAGATAAACGTGTTTATCTGCTTCTACAGGGAAGGCAGAGTGGTAGACATGAGGAAACTTAAGAAGTCTTTGTCTTTAGTGGTTCTTCGCAATCTGGTCGAAAAAACCTGGCAAAAGCATATGAAATAATTAAGTAACAGTGACTGTATAAGGGTTGTGACCTTATTGTGGGTGTCACGCAGAGTGTGAAAACAAGGCATTTGTCTAAACCTCAAGGTTGAAGGGAATGGGTTCCTTTTGATAAGACCACTAACAAAGAGGAGACCCAAATTTTTTGTTCTGTTTCATCTACCTTTCTAAAAACGAACATTTATTGAGCACTAACTAGATGCCAGGCACCATTCTGTATGTTCTACATATGTGAAGTCTGTTAATCCTTGGCATCTTAGAAGATGGTTACTATTGTTCTATCCCCTTGGACTAAAGTAACTGGGGCAAAGCGGATTCAACAGTTGCCCAATGTCTCAGAACTCGTAACCGAGGGACCTGGGTTGGGAAAACAGGCAGCAGGACACTCTTAACCTCTGTGCTTTATGCTCTCTCATTCTCCTTCCTGTTAGTAAACCCCTCTCTGCTTTAAACCTAAATAGATGTGCATTTTGCCCTAGTAAAATATAGGCCTTCAGTTAGGATCAGAGACTTGACATTTATTTATGTTATTTTGATGCAAATGTTCATAGCACTATGTAACTTAATGATTACATTAATCCCCTTTGGTGAGGTGGGGAAATTTCTAGGAGGAGAACACCCTGACTTTAGGAAGTTGAGAGCTGCTTCTTTATGCAGATACACATTTCCTCTGCCTGGGAAGATCCTTATGATGCCATGTCCCAGATCAGAAGAGATTTAACCACATCTTTGGGTATCTACACACCAAAGATGGACCTTTAGAGACTGGTATCTTTGTCCTTGCTCAGGGCTCCTTTTCATGTATATCGGCAGATCTCAAATTTTATGGTGCATCAGAATCAGCTGGAAGACTTGTAAAATAAAGCAGATTGCTGGTCCCAGCCCCAGAGTTTTTGGTTTAGTGGGTTTGGGGAGAAGCCTGAGAATGGACTTTTCTTACAAAGTACCCACTGAAGGTGATATTGGTAGTCTGGAAACCACACTTTGAGAACCACCGATTCATAATAAAAATGTAACTGAAAGGAGTTTAAGTTTCCCCTTCCTTTCCTTCCCATTGCTTTTAGGCCTGTGCTCACTCCTTAAATGCCCATCCTTTTATTTATAAAGATTAGAAAATCTGGTGAGTAGCTTTCTTGGACCCTGGAAAAACTCCAGTAAGTCTAGTTATAATATAATACTCACTGATAAGATACAGCACTTTTAGTAATAATTGACTGCAATTTTGGATGCTTACTACATTGCCAAGCAATTCACTTGGCCCACTGCCTGTATTATCTTATATAATAAAACAATAGGGATAGGGATTGGTACTATTGTTATCATCATTTTGCATTAGGAAACTAAGGTTTAGGAAACCACATGCCTTGCTCAAGATTATGAATATAACACACGGTAGTGCTAAAATTCAAACCTAGATAACAGGTGAATTCCAATAGCTATGCTTTTGACCACTATGTTTTTAAGAATCTGTAGTGATGAGCCAACTTTTAGTTAGACTTAAAAGTTTCAGCACAAAGTGTCCTTCGTTTTCGTTTCTCCTTTTATGTGAGTTCTTAAGCATCCTAAAATAAGCTGGGGAGAAAAATTGCATGACCACAGGTTTTTAAAAGGAAATTCATAAATGTAAATGACCGCTTGGACTATGACTTTTTTATTTGTAGTGGCCCTCTTCAAATTTCAAGGAATAAAGTATTAATGTTAAGAAAATAAATTGTTGTAGATCACTTGCCCCTATACATATTTACAAGGATTTCAAGAAGTAATTGTTAAACACTTTTGGATCATAGACTTTTTTGACAAATCAGTGGAAGGTGATGAGCCTTATCATGAGAAAGGTGCACTAAATTTTGCTTACTATGCAACACCTATCTGTGGGTCCTGAGTGAAGACATTCTGCTTTAGGACAACACAACAGAGAGAAACAACAGGGCTTCTGTTGCATCTGTCCCTTCCTGTTTATGTAACCTTCAGAAAAGTTATGACATTTCTTGTTTCTTTACCCATTAAGTGGTAAAGATGAAAAGAAAAATATCTAGCTACTAGGGTCATTATGAGGATTCCATTAGAAAACAAATACAAAGTGCCTAGCTTGATAACTGCCACACAGTGTTTCTCAAACTGTAAAGTGCCTATGAGTCACCTAGAGATCTTGTTAAAATGCAGACACTGATTCAGTAGGTCTGGGTGAGGCTGAGATTTTACATTTCTTTTTTTTTTCTTATTAAAAAAATTTTTTTTTAAATTTTGCATTTCTAACAAGCTCTTGGGTGATGCTGCTTTTGTTGCTGGTCGCTCAGGGGCCACACTGAATAGCAGATGCTATGCAATGTGTATAGAAGACACGTTTCTGTCAGTAAGGACTTTTAAGTGTCATATTAACAGACTGTTTTCATTGATAACTTTGCACACAGTTGGGGGTTATCTGCCAGAATATGCACATGAATATATATGTATTGAGAAGTATGACATTTACAATCTTCTCATTGAGAAGTAATACATTACATACTGGTTTGTGCCGCACTGTACCCCCCAGGATCCATATTGAGCCCTCTTTGGAATAATATTCTATTAAAAATAGTACCCATTTAAAAATATTCCTGTGTGCGTAATAGCACATGAAAGATGTGACCTTGTAACTGTGTCATATATTTACTTCTGACAGCCAGAGTTTCTTAACTAAAGCAGTAATAGTTCATGGATTTCTGATTATTCTAAGAAGTAACTTTGTTATCTTCTCTTGAGAACATTGCTCTTTATGTAGTTTGAGTAAGGGATTGCTGATAAAGTATGCTGGACTTCTATCTGATAAACTTGAATCTTAAAGTGAATTTTTGAAGTCATGAGAGGAAAAACTGTATATGAATATCCAGTCACTTCTAATGTTGACAAAAATGGTAGAGTCATACTTACATGTATCTTGCCCAAACATGGATTGAGTAACTGATTCCAGTTTGTCCCTGATGATACACTATCCTGGTGCTGAATCTGTTTTCTCCGATCAACAGCTACCTAAGAGTAATGGTGAGACAGGTGAAAAATTGGTGAAAACCTGTGGAATTGTTATTAAGATTGATAGAACTTCCTACTTTGGGGAGAATTGATGGTGGAAGACGCCAATCTTTGTTTCATTTCTTTTTGTTAAACTAGTTTTGTGTTGGAGAGATTTCTTCCTGTATTTTATTATCCCATCTTTCACAAATGGCCCAGTGTTAAAATCCTTTAAAATGGTTGGTTCTACTGGAAAGTTTTCCTCTAAAAGTGGGAATGGGGAGAGAAGCCTGCCCTATCTAACTAAGCTCCAGAAAATAGCATGGTCATCACTCTGAGTAATCATATATCTTCTGATGACCCATGCTTGCTGTTGCAAAAACATAAAAGTAGAGAACAAAGAAACAAATCAGAGCCAGCTTCATGCCAATGTCCTGGCCTCTGAGGGAGCTCTCAGAATGGACTGGTTTCCTGCATACACCTGCTGGAGATGCCAGCATCCATTGGATTAGAGCCTTTTGTGAAATAAAGGAAAATTACAAAAGGACTATAGCTCAGGTCTAGAGATTAATTGAAAGATTACAATTTGTATGTTGTCATTCAAGAGAAAATGCTAAATAAATGTTTGACATTTTTTTTTTACAGATGAAATGTTTTTCCTCAAACCCACATACTCGATCAGCATCATATTTGCCGTTTTCAGTAACAAATGGAATGCAGATGGCATTTATTGCAGTAGGTTTTCTCTTCAGACAGCATAACAGATGAGTAACTTTGGTGATTTCCAGAATCACCTGTGGAGATGATGAAAATATTTAGACTTCTCAGTTCCTACCACATTTATCAAAAAGGAAATATATGGGGGATGAAGTGAGGTGGTAAGGCCTGAGCCTCTGAATTTTAAGCTATGCTAGAATTGAGTTGAACCCATTTATCTTGGACTGGCAGGTTATTTGTATATAGCACTCCCTCCTGATAATGAGAGATTCTTCTTGAGAGATGAAGGCAATGAAATGTTGTAGATAAGGAGTCTTGGTTTCAGAGAGACTTGGGCTCTTAGTTTGGTTCTATCACTTGCCACTTGTATGAAATCTCTCTTTTCCTCCATTTCCTTATTTAATAGGTGGGGATAATATACCTATATCTTAGGGTAGTTAAGAAGATTACATGTAAGAATATATGCCTAGTGCTGTGCTCAATACATAATAGATTTTTGCTACTCAAAGTCCGGACCTCAGGTTAGCAGCATTTAGCAGCATCGGCATCACACAGGAAAATGCTAGAAATGTAGACTCGTGGGCTCCTCCCAGACCTCCTCAGCCTGAGTCCACATTGGAGGCAATGAGGAGAGTCCTCTGTCCATAAAAGCATGACAAGCGCTGGCATAGCTAAGCATTAAATGTTAGTCTAGTAGCGTTTGTCGTGACTGTTGTTTGCTTTACAGTTAAGCTAATAACCTTAAACACATTTGATGGTTGAAACAAAAGCATTGTATGGTATTTAGTTTTTGGTACTTTCTCTTTATTATTTGCTGCTAACAAGAGTGGTTTCTGTGGCTGGTGCCGATTAGTTTGGGGTTCAGTAAAACTTTCAGAATTGCCTCTCAGATCTTAAAATAGATTTTACTAATCTCTTTCTTTTTTATGTTTATGCATTTTAAACATAAACTCTAAAGCCAAAGAAACAGTTTAAATGTAGACACAGTGTATTTACAAATAAAAGCTCATCTAGCCACCAATAAAATGGAAACTTGTGAACGCTTTAAGCAAATTGCCAGCCAGATTTTAAAAAATCAGATCAAATAAAATATTTGGAAACTATCCTATTTGTTGATGCCCATAAATTTAAAAATAAGTCTAACAAATCTGCTTTTCTCACAAAGCCTAAATTTTATGAGTTCCCATAATTGTTGCAATGAGAAATCACCATTGTAAACACTCTGCTAAATTTAATTTCTTTATTAGACTTTTACAACTCACCAATATATTGCTTGTAATTTAGCTCCAGCAAAAATATATAAGACTACGTTTACGAGGTACCTCTGCTGTGTTCCTCAGAAAAGTTTTTAGCCACCCAATTTTGAAAAAGAGGTAAAAGATGTATTTGCCATCTAGAGCAAGGCCTAAATACTAGTGAAACCATCATTTAAGGCTTTTGAAAAGTTTCTTTGCCACTTAAAATAGCAGCCTTGCCCTTAACAGCAAACAATCACAACATTCACCCAACAGTTTGATTTTATTTTCTTGGAGCCCAAATTGAGTGAGAAGAGTAATGCTCCTTTTCAGATATACAATCTATTTTAGTTAGTGCATCAGGTATTTGTTGTTGTTGACCGATTTTCAGTTCCAAATTTTATTACCTTAATAACTCATGATGGAGGGAACAAAAGATTTTCTCTCCCTCTGCAGACCAAGTGCTTTCAGCACTGTTGCTCACCCTAAGTAGCCCAGCTTCCAACAAGCTCATCAGCGTATCTGTTGGAGAAAAGGCTTGAGGGCGTTCGACTGCACTGAGGTGCTCCGTGATCTTCAAGGGTGCCTATAGTAGCAACCTATTAAATTCTTTCAACAAGTTTGAGGCTATCAAGAGATCTGTGAAGATCTTTCAAATCCACTTGGAGCATTTTCCTTCCCTGGCCCATATTATCTGTTAATGTGAGTGATTTGGGTTGATCCGATAGTTGATTATGTTCTTTATCTTTCTCTCCTCGATGTGCTCCCTGGTTGATCACTCATTAAATCCGCTAGTGAACACTTCCATGGGACTTGGAAATCTGTCTTTAACTTTCAGTTAAGGAGGAACTGTGCTGTGAATGATAGAAGCTCTTGTTTTTTTAGGACAGTGATAACGACGGAAGGTATAAGATCCTTCGCACTGGCTCTCCTGTCCAACCCTGAAAGATGTGAGGGTCGGATGGGTAGCTTTCAAACTATCTCTTGTTGTCAATCGTGTTAACTAGTCACCAGCAAAGGACTCTTGAATTTGACAAACTTGGGATTTACTCTTTAAAAAATGCCACTAACTCATGGCACTTGGGGGAACTGTCATTCTTTCCGCTGACTCATTTTTTATTCATTGTTCTCTGGTACACGGGGAGGAAAGGAGCTCTATTTTGGTAGACATAATTTCATCCCTCAGTGAAATTCTGAGTGTGCAGATAAGTCTGACATTTGCTCTTCCTTTCACTTTGTTTCTCTCTTTGGACCCTCCCACTGTTGCAGTGGAATTGTGGAAGGAGCCCTGGCTGGGGGGTAAACTCTGATTTTTGCTCCCTTCTCCATGTATGGCTAGCAGTTTGAGCTCAGGCAGTCCCATAGCCTCCTTAGAGTAACTTTTCAATTGCCCATTTTCTAGCATTTTTATCTAAGTCATGTTTGGGAAGAGGGGAGAAGAGAAATAATTAACATTGACTATGCAAATGTTTATTTTAGGCTGAACCATATGCAATGGGGATTTTGTAGGTCAGGTGATTGCATATGGTTCAAACTAATAGATCCTACTATCCATGCTTTAAGACCTAAGGAGGTTCTACAGATTTCTTAGGAGATTTTCTTACTGTTATAGTCAGATCTGACTTGAGTCTGTAAACAGTGGAGCAGACGGACATCCCTCTTAATATCTACAACAACTATTTTCTGTCTCCTCCTTGTCTTTATTCTCTTCCCTTTCTGGTTAAATCCAGGCCTTCAGAACCTTCATGATCTTCTCATGCTTTCCTTTCATCATCAGTCCTCCTACCTCATTCATCTTTTTACCCGTCGTACGTGTTTTGAACCCTTATATTCCATGTGCTATGGGAGATAAAAGAGGGCAAGTGAAGAAGGGCTCAGAATTGATGGTAAACTCAGGAACAGGCCACACTAAATAGGGGCGATGCCTTAATGTTGCTAAAGATCATTCCATTTTAACCACAGAATTATTTCGTAAGCTTTAAAAAGAAGTGTGTGTGTGTGTGTGTGTGTGTGTGTGTGTGTGTGTGTGTGTGTGGGAGAGAGAGAGAGAGAGAGATTGTGGAATGATGGGAATAATAAAATTAAATTGGAAAGTGGTTGCTTCATTTGGAGTAGAGAGCACTGTTGAAATGGTATGGACTGGTGAGTTTTGGAAAGATTAGTCCTTTTGAGACTAACTCTGTATACTGTCTTGTTGAAGGTTCACATTCCTGTCTGATTTTAGGTAGCATATGAGCAATTGCTTTATTAACTTTTCTTTTCTCACCTAAGCCAAGTTCCAGTTGAATTGTGCACCTTGATGTACAATGGAACCACGTAAACGTTAACCATTTATTTTAACTTGGAGAGCTGTAACTGTGAATATTTCATTTAGAATGTATATAAAGAGCAAGGTAAAATTAAAGTATTTCTGCTTTCCATTATGTATTAGCCTCAATTTTAAAAAGATACATAACATTTCAAACTAGCTAAATTTATTTTATTCTTTCAGGTGAGAATTTCTTCAAGATTTTTAGTGGAAGAAATGTATAGCTTCCACCTCCCTAAGTCTGCAAGATCCTTTCCTTTTTATTTAAAACATCTTCTGACAGTGACATGTAGAAAAATCTCATCTATAGGTAAAGCTAACATTAAAATCATCCCTTCTTTGTGGTAGATTTAGCTGCATCAGGCACTGTTCAACTATAAAGTTGTGGCATAATCAGAAAATTATTTTTTCTAGTTTCGTACTTCAGGATTTGAATGTGAACAACACAATTTGGATTATTCAGTTTGTTTCTTTTTCGTAATCACAGACTTTGGGCATAGGAAAACGTGTTTTTAGATATCAAAGAGGGGTATTGAGTGTAATTTTCATGATGGTAGACTATCACAGAGTAGCTAATTTTTGTGGATTACCATATTAGATACTGCAGAGGACAATTTTCCTCTGCAAATATGGTTACATACATCTTTCGTTGTCAAGGAAAATAGTTTTCAGGGTTTACTTAATGTGAGCATGTCACTTCTCATACACTGCAGCTCTTATCTCCTACTTACCAGGAGATTATATTTTCATACTGAAAAGGTTTAATGCTATAGACAGAGGCAGAGTGTTTATTTATTTTTACCTGGACACTATGCTGGTGTGGAGCATGCTGATTGCTGACTCAGTAGGGGCATCCAGTGTGTTTTTCCAGTTAGGGGTACAGGAGACAAAACCAGACAGATACGGATAAGAGTAAGCAGGATTTAAGAGCAGGATCGAGGGCAAAATGTGAGATTGCTGTGGGAGAGAAAAATAGCAGCTAGTCTCACGATGCAGGAAGAAGTAAAAAGAGTGCCCCTCTGGGGAAACATCATCCAATAAGCATAGGGGAAAACTTGGGAAAGAATCTACAAGGGGAAAGGAAGTCGGACTCTGGGGAAAACTTGGAGTTTGGGAAAGAGAAGGGACCTGGTTTAGTGAAGGACATCAGGAAGGAGAGTATATGATGGGGAGAAGAACTTCATTATTGAAAAGCAGGCTCCATTATAATACTGACCTCAGAGACGGTTGGTCCTCTTCTGGAATGAATAGTGTCAAATGTACGCCTGTTACTTATCCCTTCGAAAGTGTCTTAGTAAACAGCAAACCAAGTCTTCTAGTTGTTCAGTTCCAGAACTTTGGGATTATCTTTCATCCATTTCTATCTCCCAGACCCACGTACAGTTTGTCTTAAATTCATATTGGTTCTACCACAGAAAAAATATCTAGACTTATGACTATTTCGCATCACCTCCATTGCCACTCCCCTGGTCTTGAGTATGGTTTTCTCCTAGCCAGGTTATTACAGTGGCCTCTTACTTGACAGCCCAGCTCTTGGCTTTTGCCCTTGTCCCCCTGTTGACTCTTCTCAACACATCAGCCAGAGGGACCTTGTCAAAACCGTCCCAAGTATACCACCTCCCTCAGAGTGAACATCCTAGCCCTCATTATGTCCTTTGAGGCTCACCGTCTGGGGTTCTCACCTGGAAGCCCATTAGAATCCCCTGGGGAGTTTCACAAATGTGCCAGTGCCTAGGCTCTAACCCAGACCAGACAAATTTGAATCCCTGGGAGTGTTGTGTGGACATCGTATCTGCGCCTGGGTGGCGCAGTCAGTTAGGTGGTTAAGCGTCTGCCTCCAGCTCAGGTCATGATCCTGGAGCCCTGGGATTGACCCCACGTCAGGCTCCCTGTTCAGCGGGGAGTCTCCTCCTCCCTCTCCCTCTGTTCTCCCCTTGCTCATGCTCTCTTGCTTGCTCACTCTCACACTCTCTCAAATAAATAAATAAATCTTTAAAAAATAAAAGCTCCCATACTCTAACTTTTGGGGTATCACCAATGAGTAAGACCAAATTCCAACTCTCAAACTTCTGACACCTGGCAGGGAAGATCAGAGGACCCCAATCAAATAACCCGTAATACTAACCCATAATACTCGCAGGATCAACAAGTATCCGGGGACCCTTAAGGGAAGTGGGGAAATTACATACAATGGAGGGAAGTCAAAGAAGTGGCATCCTGCCAGGCCTTGAAGGATGGGAGATTCTCTCTGAGAGAGAAGGGGAGAAAGAAAGTGTGCCCCAGGCTACCTCATTTATCATGGCTCTGAGATGTTAAGAAGAAACATGTTGATGTGATTCAGAGCTGAGGTAGTGGAATCAGGCAGAGGTGGGTTCAGTTATTTTGGCAAATTACCTCACCTCTTTGTGCATCAATTTCCCTACCTGTAAAATGGAGATAAATTCGTACCCACTTCCTAGGGACGTGAGAGTTATCAGCTGTAATTGGTACATTGTTGGCACTCAATAATGTGAACTTTCTACCAAAGCTAACTAGGTATTTCTCTCAAAGAAAATTGGAAGAAATACCTGTAAGTGGTTCATGGCTTATACTGGGTGCTGTCTACCTACCCACTGACAGTGTGGCTTTCCAATTAGCAGGATCAGCAAACCTGGTGGTTGGTCAGAATTGCAACGCCTCAGGCCCCATCCCAGAACTGCCGAACAGAATCTGCATTCTAACAGGATTCCCAGGTGATTTGTGTGCACATCAAACTTGAGGAGCATTTTTGTAAAGTGTAAAAAGATGCATAAGAAATAGCTCTTGCCCTTATGGAGCTTAGAGGTCCCTAAAACAACTTTAGTATTTACAGAAATAATTGTAATGCAGGGTATAATGTGATAAGTGACATGAGACATCCACGCCAAATGCTGAAATACCACAGATTGTTTTAAGCTCAAATTGAAAATAGTATAAAGTTTCTTTTCTGACTGATAAAGTCTGAAAATTCTTAAAGCTACAATGATCACTTTTCCTTTTCTGCTGTCCTCCAAATGTTGTAAACTGCAGAGCTTAATGTGTATGTAAGTGCAGAGCTAAACTGGGGACAATTGACCTGCAATTACAAGTTGAATCATTGTCTGACAGAAAAGGAACAAGAAGTACCAAAAGGTAATAAAAATGACCCAGTAACTTTAAGTCTATGAGATAAAATAGACTCCTCAGGGAGGGATTAAGATTAAGACAAAGCATGTGAATGGAAATAGTTACAATTACCTTAATTTTTGGCACTCAGTGCTTTTGAAAATAAAACCCTACTTTTTGAGTTTAAAAGCAATGATTAAAACAAAGAAATGGCCTACAGCTTCCCCTGTTGACATTATGAACAAAACATTGAGTTATTAATTACTCTTCTTTAACTAGTACTGATTTTATCTTGTCAAGTTTACCATTGCAAGTTATCCAAACAGCCAGAAATAATGCAATTTAGTGAAAGAACATCATTAAACTCTGTATAATTATTATAATATACTTAATATTGCTGGAAATTTTAGCAGCGACATGAATTAAAGAGATTATTAGACTCTAGAAGAAGACTGGCATCACTTAGTGTATCTGAGACAGAGTTGTGTAGGTCTGAGATTTAAGAGAAACTGGACTCATGATTCTACTGTGACCGCCTTCAAGAAAAAGACAAAAACCGAAAAACATTCTAAAGGAGATATAGAATAAAAGTTAAGACAGGTAATTTCCATGACATGCAATGATTCAGTCCCTTCCCCTGTTGAAATGGAAATTGTTGCGTTCATGCAGAAGCTGGTAGCTTTGAATTTGAAGAGTGTTTCAGAAATACTATAGATATCATTGGATTTTATTTGAGTTTACAACACAAGCACTTCACTTTTCCCCACCTTGGTTATTTGTTTCCTTTACTAAATTTCAGCTAAGTTTCTTCTTTTTTTTGGTTCCTTGTAGTGTGAGATGAAGTTGTTTATTTGAACTTTTTTTTTTAAATAAATGCATTTATAACATAAATTTCATTCTAACATCTGCTTTTGCTGTGCCCCATAGGTTTTGGAATATTGTGTTTTCTTTTTCTTTTGTTTTGAGACATATTTTGATTTGCCATTTGATTTCTCATTGGCCTACTGCTTGTGCATAGTGTGTTGTTTAATATTGACATATTTAAATATCTAATATTTACATGGTAGACTGCCCAGGTTTGTATTCTTGTTGATCTTTAGATTCGTACCACTGTGGTTGGAAGTACACTTGGTATGATTTCAGTCTTTTTAAATTTGTAATATTTGTTATGTTCTTTTCATGTGATTTAACCGGGGGATTCTTCTGTGTGTACCTGAGGAAAACGTGTATTCTATTTTTCTTGGATGGAATGTTCATATATATACATATATTTTTCAGAACCATGTATTCTGAAGTATGCTTCAAGTAAAAAATGTTCTTGTTGAAAAAAAATAATAACTTTAGCTGAGAATACTCATTTAAAATAAAGCACATCAGGGACACCTGGGTGGCTCAGTCGTTGAGCATCTGCCTTCGGCTCAGGTCATGATCCCAGGGTCCTGGGATCGAGCCCCTCATTGGGCTCCCGTTCAGCAGGAAGCCCGCTTCTTCCTCTCCCACTCCCCCTGCTTGTGTTCCCTTTCTCACTGTGTCTCTGTCAAATAAATGAATAAAAATTAAAAAAATAATAAAATAAAGCACATCTGAGGGGAGTTGGGTGGGGGAATGGGTGAAATAGGTGAAGGGGATTAAGAGTACATTTATCATGATGAGCACTGAATGATAATGTATAGATTTGTTGAATCATTGTACACTTGAAACTAATATAACACTTAACTATATAGGAATTAAAATGAAAAGCTTAATAAAAGAAAAAAAATAAAATGACTGCATAAAAGTTTTCAAGTTTGGGGATATTTCAGTTCAGTTTGTGGTAAAATCACATGACCTAGTGTAATATAGGCAAAAATAATCATTTGAAATGAACGTTTAACCGGTTTTGTCACTGGCTGTAACTAATGGTGTTTCACAAAAGTAAATAAATTCAGCTAGTTTTATTCTTGATACACAGATGTTGTAAATAGTGAAAACATTTTCCTGGTAACAGATTTGACCAGTGAGATTCTGATATAGAACTGAAATTGTTCATGGTTAATTTTATTTAATATTGCTTTTGTTATTAGTAAACATAAAGACCTGTTGTCTTATTTCAAATTGTATTTTTGTCTGGCATATTGGTTTTGGTTTTACTTTTCAGAATTTCAAATTGAAAATTCCTTCTTACATTCTTCAAATAATGTATATTTCAGTAAAATTACATGAGAGAATATATGTCTTATAAATGACAACATTCTTAGGATTTTTTGAAAAACATTTACTTATTTATTTGAGAAAGAGAGAGAGAGAGCACAAATGGGGGGGGGGAGCAGAGGGAGAGAGAGGAAGAGAATCCCAAGCAGACTACCTGCTGAGCACAGAGCCCTAGATCATGACCTGAGCCAAAATCAGGAGCAGGTTGCTTAACTCACTGAGCCACCCAGATGCCCCTTAGGATTTTTTAAAAATTGTTTTGGACAAGGGAAGCTTGAAGGAGGTACAATTTATTTACTTTTATTTTTTAAAAAGGTTTTACTTATTTACTGGGGAGAGAGAGAAAGAGTGAGCGAGTGGGGGAGGAGCAGATGGAGAGAGACAAGCAGACTCTGCAGTGAGCACAGAGCCTGACATGGAACTCTATCTCATGACCCTGAGATCATGACCTGAGCCGAAATCCAGAGTCCAGTGCTTAACCAGATGAGCCACCCAGGTGCCCCAGAAGTATAATTTATAAACAGATACTGAGAAGCAGTTATTTATTTTCTCAGCTATTTTATGCAAATATGGTGGATATATCACGTTCTCTTTAGGAGCTATCAGTTCTCAATTTCTCTTCATTGTCGATATATTTCTGATTTTGTCAGAAACTGTAAAACATGCTGGCTCATTTTTGGTACCTGGAACAAAGGGTCTGATTAAGAAGAGGATCTTGTTCACAATGCATGTGGTCTGTCACCAAAATGAATATATATTTTGGATTTCTCAGCACTTTTAAACTGTTGACATTTTTAAAAATTCTGGAGGAAGATCCAGTTCAAGTTGTATACTGTATAGGCTACGTCCTTTTATGTAAGTTCATCTTTGAAAGTCATTTATTTCTAGTTATATTGCCTTTTGTAGAGTGTGGAGAGTTTGTAGAAATCTGAAGTCTTCACAGTTGGAATCCAGGGGACAGCTGATACTGGGTTGTTAATTGAATGAGGTAAACATAGATCTTTAAGGTAAACATAGCTCCTTGTCCTCAGTGCCCTATTTTTATCCTTTTATGGTTTAGAGTACTTCAAGGTATCTATAAAAGCAACTAAGAGCAGGGGGACTTCCCCCCCTTCCCGTGGCCAATGACCCATTAAAAACCATAGAGATATGTGACAAGTTATCTATAAATGAATTCTTACATTGATTTTTATTTGAGCTCCTTTTACATTTGACAGTATTTATTGGACTTTAGTAAGGAAACATCTCTTTTTGATTTTTCATTGATTAGTAAGTAGAGTGCTTATATGATTGCAAGTAGTTGTTTTTAGGGAAATCAACTTATTTCTTAGGATAAGCAGAGTTATTTGCTACAAATTAAATTTAACCCTCTTACTGAAATATTTTATTTTGGGTTTGCCTATCAGAAATAGGATTTAGGGGTACTGGGTGACTCAGTTGGTTAAGCATCCAGCTCTTCATCTCAACTCTGGTCTTGATCTTAGGTCCTGTGTTAGGCTCTGTGCTGGGTGTGGAGCCTACTTAAAAAAAAAAAAAAGAAAGAAAAGAAAGAAAAGAAACTAGATATAATTGATCAGAAAATATAATGTCATCCTATAATTTTCAGTTAAAACTACATTTTTTAGTAAATATTAGTTTGAGCCATATGAAATTGCTGATATTTGACCATTCTTGGCCTACAGATATGGCAGTTGCGTATGGTTAAACTTGTTACTACAAGCCAAAACATGGAATTTATGCTAATTAAAACAATAACAAAGCAAAACATGAAATAAGCAACACTTCACTCTTGGGGTGCAAATTGTTATGCTTGAGAAAACAAAAACTAAAAGAAAAACACATATTTCTGAGGAACTTGCTGTTTTTATTATCATCCCATAAATGTGAAAAAGCTAATTAAAACTATTAATAACCAGAAAATTAAGGATAAACTTGAAGAGCCTATACCAACTAAAGTTGGATAAATGGCAAAAAACACATATGAGTTACTCTGAAATAATTTTTTTGTTTCCTAATAACATCCAACTAACCAAACTTCCTGATTTTAATTAGTGAAGAACAGCTTCTTGGTTATTTTAATCTACTCTTGGTACTTATTTCCTTTTTTTATTATTATAGGATTAGATGAAATAATCACATCAGTTTGCTCCTTTGTAGAGGAGGAGGTTGTGCTAGAAGTATTCTAAGGTATCTTTCGGCAATAGGCTGCCGTAGATATAGGGAAAAAAAAAATCTAACATGGTTTAAAGGATATTTATTTAAGCAGTATTTATGAGACTGGAAACATCAGAGTGGAAATGAGGTATGGTTTAGAAGCCTTTTTGCTTTAGCTCATTTATTTTTGGAATTCATTAAAATAAAATGAAATTGTAAAAATTCAAACCATGACTCTTTTTCTCTTTGAACTTTTTAGTTCCTGTTGAAGTTGGAGAAAAAACTACATAGTAATTGAAGTGAGCTACCAGGAGAGGCCTACCCTCCAGGGTAGGCCTTTTACAGTGCAGCTCAGCCTTTACTCATTCATTAAGCTCGTGTCATGTATCAGGACTGGACTCCTAGTCTGTAGGGTGTGGACCTTGGCAATGGAGATCAGGGCACTTATTTGGTTAGCGTATTGGGACTAGAACTCTCATACAGGGACAGGCTTTCATTAACCAAACTCACAAGATATTCATGTATAACTCCACATGCAAATCTATTGGTTTATAAGAAGAATTCTTTGCTCCAAATGATTTAGAATGCACATATGAGCCCACTCAGTGCTGACTCACTGAAAGTTACTCTGCAGGGAAAATCAAATTATAGCTGAAAGGCTACTTGGAGAGTAAGGTCTGAAGAGAGAATGGGATGGATTGTGCGATTTGGTGTTTGATGTTAGTTTCTGATTATGTCCATCTCTCCAATTTCACAATAGTGATGTACCGGCCAGAGAGACCAGCTTGCTTAAAACTGTGGACCAGAGTCTACTTCCTGTAGACAGTGTTTGGATGCAGATGATGTCTTCTGTAGACTTCCCTTTCTTTTCTTTATTTCACATTATACTTTCATCCTACCCCAGAGTTTTATATTCCTTATTAACCCAACTCTCTAGCTTAGTGCCTTGCCCCAAAAGGTACTCAAGAGACATTTATTAATTGATACAACATCTAGCTAGCTACAAGATTCTTACTCATTTTGCCTTGGAAATACTACATATTTTACATCTGCGATCGATTGGGTATAAAGTATAAACTATAGTTTATTGCCTTATTCTAAGACGTGTATGTGTATAGTTTCTCATGTGTGTGTGTGTAATAGGAAGGGCATGGTACATATCTTCCATGCCTTGATGCTTTGGAAAAATAAAAGTTTCTGATTATAGTGTTCTGCAAAAGTTCCAGATATGCTGATGGATCTTGGATTTTTTTTTTCTTGCCAAATAAAGGTCTAGATTGTGAAGACTCTTTCTAGAGACAAAGCTTCAAAGCTAGATGAAACTCAGAGCATCCCTGATTCTTCTCAATTTATTAACGCTCTTTGTGCTAATAGTGATTATGTGTTGCAGGAGGGGAGAAGGGTAGGAAGAACCTCCTTTTGACACATTTGAAGGTCATACTTCAGATGCTTAGTCTTTTGTCAGGAATCTGAAACTTGTTGCTTCTGGTCTAGTCTTCACTAAATGGATGATTTCGCCCCCTAAAACTGCTGTCCCGTTATTAAAATTAATGCATATGTAAGATATTTTGCCTGTAAATAGAAAAGATAATTTTAATGTTTTGCCATAATCCCTCAAGGCATGAGTCTGCAATGTAGACTAATGGGTTGAAAAAAGTACTAACTTCAGAAAAACCAAAGAGGATTAATCTTCCAGAATACTTCTGAAACCACTAACTTCTGTTTTCTACTTTATATTTCTATACCTCAAAAAAAAAAAGGCAAAAAACGATTTCCCCACCACTCTCTCCCCCTTTTCTAAAAATAATTCCCTCTTCGTTTGCTACCCTGTAACACATGCCAAAATTCAGCCCAGAATGAATTTTTGTAGCCAACTTAGAACCCCAAAATAGAAACTGCTGACAGTTCCTTAAATACAGTAACACTGGCAGGTGCCTTGGTAATAAATTCACAAGCTTCGAATCCACAAAACAATAAAGTTATGCAAATTGGAGCATGTAGGAAGAATAATCTGAAACAAATGGCAAAGCTGTAAGTTTAGCACTGTGGCATCCCGGTTTTACTCACATAAAACAAATAATCCTTTGGAGATCACAAGGAAATTTAAGATTGAGAAAGAAGGGACGCAGATGTAATAAGTAAATGAGTCCAGTTTGAGCTGACCAGTTAACAACTGATTTCCCTGTCACCACCAACCATAAGCGGAGGTGAAAAACCCATCATATGGTTTTGCATTTCAGGTGGAAATAACAAAAGACAAATGGAAAATAAGAAGAGACCCTGATTGAACTTAACAGAGTTGCACTGTTTTAATTGCTCCTCAGGCATCATTCCCATCAGTCATATTCAGATTAGTTGTTTAATTTTAGTCAAACAAGCATACAATACATTTTGAATTCCATTTATTTTAAATGTCCCTGCTTAATTATCTTTTACTTTTGTTATTAATCTCTGACATTATTGGTGTAATCAAAAGTTGGGTTTTTTTTTTAATAAAAAGTAAAGGCAATATGTTCAGTTAACTTATTTTTAGGAAATACGTATTTTCAATTAAAACTTAAAATAGCTCTGACAACCACAGACAAAAATGGAGCTGAGGCATATAGCACCACCTTTTGTTAGGTGTGTGGTAAAATGTAACTTTTTGAACCTATGATATAGCTTGTGGGCTGTAACAGAAATATTTAGCTTTTTCTTTTTTTATCACCTTTAAGTAATTCTCAGAGAAGTTACCAAATGCCTGTTGCATGCACAAGAAAAACATATTAATATGCATAATGAGTATTTTAAATACAATAACATAGTCATCCTATCTGAGGTGAAGAAATAGTGGATGACTATGCATTCATTGTAGGTAGGAACTGGAACTCCTTTTTCTCATGCTGTAATCTGTTACTAGTACATTCTGAATAAATATTACCTGAAATAAAGGGTCGTATCCTTTGCAAACTTAGGTTTCACAAAAATTGAGTTCAGGGACATGTGTAGGGACCATCTGTGCACAGACTCTCAGGGAAAGGAGGTCTAGAGAAACACCTAGAGTCACAGAGCTAAGTCACAGATGCTAAGGTCACAGAGCCAGGACTGGAACCCACACACTAAACTTCTGTCAGGCTCAGTACACCTTCCATGACCACATTTGCCAGACATTTAAAAGTTTAGGCATGTTTAAAAATAGTGCCAGTTATTTTCTTTGGAGCTCTAATTAAAATTCTTTCTAGGAGAGGAGTGGGAACTTTACACAGATATGAAATAATTTTTCTGATTATTTCCTTCACTTAAACATTTCAAACTAATGACTAAAATAGACTGGTGGAGACAAGACTGACCAGTAAATATTATAATATGGCCTGTGTAACCAGAGTTCCCCTGAGAGGTTTCCTCATCCCATCTCAAAGATGATTTTTTATTTTTTCACAAGTCTGTAATTTGTAGCTATATTTAGGTGTGTGTGTGTGTGTGTGTGTGTGTGTGTGTGTGTGTGTGTTTTCTAAAAATCCTCTCCCTAGCCCCTTATTTCTTAAAAAAGGATTTTATTTATTTGAGAGAGAGTGAGCACGAGCAGGGGGGAGGGGCAGAGGGAAGCAGATTCCCTGCAAACAGGGAGCCAGCTATGGGGCTCAATCCCAGGACCCTAGATCAGACATTTAGCTAGCTGAGCCACCCAGGTACCCTTCCCCAGTCCCTTAAACTTAATTTTTGCTTCTCTTCTAGCATATAATTGTTCTAACAAATTAATGAGAAATGCATAAAATTTGTGAATATACTCCATAATTGGGGCTAATAAAAGGAGAGAGCACATTGGAAGGGGACTATGGCAGAAGAATCCAAAAAAAATGTTTTCTGTCCTGGCTACTCTGTGCTAGATGTGAGATGGTAGACAAGTCATTAAGCTTCTGTAGATTTCCATTAATTTATCTGTAAAGTATTGTTTTCAAAAATTCAAGATGGAGGTTATTTAAGTGGTTGAAAGCACCACTTCTCATTTTGGCTTGTCTGTTGTGTTGAAACTAGAGGAAGTTATTCCTTTTCATGTACAATAGACCATGAGGTAATAATTTTGTTAGGGCAAAGACTTCAACAAGCACCTTTTAATACACTGAGAAAGGCTATATTTTGGAAGTTGGAGGACCCTTTGATAAAACATCTATTGTGTAAAGATAAACTTATATAAAGATCCTGACTCAAATATTTACTTGAGAGTGAGAAGTGTATCTCTCATGCCAAATTTAGTTTCTTGTATTGTTAGGGATTAAGTTCTGTACCAAAAGATATTAGGTTGACTATATTCTCTGATTGTAATATAATAAAACCAGAAATTATTTTTAAAAAGTTGTAACAGAAGATAAAAAATTACTTGGAAGGAATTAACCATTCAAAACTACTGGGTCAGAGGCAATTAAAACTGCAGTTATGAGTCATTTAGAAAATAAGAACACTATTCGGGGGGGGGAAAAACCCTTCTGAAGTGCAGCAAAGCCGCATTCACAGGCAAATATGTGGTGGTAAATTATTTCATTTTAAAGTACAAAAAGTAAAACACAACATAGGATGTTTTTTAAAATATAAGACTTAAACATAACAATTTTAAGGGGAATTGGATGAGATAAAAAACAAAATTTAAAGAGACCATGAAAGGTGGGGTTCATATGTCCAAGAGCTTGTTCTTAAAAATAATAATTTAGGGGCATCTGGGAAGCACCTGGCTTTGGCTCAGGTTATGATCCCAGGGTCCTGGGATGGCTTTCTGCATCGGGCTCTGTGCTCAGTGGGGAGTCTGCTTCCTCCCTCTGACTTTCCCTCTCTGCTTTCTCTCTCTTCCTCTCTGAAATAAATTAATAAAATCTTTAAAATAATAATAATTTAATAATCTTTGGAAATATAACTAGGAAAAAGTATAAAGCAAAGTTATTTTTAAAATGAAAAAAGAGGGCGCCTGGGTGGCTCAGTGGGTTAAAGCCTCTGCCTTCGGCTCAGGTCATGATCTCAGGGTCCTGGGATCAAGGCCCGCATCGGGCTCTCTGCTCAGCAGGGAGCCTGCTTCCTCCTCTCTCTCTGCCTGCCTCTCTGCCTACTTGTGATCTGATCTCTCTCTCTCTCTCTCTCTCTCTGTCAAATAAATAAATGCAAATCTTAAAAAAAAATGAAAAAAGAAGTTGAAATACAAATTTTAATAAAAATAGAACTTATAGGTTCATTTGCTATGGAACTTGATAACAGGCAAAATTTTAGTGGCTGACGACTTATAATTTTGGACTAAAAAACTGCAATATCTCAAAATGTTTGTACCAGTAAGCTTTTCATATTTTTAAGAAGTAAATTCTTATTTGCCTAAATAGAAATTGATAGAAAGTTTCCCAATTAGTAATTTTTGAAGGTCACATGATCCTGAATCTAAAACTTAGCAGAAAATATCACAAAAATATATCTATACAGGATATGTAGGAAAGTCTACTTCAGTCAGACAGTATCAGGGAGTGAAATGCCAGAGGCATTCTTGCCAAGGTGAGGGTATTCTTATATTTGATGATATATTAAAGGTTATTGGTGGTGATTACTTTTTCAAAATATCAAAGTTTTTCAAATATGTTAGTGAAAACATGTATTTATTTCTATTATTTCCAGAAACTCCATTAAAGTAACAATAAACATTTAAAAGTATAAACTCACAGGAGACAGACAGTAGGAGAGGAGATAATTACAGAGAAGGGATACCAACATATTTCTGGAACATGGGAAGAGGGCTAACTTAGAACCAGGGAGGAAACACAAACTAGATATCTACAGGGAGAGTGACTTTGAGAAGCAAGATATTTTGTTCCCTTAAACTCAAAAGGATCCGGGGAGTACAGGTGGGGATGAGGCTAATGACTATATATAATGGTTGGTTGAAGGTTTATTTAAGTAGCAGTCAGGTCACTGGATCAATTCTCCCTTCGTTGCCCCATCACCCTACACAGTAAGGAGACTACCCTTCTTCTTGCCCAATAGTGTTAGACCTATTTGAAGAAATTATTCCACAGATTTTTGAGACTTTGGGACACCTGGGATATGGGAAACTGGGGGTGAGAAATCAGATTGATAAACAGAGAATTAAGTGAAAATCTACCTACTGACTGTAAGAATTGTTAACCTACTTCCCATCTGCGGCCTGAAGGCCTGATCTTTCAGATGAGAAGAGAGAAATTAAGCTTCTCAAACAGGAGGAAGGAAGGAAGGAAAGGAGGAAGGAAGACAGAGGGAGAAAGAGGAGAGAGGGAGGGAGGGAGGGAGAGAGGGAGGAAGCAAGCGAACAAAAGAACAAAAAGAAAAGGAAAGACATGAAAGAAATACCTTTAATGCAGGGAACAGAAGAAAATTTAGAACAATTTAACAATAGATTCAGAGAGAAGCAATCTATTACATCAATTAAACAAGAAAAGGATACTATCTTGTTCTACCATAGATCCTTTTTTTTTTTTTTTTTGCTTTAGACTCAGTCGTTCCTGCTTTTTTTTTTTTTTCTCGGACTCTGTCCATTTTGACTCTGTCTGTTTCTTAGTCTTGCACAGTCTTTATACCACCAAGATTCCAGTCTTCTTCGGCTGGGAGGACTGACACTGAGAGATCCCGCCTCCTGATTCATCCTGGATTGCTCATGGACATGTTCCAAGATCAGACCAGGCCCATGACATTCTTGATACAGATGGATTTACTGCTAAGCCTGGTCCCGTGCAGAAGACTGTGGTCCCATGTTTAATTCCTTAGCTTCTAAGATTCTGCTGGGGACTTGAGGAGGAAAAGGGTGAGAATGAGACATGTCAATTTAAAAAAGTCTAGGAAGAACATAATGGAAGAGATCATAAGGAAAGTAGACTTATTCTCAGGTAACGGGCAGGGATAAACGCTGAGGTGCTGGTCTAAGCATGCTTAGAACACCGTCATGGAAGAAAGTAAAGAAGAAAAGGGCAGGACTATGAGTTATGCTGTGTGTCGGGTGACTCCAAATCATTACTTTCTCTCCCTATCAGCAGAAGAGTTGAATGGGGAAGGGATTGCTCTAGATGCAGTGATGGGATAAGGAACTTTATGGTTGGGAGGCTAATCCAAATGTAAGGGACAAGCATCCATCAGTCATTAAACGGTATAATTCAAAAAGCTTTTTAGCCACACAAACATTTTGTGGCTTGCAGTTTTTCACTTGTTTGTTTTATTGTTTATATGAATTAAATAAATTACATAATTATAAAAATATGTAGTTCAAAACAACCATTTTCCTTAGGAAAATCAGGGACTCATCTTCTCTAGTCAACGTGTCTGGGATCAGATTTTCACCCAATTGATTGCTAGCTATAGGCACCTTGGACAAAATATTTTAACCTCTTGTGCTTCAGTTTCCCCATCTGAGAAATGGGAATAATAATTGCACGTAGCATATATTGTATCAGGGTCAAATAACTACTAGTAGTAGTAGTAATAGTAGTACTATTTTGATATAGCCTCGTTTTGACTTCCCCATGAGATGTCTATCTAATTCCGATTACCCATTTGTTGTATCTTAACCTTCCTTTTTACTTCTCATGTGTTCACATTGCAACACTGATGCAAACATAGCCACATATATAAGTACAGCTCAACAAACAAGGGGCTGTGCAGTGAATTCTGTAAACAGAAGCTTGTTGGTGTAACGTTAACAATATTTAATAATATAAATAACAATATCTTCATGTTAACATAGGCACTTTTCATTATGGATATATGTAGCATCCTTCTCTTTATACCTTAAGGAATTAAACTCGTAGAAATTTGGTTGCATTTCTAGCCATTTGAGAGAGAGTCAATTATAATTGCTAGCTTAATTTCATGTTAACCAGTTCTAAAATGTCACTCTTCAAGTTGAGGTGGGTATTGATATACATAGTAGGGCTGATGATGAGTGAAATTTGAAATGTTATCCTGTTAATTTCATGTTTCATAAGCAGGCAAACTATTGCCACTATTTATTCCTCATCTGTTTTCTTTGGAGGAAGCCAACTGAACATTAAGTTCTTGTGGATGTATTTCTTTAAAAAGTAGTGGTGCCATACCACGTACTGTCATTATTTAAAAACTGTGACATTCTGACAGTATGTCAGAAAAAGTGGTGGCTCTATGAAATTTACATACCTAAGTTTGTAACTAAAACTAATTTTGTCAGGGAATATTTTATAATTACCAAATTAAAGAACTGTATAATTAAAGTAAAATGAGCTCTGCATGTCCCTAGAAACATAATCTCTAATGCTTTTGTTGGTTTTTCTCCAATGACATTATTTTGTAATGTATATAATTTATTGCAGAAATAGTAAGAGTAAGGTTGTTTTCCAGAGATTTGCAACCATTTGGAGAAAGCCATGAACAACTTAGTATGTTGAATTATTTTCACATTCAATTTAGTGATTTTTAAAAGAGGAACAGCAAATCAACCAACTTCAAGTGCCCCCTCCTTCTCATACTTCTCTATTTTATTTATAGACGAGGAAACCTTTCTTCATTTCTTCCTGTCAGCTGTGCAGAGGCAGTTCTACTGAAATTGGGTAAAAGAATATCCAAAATACTTTTTAGCACTTTGAGTTCATCTCTGTTAAATAAATTGATTGAGATGATTATTTTTCTAATTAAGTTGATACAGAGCTTAAGAAACAGGTTATTTTTTTAACAGTCCTATATAAAACTTTAAAACATGCTTTCAGCAAGGGTAATTTATTATTCCAGATGAATTTTGTGGACATGTAATTAATATTATTTATATTTTGGATTCTAATGTTATAGTAATGTGAATTCTTAGTTCCTTGATCTAGAATTTTCCTTACACAGGCCACTTGCTCGCTCTTTAGCCAGTCTGGTCATCTTGTAATAGTGTAAGACTTGAGGAGTGTGTATGTTACAAGTGGACTTAGTAGGCATAATGGAAAAACCACATTGGGTCCATTTGAGGGAGCCTATTTAGGAAATTGGACATATGCCACTATATTCAAGAAAGATAGTGCATATTTGTGGAACTATTGCTCTTTCTGAAACTTGAAGGAAATGGAAGAATAGCATCTATGTTTGTGAAGAAATTACATAGCTATGAATTGTGGATGAATCACTTAACATCTCTCGGCCTCAGTTTTCTCATCTATAAAATAAAGATATTGCTTATTCTCTTTAGTGACCTCACATAATTTTTCAAATGAGATCAGGATACAGTCAATATGAAAATGCTTTGAAAAATGTAAAACACTATGCAAGTGTAAGGGATTATTATTTTTTATTATTGTTTTCTTACCTAGAACTACTGTAGAGATAAGTGCCTTTATTTCATTTAAACAAGAAGGGAAGTAGAAAATCATTGTATTTAAGGTAGTTCAGGTCTAAGAGATTAGAAACAGAATGTGCATAAGCCTCTGATGAGACAAAGTATGTATGTAAAATCAATTGGATATGCAATAGCAACTTAGTATGTTGGCAAGTTGAAGCGTGTGGTAGAGTGCCATTACTATTCATAGAGGGATCTGAAAAGAGTAAAAGCAATGATGATGATGTTACAATGATAATGACAACAATTGCAAAGATATAAACTATACTGAAGCTCGGGTTTGTCTCTTTTTCCCTCATGTTTTCTGAGCTAAGAATTAGGCTCCAGTGCATAGATACTTAGTAAATATTTGACGATATGAGTAGCACTTACTCTTAGATACATTCAGAATTTGCACCTGTTTCCACATAGCTCATCAAGAATTAATTTAGTATTTTCTGCTTCTCTTGAGATGATTATGTGGTTTTGTCATTTATTAATATGGCATCTTTCATTAATTGCTTTTCAGATGTAAACCAATCTTGCATTACTGGAATATCTCCCACGTGGTCAGGGTATATAATACTTTTTATATATTGATGGATTCTGTTTGAGGACTATTGATCTGTAATTTTTCTTTTCTTTTCTTTTTTTTTTTTGATAAGATTTTATTTATTTATTTTTGTGAGGGAGGCAGAAGTGGGGAGGAGGGGGAGAGGGAGAAGACTCCCCGCTGAGCAGGGAGCCTGATGCTGGAGTCAGTCCCAGGACCCTGGGATTATGACCTGAGCAGAAGGCAGACACTTAACCAACTGAACCACCCAGTAACCCTATAATTTTCTTTTCTCATAATGTGTTTGTCAGATTTTGATAGCAGGGTAATGCTAGTCTCACATTGGGACTATGTGGGGAAAGAGTCACTTGTCTTCAGTTTTCTCAAAGAGTTTGCTGAAGATTGGCATTCTTTTTTCCTTAAATATTTGGTAGAATTCAACAGTAAACTCCACCTGAGCCTGGAGGGGTTTATTTATTTATTTATTTTTTGGTTTGTTTGTTTACAAGAAGATATTTAATTAGTAATTCAAATTCTTTGATAGATACAGTGTTATTCACATTACCCATTTCTTCTTGAATTTGGTAGTTTGTATTTTTCAAGGAATTTGCCCACTTCATCTAGGTCTTCCAATGTGCAGGCATAAAGTTGCTAGTAGTATTCTCTTTCTACCTTTTGACTATCTGTAGAATCTGTAATGATGTCACAGATTTCATTCCTGATACTAATAATTAATGTCTTCTCTCTCTCTCTCTCTTTTTTAAATTGATGAGGTTTAGTTTTTTTTTTTTTTGAAGATTTAATTTATTTATTTGACACAGAGAGAGATGAGATCACAAGTAGGCATAGAGGCAGGCAGAGAGAGAAGAGGGAAGCAGGCTCCCCACCGAGCAGGGATCCTGACACGGGTCTCCATCCCAGGACCCTGAGATCATGACCTGAGCCAAAGGCAGAGGCTTTAACCCACTGAGCCACCCAGGCGCCCTGTCTTTTCTCTTTTTTTCATCACCAGTCTAACTAGAAATTTGCTAGTATTATAAATTTTCTTAAATAATCAGCTTTTGGTTTCATGGATATTCTCAATTATCCTTCTGTTTTGTTTCTTTGATTAGCACTCTGATCTTCATTATTACCTTTCTTCTACTTGCTTTGGGTTTGATTTGTTCCCCTTTTTCTAGTTTCTTATTGTGGAAGCTAAGGTAATGATCTGAGACATTTTTCTTTTCAATTATATGTATTTAATGTTATAAAAATTTCTCTTAAATACTGCTAATACTGCTTTAGCTACATTCCACAGATGTTGATATGTTGTGTTTTCATTTTCATTTGGTTTGGAATAATTTCTTTTTTTAAGTGTATTTCATGATGATTTCAGATATGTATCTGTTGAGAAAGAATTCTTCCTATTGAGATAATTAACACATCCCTCACCTCACATAGTTACTTTGTTTTTCCCCTGAAAACATTTAAGTTCTATTCTCTTAGCAAATTTCAAATATATGACATAGTGTTATCAACTATAGTCACCATGTTATCCATTAGATCCTCATCTCTTACTCATCTTACAACAATATCTTAAAATTAAAAGTTTGTACTCCTTTATCAACGTCTCCTTATCCTCCTCCTGGACCCCATCCCAGGGAGCTACTATGGATTTGTCTTTTTTTTTTTTTTGCTTTTAATCTCTACATAGAAGTAGTACCATGTAGTATTTGTCTTTCTCTGGTTTATTTCACTTGGCATGATGTCCTTCAGGTTCATTTGCTGAATCATAGGTAGTTCTGTTTTTAATTTCTTGAGGAGTCTTTATACTGTTTTCCATAGTGATTCCACCAGTTTACATTCCTGCCAACTGAGTACAACATTGCCCTTTACCCCCTTACCAGCATTTGTTATCTCTTGTCTTTTTGATCATAACCATTCTAACAAGTGTGAGGTGCTATTTCATTGTGGTTTTGATTTGCGTTTCCCTAGTAATTAGTGATATGGATCACTGCTTCATGAACCTGTCGACCATTTTTATGTCTTCTTTGGAAAAATGTCTTTTCAGGCTATTTGTCCATTTAAAAGTTGGGTTCTTTGTGTTTTTGCTGTTGAGTTGCATGAGTTCCTTGTATATTTTGGATATTAACACCTTATCAGATATGTTGTTTGCAAATATTTTCTCAGATTCCATAGGTTGCCTTTTTGTTAGTGGTTTTCTTTGCTGAGCAGAATCTATTTAATTTGATGCAGTCACACTTGTTTGTTTTAGCTTATGTTGTCTTTGCTTTTGATGTCATAGAATGCTTTCTCATTTCCCTTTTGATTTATTCTTTGCCCTATGGATAAGTCAAGTTTGTTGATAGTGTTATTCAGATCCTGTATGTTTTTACTGATTTTTCTATCTACTCTATCAATATTGAGGGAAGAGTATTGAAATCTCCTATTATCATTGTGGATTTATCTATTTCTTCTTGAAATTCTATTAGCCTTTTTCTCTGTTTAGCTCTGATATTAGGTACATAAACATTTAAGATTGATATATCCTATTGATGAATTGACTCTGCTATCATGAAATGACAATTTTTATCTTTAGTAGTATTCTTTTCTCTGAAATTTGCTTTAGTCACAGATGTCTTTTGATTAATGTTAGTATATATTTTCCAGTCCTTTCACTTTTAGCCTATTTGTGTCGTATTTATAACAAATATCTTGAACACAGCATGTAGTGGGACTTTGTTTTGGTATTCAATCTGGCAATCTGCCTTTTAATTGGAGTGTTTGGCTGTTTACATTTAGTGTGGTTATTGATATAGTAAAGTATAAATCTATCACCTTATTATTTATTTACTATTTTTCCTGTGCTCTTCTTTACTTCTTTTCTTTAGTTAAAAATGACTCCATTTTTTTCTCATTTTGTAGCTTGTCATCTACAGCTCTGTTAGTTTAGCTTTACTTTAGAGTTTGTAATATGCATCTTTAATTTATCATGGCCTGTGTTCAAATGATAATGTACCACTCCAGGTATATAGTATGAGAACTTTACCAAAAGTTTACTTGTATTTATGTCTTCCTGACCATTATGATATTATTGTTGTAGATTTTACTTGTACATTAGTTATAAACCCTATGCTGCATTGTTAATGAGTTTTGTTTATACATTAAATTATTTTTAAGAGAAATTTAAATAATAAGAAAAATTTCTGTTTTTCCATGTAGTGCTTTTCATTCCTTTCTGTAGATCATCAGATTTTTCCTTCTGATATCATTTTCCTTACATGTGAAGAACTTTAACATTTCTTGGAGTACTGATGTACTGGTGATGACTTCTTCCAGCATTTGTATGTCTGGAGAAGTCTTTATTTCACTTTCAACATTGAATATGTTTTGGCTGGATGTAGAATTCCATGTTGATATATGTATTTTTTCTATCAGTACTTTAAAGATGTTGCTCCATTATCTTCTTGGTTACAATGTTTCTAACATGAAGTATGCTGTCATAACACTTACCTTTGTTCCTCTGTGCTTAAAAGTGTGTCTTCTCCCCACCCTCCCACTTTCTGTACCCCTTGGCTGTTTTTAAAATTTCTATTCTCTTTATTGCCACTTTGGAGCAATTTGATTATAATATTCTCTGGAGTAGCTTTATTCATGTTTCTTCTGCTTTGTGTTTATTGAGCTTATTGGATCTGCGAATGTATGTTTTCCATCAAATATATGGACATTTGGGGAGCTGTTTTTTTCTTCAAATATCATCCATCATTTGGGAGTTTCAAATACATATACTTTAGCCACGTGAAATGATCCCACATCTTGCTGATGCTCTTTTACTATTAAAAATTTCTCTTTTCTTTATGTGTTTCATTTTGGTAGTTTCTGTTGCTATGTCTGCAAGTCCGCTAATCTTTTTTCTGAAATGCCTAATCAACTGTTAGTCCTATCCAATATTGTTAATTTGACACATTATAGTTTCTATTTCTAGAACTTTCATTTGGTTCTTTTTAACATTTTTCATGTCATTACTTAATTTTTTGAATAGGTGAGATACCATTTCATAACTGTTTTATTGTGATTTTTTTGGTTAATTCTAAAGCATCTGTTATTTTTGAGTCTGTTTTGGTTGACTTTTCTCCTTGGTTGGAGTCATATTTTGCTGCTTCCTGCCATACTTAGTAATTTTTATTATATGCCAAATGTTGTATATTTTACCTTCTTGAATGCTGAATATTTTTTGTATTCCTCTAAGTATTCTTGAGCTTCATTCAAGGATATGGTTAAGTTATTAAAAACTCTTTTATCCTTTTTGTTCCAATTAGACATGACTGGAGTCTATGGCTTATTTTTTCTCACTACTGTTGGAAACCCCTTCAGTTACTATATTCATTTCCCCTTTATTCATGAGACTTTCCTCTCTGGTTGGTAAAAATAAGCACTCTTTCTAGCCCTTTGTGACAGTTGGGCACTATTTCTTCTAATCTTTTATAGTGGTTTCCTTACACACATGTACTGAGATTACTGATTATTTGAGAGAAGTCCTATATAGCTCTAGAATTCTTTCTGTTGCTGATGCTACACTCTTCTCTCTAGTACTTTGTCCTGTGAATACTTTGCTGTCCTCAGACTTTCAACTTTGTCTTTTAACCTCTGGGAGTCTGCTGAGTTCTTTCTGGATTTCCACTCAGTGTACCATTACCAGAAAAGCTTTCAAGACATTAAGCTGTGCGATCTTTGGACCTTCTTTGCATACTTTACATCTCTCAGGGATCACTGTGCTTTGTTGCTTGATGTTCTAGTGTTTTGAAACCATTGTTTCACATATTTTATCCATTTTTTGGTTGATTCAGGTGGAAGAGTCCATTATTCCATCTTGACGGGAAATGGAAGTTTCTGATTCATAGTAATTTTGGTGTCTTAAAAATAATGTCCTAAATTTTTATTTTCCCTTTTAACTAAAAAGACTAGTTTTTCAACCTCTATGTGCCTCAATTTCCTCATTTATAAAATTAGAATTATAGTTGTGCCCATTTTCCAGATTGTTGAGAGATTTAAATGAGATAACAGTGTAAAACATTTAAAAAGCACGTAGAAATCTTCTAATAAATTATTCACCTTATCATTTCTGTCCTGTTACAAATCACACAGAACACACAGTCTCTCATTTTTAAATGCATGTCCACTTATTTTGATTAACTTTCTACTTGTGTTTTAAAAAACCTTAATATTTATATTCTTTGTAAGCAAAGGGTTAAGGGGACCTACTGAGTAAGTGAGAAGAATTATATACCTTTAAAGACATAATAACTGTTAATATTGTCAGCTGGGTTTTCTTGAGAGAAATTTTGTCAAGGATGCTCAATGTGGTGCTCGGAATGCTCTTCTAAGAATCCAGACAAAAGATTCCCAATAACAACTCACCAATCATTTATTTGTGATTTGGATCATCTCCATACTCTAATTGCTTACCATCTTCTCTTGTAAAGGGAGATGCACATTTAATCTGGTCTTTCTCAAAAAAAAAAGAAAAAAAAAAGAAAAAAGAAAAAGCTGGGCTGTTTAACCAAAACAAAACCCAGCAGCTTGGGATTTACATATCTCTCTGCTATCTTACTCATCATTTTTTTAAATGCTTGGGTCACTAAAGTTATGCATTGGGAAACATTTCGGCATTCCCTAAGGTAAAATATAGAAACTATTTAATAGTAAATACTTCATGTCTTATGAACTTTTTGCAAGGAAGGTAATTAGTAAGTTGCTATTTAAAACCTCCAAGGGAATTTATTGTATATAAATTTTTAATGCACAGTTATAATTCATTAGACACAATTTAATGGAAGTAATATTAGGCACACTTCAAATCATAGCATTCAGATTACCTATAGAAGAATTGCCTATGTATATGGCGTATGCAGCTCAGCTGAATCTATATATTTGCAGAATATTGAGAGTGCAGAGAAGGAACTATGCCTTAAGTCAAAATTAAAACTAAAAGCCAAATTAATATTTGCATATTTTTGTTTTTGAATAGGATAGGACTAAAATATGTTCTTTTTAAAAAAATTTTTATTTATTTGAGAGAGAGAGAGGGTGAGCATGAATGGGGGGCAGAGGCAGAGGGAGAAGCAGACTCTGTTAATCAGGGAGCCTGATGTGGGGCACTATCCCAGGACCCTGGGATCATGACCTGAGCTGAAGGCAGACACTTGAAACTGACTGAGCCACCCAAGTGCCCCTAGAGCTGGGTAATGCTAGTCTCCTACTGGGACTATGTTGGGAAGAGTCACCTATCTTCAGTTTTCTGGAAGAGTTTTATGTATTTATTTGTCAGAGAGAAAAAGAGATGGAGAGAGAGAGAGAGAGAGAGAGAGAGAATGAGAGAGTACAAGCAGGGGGAGCGGCAGGCAGGAGAGGGAGAAGCAGGCTCCCTGCTGAGCAGGGAGCCCTACATGGGGCTTGATCCCAGAACCTTGAGATCATGGCTTGAGCTGAAGGCAGATGCTTAATTGACTGAGCCACCTAGGTGCCCATAAAATACATTCTTTTAAAAAAGATAGCAAAAAATAAAACAGATAAATTTGATTCTAGTTAGAAGAGTTATTTATCTTCTCTATTTGAATTCAGTAAAACAACAACCATTTTGCATAGATTTTGGCTGTACTAATCTTCATTGCCCTAAGAAAAATTATTTTTATTCTAACAAATTTAGCTTTATATATGTATTTACTTCCATCAGAATGAATTATAGTATTCTTTTATCAAAAAGTAGGACTGGATGATGTTTATTATAGGGTACCCAGTAAAGAAATAAAGTAGTCAGATATATCCAGAAATAACAGGGGAACCTTTATTTTTTCAGTAACTCAGCTCTATAGGGTCCCCATCAAATTGTATCTGTTTTTACTAGAATTTCTTCTGTAGTGGACAGTCAGTAAGAAGATCCCTTAATTGGGTCTTAACGAATAATTATTTGTGGGGAAGAATGGTATATATGACAGAAAATATTCACTTCTTAACAGAGTTTTCTCATTAATATAATGCCCTAAATCGGCATTTTTCAGATGATAAGTGAAAGCTTAGAAATGTCTTTTTTAAATTATTATTTTCCTTTTGCAAATCATGATTAATGTCTTGAACCCAATAGGTGCAAATGCCTAATAGGATATAATGGTAGGGGTATTATTTATTGATTAGCTACTATGTGGTGGGAACTAGGTTAGACACATTTATTATCTCATTGACTCCTTCCAACAAGCCTTTGAGGTATTATTATCACCATCTGACAGATAATGAAATTGAGGCTGAGAGGTTAAGGGTATTGGCCAAGTAGCAAAGAAAGAGCTAATAAAATTGCCTGATTTCAAAGCCAGATGATGATAGTGACAATTTAACGGTATCTATTTTCACATACGATTTCCAGAAATAGTTCAGGTAGTATTAAAACTAAAGCTGCAAATCAATCTATCACTCTGTTGGTCTTGAAAGCATTTTTCTTTGCATCCAAAATTACCATTGTAAAGTTTTCAGAGAGGATAGAATCTGCATATTTGAGCCTTTGTTTTGGCAGAAAAAAATAGGAGTTAAAAATGTGCAATTTGTTCAAAGTGCAAATATGCTGTGGCATTTTGGCGTTGTTCCAAGGGCACAGATTTAACTTGGAATTTTGGTGGCTGTTACTGGGAATGTACTGTTTATCAAATTCAGTGTTAACTGCACAGTTGAAGATTTTCTAGCAAAACTCTCTTTTTAACTTGAAAAAATTCTTTCCCCAACCTCTGAGGGTTGATAAGTAAAATCCATAAAAAGATATGGTTTTTGATGAAGAATGTCTTCTATTAAAAGGGTAATCTGTGAGGTCATTCAACAGGGAGTTTGCATAATCAGAATTTGGGTCATCTGGCATCTCTGCTAAAACCTGATGACCTTACATCTTTTTTTTTTTGATGGCCTTATATCTTAATGTAAATAAGAGAGGATGAAATTTGTAGCCCTTCCCTGCCTTAGTGAGTGAGATAACCAGCCAGCAAACACCTGTCAGGTGGTAGTAGATGCTCCTGAAATGTGTGATAGGTAATATTTTAATCAGATGCACTGGTAATGCTGTGACCTGAAAGAGTTACTGTGTTTCTAAAGGCCAGAATTTCCTTTCTTCTAGATAATGCTATATTCCTATGCATAAAATGTCTTCAAATTAAACATAATGAGCATGGAATATATTTTAGCCTATTACCAAAAAATTCTTCCTGGTTTACTTCTTCATTGCCTTTAGAAATGTCCCCCTCATCTGTCCTTCCAGAATTGTTAATTCATGCTGATAATGATAAGCATCATTCTCTCTCATGTGCTAGAACAAATGCCTGGTTAAGAGGTCAATGACATAGGAATCTTCTTCTCCTAGGTGTCCACACAGTGGATTTCAAGAAATTGTTAGTTGAATGAATTCTTGTTTAATAAAAGTGTATGATTATCTGCTAGTAGGGCAGTTTGTTCTCTTCGTTAATCAACAGAAGATGAAAAAAAGAAAGATGACAAGGTTTTGAGGTCTGAGTGGACTGATGAAGAGAGAATATATGGAGAAAGAGGTGAATTTGTTTTTCACTAGGTGGATGAGAGATCATTCAAAATCATTTTATCTCTAGGTTAAGGCCCTAAAGAATCTTCCTTGTTTGGTTGGATGACTGATTCTTTCCAGGTTGTCCCACCTGCACCTCCATTTAGCATTTTACTTTTCTTTTATCTGTATTTTGGAGGTTTTACTCCCCCTGCTGGCCCCTGGCATGCATTAGAGTTGAATCTTTTCTAAGGACTAGTTAATTGTTCTGTCTTGTTTCTCTTAAAGCCTCATGTAGAGTAATATTTATGTCCTAAACACAGTAGCAACCATATAATTTTTACACACTTACTTTTCTTAAAATTTTTCTAGAGAGCCTAGAGGATAACAATGGTAATTGAGAAAATATAAAAAGTATATTCTGAATGTCTGAATCCTAAATCTAGTTTAATTAAAAATCATTTGCTAAAGAAAAGTTATGTTCTTGTTCATAATGAAGAAAGTTCCTTTCCTCCTCTTAAGATAGCAGTAATTGTGCCACAAAAAAGAAAGCAAGTGTTTTCATTTTGAAAGAATTCTCATTTTGAAAGAATTCATAAAACCTTTGAAACTGACAACTTGATGTTACAAATAAATGGAACTAGATGATTTCAAAGTAATTTAGTATGACAGTACTTTGAAACAAGTATCACTCATTGTCATTAAATCTTTATGACTATTTCTTTATGAGAGAATTTGGGTAATTTAAATCTCAAGTATTGTCACCTGCTTTTTTAGCCTCTAGTTTGTTTTTGTTGGATGCTCCAACCTCTGATTACATCACCATTTTCTATTTTTCCTATTATTTGTGTGGGACTAAAAGAAGAATATGAATATTTCCTGAGACCTGTTTATTTTAGGTGAAAGAGTTATAACTTACACATTGTTCTTTTATTGTCATTAAAAGAAAAAATCATTTGATGAGGAAATAGTATTTTCTAGTAAACACATTTTCAGAATCTTCTTGAAATCTGTAGGGTGTGACTGCTTTGTAATAGCTAATGGTCAAAGGGATTGGAAGACTCCTACGTTTTATATTTATGGTAGACACTGGTATGTATGTTTGATTAGTGGCTGTCATCATTAATAAATGTCACTGAAGTCTCAAAGCAAGAGAAGATGGGAATTTCCCATTTCTGCTTGGGAGCCAGAGGATAACAGTTCAGATCATTTTTCTTGGTCCAAGGAGAGTAGAATAACCACTCTGCCACTATACCTCATTTCCTAGGTCTAAACAGTGTTCCCCAGTTTCTCCTAATTCCCGAGGGGGCATTCCCAGGAGGATCTGGTGGAACAAAGACAATGTCATTACCTGTCAGTCATTTTCTTTACATCATACCATGGTTTGGGGAGTTTAAAAAAATTGTTTTTGTTTGTTCTGTGCACCACATCAAATAAATATTTTGTAGAATTTCTTTTTCGAACACAAAGCTTTGTGAAAAATAGTTATTCGCCACTTTAATGTGCCTAATCTAGCCCTAGTTTACCAGCACTGCAGAGTGCGTACCATTCAGCAGTTGACAGAATACACTGCCATATGCATTTTTTAAAGCATAATGAAGACTTTCCAAATGAAGGGTGTCTTCCCACTCTTACCAGGAAGTAAAGGAAATGGGCATTTCACTTCAGCAACACTCTTAATTACGTTACCCAGAAAGAAAACATGAAGAAAAGTTTCTAGATACTGAGACCTTGATCACCGGTGCCACCCCTGCAGGGAGCTAGGGGAAGGATGGTTTTTATATGAAGTCTGTGTAAAAACTTTCCATACTAGCAAGTCCTTCCTTAGACATTTGCTTGGCTATGTAGCCTGTAATGGGAAAGCAGAATGACAACATGACAACCCATGTATAGTGTATTTATTCCCATTCAGCTAAAATCAACAAAGGGGTCTTAGAGTTGAGACCTTGCAAGTTTTCAAACCTACATTTCAGGGCCCTCTATCTTCGCAAAATAGAAAGATTAAGTTTTGGGTTCTGAAGTGAGTGGAGGGTTTGAAAGGATCATATATTTTTACATTGTTAGAAGAGAGCGAGGTGGCAGTTACAGATTAGAAAAGGGCCGTTATGCAGTAAATACCCAGCGAGGTGTTTTTTAAGATTCTCTACATCATAAGAATTGCTTGGATTACTTGTTAAAAATACTAATTTCTAGGCTTCTCCGCAGAAGATTCTGGGTTCTGCAGCAGGACACGAGAAAACACAAGCACCCCAGATGATTCTGAATCATTGGAAGAATTTGGAAAACATTTATCCGGTTTAATAAATTATAGAGGCAATATCAGTAATTTAGACGTGATATTTGGAGTAAAGCTTCATATATTCATCTAAGAAACATTCATTGAGCACTTATGGACTGGCTGTGAGCATACTTGCTAGATGTGTGATTTGGGGCATTTGCTTTACCTTCCCCAAACTTCAGTTTCTTATTTTAAAAATAAGTTTAATATCTTACTCATAAGTTATTGGGAGGATTCAGTAAGATCTGCCCTAAGAAACGCTTAATTTTTACTGAGCAATACCACTGTTTTTATTCATCAGTCACTCTAGGGATAATGATTTAATTATCCAAATTAGGTATTTGTATTGGATACCAAGCTCTCCTTATGAACATCTGTTGTTCTGAACTGGCATCTTTTGGAGATTTATTTAGGTGTCAACACCCCTTAGCATCTTTCAAGATTCAAACCTGGGGGGCACCTGGGGGGCTCAGTCATTAAGCATCTGGCTTCGGCTCAGGTCATGATCCCAGGACCCTGGGATCGAACCCCGCATTGAGCTCCCTGCTCAGCGGAAAAAGCCTGCTTCTCCCTTTCCCACTCCCCCTGCTTGTGTTCCTCCTCTTGCTATGCTTCTCTCTCTCAAATAAATAAAAAAATCTTAAAAAAAAAAGATTCAAAGCCTCTCCTAACATCAACTTTCTCCCTCCATCTTCTCTTTAAACCTTTTAAAATGTATATATTTCCTGCCTAAGTTCACATCAAACACATCTTCCAGCTGCTCATAACACTATTCTGATGTCCATTATTATTTATTAAGCAGTAACTATAATCCAGGAACAATCTTAGGTGCCATTTGTATTATTTTATCTCGCTGTAGTACTGTACTGCAATGTAGGGATTCTGACCATTTATGTGGAGGTTGAGAAATGCAGTAGTTAAGACAGAGTCTTCCAGCTTTGACATTGAAGAACAAAAATTATCTTAATCCACGTATGTCAGTCTCCAGGTGCAAATTCTGGCCACTGTGCCTTATATACTATTCCTGTAGCTTGAGTACAATTACTTTCCCCCCAAACTGGAAAATGCAGTACTCACATTTGTTGCTCAGTGGCTTTCTTTTTACTCCGTGAAATTCAGTCTTTCCCGAGGCCCACAAAACACCTCATGATACGCCTTACATGTTCTAGGATGTTTCCTTTTGCCGTTGGCCTCAGATATACCACACAGCTCTCCCCATCCCACCAGAGATGCCTCACCAGATTACCTTATATTAGTGAGCTTACATACACACACACACACACACACACACACACACACACACACACACACACGGCCCCTTTGCCTTGCTGGCTGATTTTTTCTCTGTAGCAGAGATCAATAGCTAACATTTACTTTGGGTTTTAAATTTATTTTATATTTCTCTCCAGTAAATGTAAGTCCTTAAGAGCAGGGACCCAGTAAATATTTAAATACTGAACATTGGGCTCCTGGGTGGCTCAGTGGGTTAAAGCTGCTGCCTTTGGCTCAGGTCATGATCCCAGGGTCCTGGGATCGAGGCCCACATCGGGCTCTCTGCTCGGCGGGGAGCCTGCTTCCTCCTCTCCCTCTCTCTCTGCCTGCCCCTCTGCCTGCTTGTAATCTCTCTCTGTGTGTCAAATGAATAAATAAAATCTTTAAAAAATAATAATAATAAATAAATAAATACTGAACATTGAATGGGGAGACATATTTAATATTCTTTGTAAAAGTAATTTTATAATTTTTAGAGCATTAAAGCCTCACAGATGATGTCCTGGCCATCATCCTGACATCATCTGTATTAGCTATATTTTTCACAAGAAGGTTTCTGACCAAAAAGTACATTGTTGGATTTCACTTTTTGTATAAGCAGGAATATCATCATTATGAAGAAAATAAAGTATATCTTTCTAGATAGAACATTAGAATAAAAGACTGTTTTATAAGACCCCTTACACAAGTCACTCTGCAGGTCTTCAGTATTGAAAATACTCAGTACATGTCTCTTGCTCTTCCTTTAGATGCTAGAGCATTAGAATGCATGTGAGGATTAATCATTATTACCTCTGTATTGGGAGGTACTCTACCTGCTGATGCAATACTTCTGCATCCCAGCCCTGCTCATCATTCATTATTATTAGTAGTAGTAGTATCATATAAGAGTAGTAATGCTAATTCAATAGGTTTCTAGTTTTTTTTGACTTGTTATTCTTTTATCCTCTACTCTGAAGTTTGCCCTGTGGGAAGCTAGACATATAGGTTGTTCAAATTACTGTATGTGTGTGCAATCTGGTGACGTAAGGGAAGTCACCATGTCTTTTCTCAGATAAGTTCTAGCAACATCATGTCATTGATCTCAAGTAATGATAATACCAGGGTGTTTAAAGCAGTATATTTTAGGGAAGCAGGAGTTTTGAGTATTTGTATTCCATGAAAAAAAAAGAAAACTCAGGAACTAATCGTGCACCAGATTCATTGGCATTTGTGCAAAGCGGTGTTCAGCAACTGTCAGCAGCAACAGGCATCTGACTTTGATTTCCTTTTATCACTAGCTGGTCAGTTATGTGTCTCATCAGTGCTAGGATTTTCATTTCCTCTTTCAGGTGCTTCCCATTCTGCTTTTCCTTCCTTCTCACTCTCCCTTTCTTCCTCACTTTAATCTACTTAAAAATAATAATAACTTAGTGACATTGAAAATGCAAATCACATTGTAAGTGAGAAGGTGGATATTTCTATGTGTGTTCTGTGATAGGGGTTTCTAAGTGTGTCCCACTGGGGATGGTTAGCACATTCCACAGCTCGAAGGGAAAAAATCCAGGTTTCCCAGAAATAAGGTCCGAAGACATGCAACAACTTTTTTATTATTTGCTTTCAAAACAGAGGGGGTATGATTTATGTAGGATATAAGTTTATGTCATAGCCGCGCAGGTGCTGCCGTGACCTCCATCTAATCCCCATAACGACACTGGGCATGGACTGCATTTGCTTTGTTGTTGCCGAGAGCTGCTTTCTCAGGGGCTTTTAAGTGTCTGAACCCAGCCGTTGGGTAGCTGGCCCGCCTATGCTTGGTGCAAGAACATTATTTTTAAGTACAACCTGAAGTGCATTTTATAATCCCTCTCTGAGTTAAATGACTGTCAATTTGTGATGGTTCTGCTGTGACTGAATCTAAAATCTTGTATTAACTGTCTTCTTAAAAAATGAATTTAGTACTCACTATAAATCATGTGTTCTTTTGCATTTCTTTCTTACTGCAGAAAAATAATCGCAATTATTTATTTGAAAAATGACAAATAGCTGCTTGATAGTTACAAGCTAAAATATGCTTTTGATACAGACTTTGATAAGTCAATGGCAGATTTACTTATATAATTTACTTTTATTTTTTAGGAGAAGATAATTAAAACTCTTCCCTGTTATTTCAGTATTTTCTTTCATTCCATCCCTTGAAGATTAGTGGCTTAGTAAATATTTGCAAATTGCCACAAAAAATTGATTTGCAATTTTCATTGTTTCTTACTGTATTTCCATCTATCAGGGTTTTAATATTTTTAAAGGTTTCTATGTGCCCTGGATTTAAAAAAAAATGCCCGAAAAATATTAACTTTATTTTAAAATATTTAAACTTTAAAGTATTAACTTTATTTTATTAAATTTTATTAATGCTTTTTTTTAAGTGGGAGGAACAAATCTGTGTATTTAAGTTACAATTTAAGTTCAATTTCAGAAGTTAAGAACCAGGACTGAGGAGCCAAACTACTTGAGTTTGAATCTGCTGCATCACATCCCAGCTCTGTGCTCTTGAGCAATGTTAACCTCTTTTGTCTTACCTGTAAAAGGTAAATGGTAACAGTAATACTTATATCAAACATGTTAAGATAATTAAGTTAATATTTGCAAATCCCTACATAAATATTTGTTCTATAAAGAGATAAAGTTTAACTTTCCCAGCTCAATGTCTGAAAGTTGATGCTTTTCACTTGTGTGTTTTGAGTCATTAGTCATTGAGTCATACTGATTATTATAATTTTTATCATGAAATTATTAGCTTTGCCTTAAGTCTCAAAGTGAATAAAGGGAAAGTGATAATTCACAAAACTGTCCCTTAGTTGAGGTAGCATGTGAGACAGAACAGAAGTAGTTTCCATAACTATGGAGAACAAAAGCTCAAGAAGAAAAGTTTTCAAAATAAATGTATATTTTTTTCTCACAGTAGCTATGGGCACCCTTTAGGTTTCAGTTAAGTGATGACAATATAATTAGACTCCAAAATATTCAGTTTCTCTGGAGCTCCTTTGATGCCCTCAAGTTATCTCTGAGGCGTCTCCGAACTGCTAAGGTTTCCCTAGGCTGCCTATTTAGTCTGATTTCTCTGAAAAATATACAGGAATAAATAGGCCCCTCCGAAGCATTACAAAAATTAATATTTAACATTTAACAGAAGCTGTAGCAAATATTTTCGAAAAGGACAAAAGGAAAGGAGATGAGAGGGAAGACCCAAGAAAATGTAATATTCTGCTTAAGGGAAAACGGTAGGTCGCTACTGATTTTTAGGCGTATATTTCAAAGAACATTTGAGAGGGCAGGAGTACGACATTAGCATAATTCCCAGGTCCTGGCAATATTCGCCTATGAAGAGTCTCTGCCAAGGAGTCACCTCTGGAGGGCAGTGCAGCTCTGTATTTGTTGCCACAGCTTCAGGTAGCTTGAAACTTTGCTGACGTTCCTTTCAAAGATGCCTGGCCTTGTAAGATGTGAATCACTCTCTGTGTTAAAGACTCCGAGGAGACATAAACATGAGAGGAAAGTCGTTTCTGCTAAGATGGTTAGACTGTTGGATCGGGGCGGGGGTGTGTGTGTGGGGGGGTGGGGGGGCTGATTATCAGAAAAGCGCATCCGCACTGCTTATACTGAATTTGTGAAGCTGGGTGCGTGAATGAGTAAGTAGGTCGCTGACTGATACTTGTCTTCGCCCCCACCCCTTGGTTCAAATACCTGTGCACCTCAACTTTTAAATATCCTTGTTTTGGTTTCCGCCTTACTCAGAAAGACAAATCTGTATCTTCTAAGAAAATCTGTTGACCGCCTGGACAGTTGAAATGTCCAGTTGTCAAATAGTTTGACGCTGTCTGGTGTCACGGAGAAGGTCAGCCCAGCAGCCAGCATACTATCTCCCAGTACCTTAACAAATCAGCAAAATATTTTGAGAAATGCTTTACTTTTATGAACAAAATGCCCTGATAGTTATTGGATTTGTCACAGCATCTAAGGTTTCTCTCATAACCATACTGACCTTCCCGTGCTATTATATTACAAAACCAACTCTTTATGTAATCAAACCAAAGGAAGAATGCTTAATGAGCTATCCATGACCCCGTGTTACAATATAGGCATACAAAAGTTACTTTCTTCAGCACTATCTAACTCTCGTATAAAGAGACATCTTTATGCAGTAAGGCCCGGGCTATTTGAAGTCTCAGGAGTAAAGTAATCTTGGGATTTTCTTTTTCCTCTGAAGGAGGTTTGAGAGCTGTCAGCAGGGGGATACCACATTTAAAGGTGGCCTGAGATCTCAGAACTCCCAAGTGTCAGGAAAAATGTGTAGATTATGAAAGGCTTTTCTCGTGAGCAAAACAACTGTGCTTTTCGACCCTAAATCATGACATCGTCTTGTTATACCACAAAGAATTAAAGAATGTAAAGTAAATGACTTTTTTCCTCCCTCTGTGCCTCTGAGGATAGTTATTAATGTTGATTCTTGCTGCTGAGTGATCCTGAAGCTACTGTCACAACCTTTTTATTCCCTGAGTGCAAATGAATCCTTTATGAGGTAATTGAAGGAAATTGATGACATTATTTGCTGTATCTTGGGTATCAACAGTATATAAATGAAAAACAGTTATCACATTGACCAACACATTTGGAGAGAAAGATCTCAAGCTATTTTCTGCCTCTACAGACTTTGTACTTTTGTATAGTGAAGTAGTCAGTACATGGCTTTTAAAATTATCAATGCCTTGTATTAATTTGCCATCAGCTGGTGTAACAGAAGCCCTTTAGAAACACAGAGAGCCTGGACATTTTGTTTTGTTCCTTCTATTTATTTTAACATATTCTTCACAATCAGAACAGTGACCTATTTCATAATTCTTTTCTTTGGAATATTAGTGCATACACGTTCTAAGCGAAGGATGGCTTTAACCTTTAAGTTAAATCTCACCTCATGAGCCATAGCAAAGTCTGAGCTGTGTATTGTAAGGGGGAGAGGGAAAGCACTAGAAAGGAATTTTTAAGAAATTTTACTATACAGAGTATAGATGAGTGGTTTAAAAAGAAAACCTATATTAAAGCAGCACTACTGAATGAGCTATACTAAAAGAACATTCATTTACCTGGCTAAGGAAAAAGTCATCTTAAATATGGTCTCTAGTTACTTTTCTTCACACTTATTACATTTGCCACTTCCTGGTGACCTTACTATGACCTTACAGTTTATGGCCTAAAGGTAACCATTATGTAATAATGAAAATATGCAGACCAAGCTTTACCACCTAGAAAGAATTGGTTTTTTATATTTTGTTTAAATTAACACACTTTGCTGTTTATAAAACTCTGCTCCTTGGTGCTTGAAAGGAGAGGCATTAATCGCAATTAATGTGCTGATCTGTGCTTTTAGGAACTGCCCGTGGTGGAGGTAAGTCAGCAGGCCTTGTTACATTAATTAAAGTGGATTCCCAATGATATGTACTGTTCCTAGCTTAATAATGCTTTAAAGCATAAATTTCTTAGAAAAAAAAAGAAACCTAAAAATCAAACTATTGATTTTCATCTTTGCTTTCTTCTTTGGTTTGATGTATTTTATTTATCCAGACGTAGATTTATTCCATTTCTACCTTGCTGTGATTGCATAAGCTGATCTTTGTGAAGTCGGCAGCTGACCAATTGGATAAGGTGAGGGAAAAAGTCTTAAGTCAATAAAAATGGAATACAAAAAGCATTAAGGGCCATCAGCATATTCTTGGCTCATATACCCTGATGGGCATTGTTGTCTTCTTTGACACCAGCCTTTGAATTCCTCTTGGTTTGGTCCTTAGGCTTGGAAATGAACCAAGATCGCAGCTTGGCCCTGAAGATCCACAATGCATGAGATATAAATAATTGTAAATTGATGATTCAGAATCCTCAGTCTGCCTATTGTTGGTCATTTTTCTGCTACCAATCACAGATCCATTCTTCACTTTTAATGTTGGTAATTATCCTTGATAAAATAACTTTCATATAATACTGATTGTATTGATTGTTTGTAGCACTGGGCTATGTTCAGGCACATGTCTCAGCACTTTTAAATCCCACAAAAACTCTTTATTTCCATTGTATGGATGAGAAAAGTGAGGTGCACAAAATTAAGTGCCCTCCCTAGGGTAACACGATGAATTTCAGATGGTATTCCTGCTCCAGAGAATGGAGTAGAGCTCCAGGTCTTACCTCCTGAGAATCTGGGCTCTTGAGGGAATCTCAGTTTCTATGAGGAGTCTGTGTCACACCACTAGGATTAAAGTGAATTCTACCTGGAAGATATTAGGCTGAGGGAAATAAGTCAGACAGAGAAAGACAAATACCATATGATTTCACTTATAAGTGAGGTCTAAAAAACAAAACAAATGATGAAACAAACAAAAAGCAGAATCAGACCTATAAATACAGAGACCAAACTGATGGTTGCTTGAGGGGAAGGGGATGGGCAAAAGGGTGAAGAGGAGTGGGAGATACAGGTTTCCAGTTATGGAACGGATGACTCAGAAGAATAAAAGGTACAGTATGGAGAATACAGTCATTGTAATAACGTTGCATGGTAACAGATGGTTGCTACACTTATGGTGAGCATGACATAATATATAAACTTGTTGAATAATGTTGTACACCTGAAACTAATGTAACATTGTGTGTCAACTTTATACACAAAAGAAAATTAATTGCCCATAAAATTCCTTTTGACAAATTAAAAATGGAGATTTTTAAAACCTTATTACCAAAGAAGGGAATAATTTAAGATTTTTTCAATAGTCCATTAAAAACAAATTATTCATACTCATACTCATACTCAATAAAGACAAATATAATAACCATTAATCTTTATCAAACCTTAGGGTGTGAAATCTTATTTTGAAATGGACCTTTGAGCAGCACATGGAAAGTATACTCATGATCAATTTTTATATAGACAGTAAAGACAGATTTAACATCATCTTCAAAACTGTGGAAGGTTAAATGGACGCTGCATTGAGACATTGAGAAGTAGTAGATATTTATAGGTATTTCCCCCGAAAGTTCCATTTGATAAGGGATTCAACTCCCACTTAATGACATTAATCAAAGCAGGACAGTTTGAAGGAGACACATTATAAAAAGGAAGACTTGTCTGTGTTAGAGAATATTTAATTCCACACTTTCATATTTCAAAGATGAAATGAGGGGCAAATCTGTAGAGATACACAGCAGACTAACAGTTTCCTGGGTCTGGGGCAGGAACAAGTATTAGCTTTAAGTTGGCAAGGCAGATCTTATTGGGTGTGATGGCAAAGTTCAGAAATTAGGTTATGGGGATGGTTGTATAACCCGGTGTAAGTTTATTTACTTATTTTTTTATTAAATTTATTTTAGAAAATCACTGGGGCGCCTGGGTGGTACATTCGGTTAAGTGTTGGACTCTTGGTTTGGGCTCAGGTTGTGATCTCAGGGTCCTGAGTTCAAGCCCCACTTCTGGCTCTGCCCTCAGCATAGAGTTGGCTTAAGTTTCTCTAGCCCTCTCCTTCTGTGCCTCCTCCACCCTGTGCTTCCCCCCACCCCCTGCCAAATTAATTAATTAATTTTTAAAAAACATTGATTTGTACCCCTAAAATGGGTAAGTTTACTCAATAAAATTGTGTTTGTTTTTTTAAATTTTATTTGGGAGGGAGGGAGAGCGCAGGAGCGAGTGAGAGTGCAAGAGCAGGGGTGGGAGAAGCAGGCTCCCTGCTGAGCAGCAGGGCTCGGGCCCAGGCCACTGGGATCATGACCTGAGCTGAAGGCAGAAGGGTAACCTACTGAGCCACCCAGGAGTGCAAAAATTGTTTTAAAACGCATGTTAAAAAGTTAATAAAAGGGGCGCCTGGGTGGCAGAGTCAGTTAAGTGACTGACTTGGTTTCAGCTCAGGCAGTGGTGATCTCACGGTCTTGAGATGGAGCCCTGGCTAGGCTCTGTGCACAGCGACTCAGTGGGCTTAAGACTTTCTCTCCCTCTCCGCCTCTCCATCACATGCTTTCTCTCTCTCAAATAAATAAATGAAACTTAAAAAAAAGAAATCCACAATTGTGTTTTCAGAGAGAGCTATTGACCTCAGATTCAGAATCTCCTCCAGGTGATATTAATTTACTTCTCAAATTTAAAGTCTGACTTTAATTGTAATGTATTAGGTCAGAAGAATAGTAAAGATGGATATAAGCACCGCCTGTCCTCTTTCCCTTTACGTTTTCCTTTTTCAGAATTTTCAGGTTGATTCATTGTTTTCTTATAGCCTCTAGAGGGCAGCACATGTGTTTTGTTTTGTTTTGTTTTGTTTTGTTTTTTTATTAGAAAGACCAGTTTCTTCTCAGAAACCCTGACTTCCTCAAACAAACTGCAGTGACTTGCAATTATCAGTGATGTCACCTTGGTTTAGATGAACCTTCTAATTTCAGGGGTTTGTGCTGAGGACCTTGACAGCTGAGGGCCCTTCCTTCAGCAACTCGTTGGGATGAGTATCCCTTCCTCTCTGTCAGCTGTCCCACCTGTGGCCATCTATGCCTTAGAAACTTCTTTTGGCCTAACCTACAGTGGTATGTAGGAATAATTTCACGTAAGACTTTCACAACATTTTTCTTCTAGAAAGCTTCATTTTAAGGTAGAGACAAGAGTCAAAGAACAAAATTTGTATTTGTACATGAGAGGAGGAGATGATCCAGGAAATTGTGATATGAATCCCTAAACCTCATAAGTTTGTAAAGTTATCCTGGAAAAATTAGGCTTGGAAGAGAGACATATGAAACGCCCATGTTATCTTCAATGTATGGATAATTAGGAATGCAGGACTTAAAAATCTGCAAGCATTTAAAAATGAAAAATCTAAGAATTTTTTGAATTGCAAGATCTAAAGATTTTCCCCCCATTCTTTTCATTTAATGATTATTAATCTTGTGTACAGTAGAAATTAACAAATATGATTGAAAGATTAAATTAATTAGTAAGTTCTATACCTTCGGGTCATGTAAAGAAATGACTAGCCCCCTTTCATGCACAAGTGATGGTCTTTTCCCAATGGTCTTTGAATTACCAAAAATACCTACAAGTTTGTACTGTTCTAGGGTCTTATCAACACACAAGATTTATAAGCTTTGATTTTGATATAGGGATCTGAAACAATTTTAGGCCCCACTCACTGTATCTTATCTTTACTTTGAAATTCTTCCTACATATCCAGCCCAGTGTGTATGTTAAAGGAATAGACAAATAAAAGTAAGAAATAACTTGAGAATTTTCGGGACATTCACACTGTCTTCACATACTCACAGTCCAATGATAAAAAATTCTATTTGTATGAATATAGCAGTTAAATTAATTTTTCTTCTTCCATCCCTCCTTTTTTCTTTCTTTCTCTTCTCTCCCTCCTCCTTTTTTCATTTCTCTCACTAAACTTTGACTGCATGCTAATTGTGTTCTAGGCATTTTGTTAACGTTCCACCTATCTGATAGGGAAAACACAAGCAGTTTCTGCCTTTGTGCAATTCTAGCCAGTGGAAGAGACAGACAAAACAACATATTAGCAAAAATGGAAAAGCATCATTATGAATCAAAATCAGTTCTAAGAGGGAAGAGGACAGTGAGAATAACTCTAGGGATCAAATTAAAGCTGGGTAGTCAGGAAGAATGTTTCTAAGGAGATAACTTCACATGGCCCCAGCCAATAAAAGATTAGGGGAATAACTTTCTATCAGCGGCACAGAGTATGAGGAGACCCTGAGCCAGGAAAGAGCTCAGCTTATTCTCAGAACTGAACATGTGCCTAGAAGAAGTGGGCTAAGATGCGGTGGGAGGGGTAGTGGGCACAAAAGGTTTTTGTGAGGAGTGTGGATTTGTTTCTAGTTTCGGTGATGGCTTTGAAGAGCAAATGAAAAGCAGTGATGTCACCATCTCATTTAGTTTTTGGAAGTATCATTCTGTCTGCCGTTTTGGACAGGGGCTCAAGTGAATATTGGAGAAAATTTGGGAGGCAGTTGCAGTAATCTAGACTAAAATGATTTTGTAATTGACTTCAACCTGCATGTTGGGAGTAGAGGAAAAGCTCTTTTTTTTCTTTAAAGGTATAGTTTTCAGCTTATTAAATGTGGCTACATTGAGAGAGAGCTGTTAATGATTCATAGGATATTTAAAAGTACTTTTGGAAACATTAATAACTTGTATTTCTAGTTTTATGCAAACTGACATTAATTGTAAAAAGCCAAGGCAATCCAAACATCTTCAAGTGAGTGTGTCTCCTTATGAAGGCTGGAACTTTTAAAAAATTGGTGATGAAATGTAGGAGTAGATGAGAACATCAAGAGCTTGGTAGGTATGTTTACATATCCCTTAATATTATTTTGTTAGAAATTTCTCCTCTAATTAAATACAGTAATGGACTACTGAGGGTTAAAACATCAAAAAAAAAAAAAAACAACCCACACCCCACCTTTGAATAATATTATGACCCCCAGGAGACTTTATAAATGTACATCTACAAATACATATACTTATATTCATGAATGCCAGGGGGCACCTGACTGGCTCTGTCTGTAGAGCATACATTCATGAATGCCTAATGTATTTCAGTAGCAAATTAAAATAATATGAACTTATACATTTGTGAATACTGCCTCGCAGTTGTATAAATATGTATTGGTGGTCTTGATGTGAGCAAAGTGATAATGGAAAACAACATATGGGATATTTTATACCTACCACACAAAATTCCTTCCTGCTGAGGTGGTTGCGGTGATATTAATGCTAAAAATAAAAGTATCATGTATGTCCATCGCAGCACCTCTGAGGGACCAGAGGATAGTTTAACTCCATAGCATCAATAACCCCTGACTGTCCTCATTTAGACTTAGGAAGATAGTGAGTGCCCATAGTTGTGAAGGGCTCAGACACTGGATCTGGCCTTCTTAGGTTCAAATCCTGCCTCTGAAGCTTGGTAGCTTTGTGACCTCGAGCAAGTTATTTAACCTGTCTGTCTCAGTTGTCTTCTCTGTATAATGGGAATAATAAATTCACCTATGTTATATAGTTCTCAGGATGCCTGAAAGAGTTCTTGTATAGAAAGAACCAAGAACACTATCTGGCACATATGCAGAACGTACCAGCGTTAGTAATTCTCTCAGTAGGACCTGTTCATCACTCAAGCTATTCGTTAAGCTGAATGTAACACAAAACATGTCAGCAGGTGCCACAAGGTATTTATTTCATAAGGAACATAGGATTTACTGTTTTAGGCACCATTCCCTGGAATACCATTTTCTAAGCGCCTTTTTTCTTTGCCAGAAACTGTAATACATGTGAAAAGCATTGCTCTGTTAGTGACACTGAAGTAGAAATGAACCTTTGTCTGGTCATGCTGAGGTAGTGACCCAACTCAAAGGACTTTAACATTTTGTTTGCCTTACTTAGTAATTTTAGAACCTTTTGAATTAATTGTCAGCATAAAGATCTCACTTCCTTTTGATTTTGAAAAATCAAAGAAAGATCCATAAATATGGACCTACTTTTTCCATGGCAACCATTGATGGGTACTGAACAGTGACTAATTCTCAAGAACAGTCTCACAGTTGGGATGAGCTCCCCAGTGCCCTCAACTCGTGTGTTACCTAGCTGACTCTTGCTGTCATTTGACTTTGACTTTCAGACAGTTGTGGTTTGGATGTATGTTAAATAAGAGCTGTTAGGGCGCTTGGGTGGCTCAGTGGGTTAAAGCTGCTGCCTTCGGCTCAGGTCATGATCTCAGGGTCCTGGGATCGAGGCCCGCGTCGGGCTTTCTGCTCAGCGGGGAGCCTGCTTCCTCCTCTCTCCTCTCTCTCTGCCTACCTCTCTGCCTACTTGTAATCTCTCTCTCTGTGTCAAATGAATAAATAAAATTAAAAAAAATAAATAAGAGCTGTTAGATACAAAGATCTACGCACTCGTGTCTTTACGGTTATGGTGCTTATGCTTAGGAACCCAACAGAGGGTTCCATGCAAGGACATCCTCCCTTCAGGTATTCCCTCTCTGTATCCTTGAGTAGTTAAGAACACAGGCTCTAGAATCGACAGAGCTAAGTTTGGCTCTTGACTTTAGCTGTAACGTTGGGCACATGTACCCTCACGGATCATCCTGAACTAGAAAACTGATCTGTGAGACCATGTCCTAAGAACGTGAAGGTTAAATGAAATAGTCTAGGCAAAGGACCTGTCACATAGTCCATATTCAAGAAATAAAATACTCGTCTCCTAGTCAGTTCTCAGGACCAAGAGATTTGCTCCAAGACAACAGTGATAAGTGGCAGGGCTAATATTTGAACCCACAAAGTCTGGCACAAAAGCCTGTACCTTTAGCGACTCTGCTATACTTCTAGAAATTGGTGGTGGGGTACAGGAGAGGGGAAGAAGAGATATTTGCTGTTGTCCCTAAGCTAGCTTCTCTTCATTCTTTTACTTTCATTTCCTTCACTCTCATTCACATTTTCTAAAACTTAAGAAGGAATTTTTCAGAAGTGTACAGAAGAATATGGTACAGTGGTCTTCCATGTGGCCATGACCTCAGGTCGCTCTGTCTGTCTCTAGTGATCTACCAAAGTAACTCTGGTGACTAATCCAAGAGCATTTTCTATCTCATTTTCCTCTCCTAACACAGGTTCCTGTCTTCTGACACTCCCTGCTCCTGCCAGTAGTGCCTGTCGCCCCCTGTGCTGTCCCTGTCCTTCGACCTTCAGATCCCCATCCACTTCTCACTTGGTAGTCCTTGGTTCTTCTCTTCTCTAGCTTGTGTTAAGAAAGTTCTACTTCCTTGGACTCAACTATAATTCCAGCGTAGATGGGGACTACTCTGATCTCAGTCCTGACCTTCTGCCCTGAATATATTCCTACATTTTCATTTACTTTTAAACATTTCTGAACAGATGGATCACATCTGACACCAAGTGACTTTCCTTGGGTCATAACTTTTCTCATTTTGCAGAAGTCACGTTTTGAAGTTCTTTCTCTCTACCTTTATATTTTCCTGATCACTTATTCTCTGTTTTCATTGCTAATAGTTTTTCAGTCTCCTAACTTTGTTTCCCTGCTCTAGAAACATTTAGGAACCTCAGGAGTAGACTATTATATGTTAACCTCCTGATTATTATCCCAACTTCGATCTTTTCCCCTACACTTCTAAAACACCTCTTTAGCCCAAAGTTTCCAGAAGCTCCCCATTTGCTGTGGACAAAAGGAAAATTTCAGAATCACTGTTTCCCTCCCTCCATGCCTCTCTCTCTCCAATGCCCTTCTTCTATCACTTTAATCAAATAAAGTCTCTACTTCTAAGTCTCTATTTCTTTAGTCTTATTCTTCTTGAAGATTTCCATGTTCTTTCCACAAAGGATAATTCTTCCTTTACTTAGTAGAGTGCTGTTGGTCCCACTCATTTCAAAATTATTATACACTACATTGCTAACAATTTCTTACTTACATGTCATATGTCTTGCTTTACCAGTAAAAGCATATACTTTCCAAGGGCTGGGATGATTTCTTTCTACTTACTTATTTACTCTCATGGTGTCTAGAGCATTTATTGGTCTATAATTCTTGACTGATAGATTGACTTTACCTGAAATGTAGCAGAAGAATCATCCTTGTTTGGTATCAGTTGTGTGACATGTCATAGTTACGAGAAATTTTTCAGTTCCTTAGGCTCATTCATAACTAACCTGGTTCCCAGGAGCTGAATGGTGTTTCTCCTCTTCTGAGAACTCTAAGAAAGTGTTTTAGTTTAGCAAAGGTTTTTTTTCCTTAACTGATTCTTTGTCTCTCTACCTTATAACTTATAATCATAATGCATTTTATAGAATATACTAAAGTTTCCAAAAGGTGGAGGGATTTATTCTTTTTTCTAGTCAGGCATAGCCAGGAGAGAAACTGTGTTTTCTTCTCTTAAAATATTAAGTTACTAAAATTACAGGTGCTCATTGACAATCTTAGACAACACACAGGTAAGTGAAACTAGAAGGTGAGGGATCTCCTTACCTACCTACACCTCTTTCCTAAGTTATTCAAACCATTGCTTTCCATCCCTTTAAAACAGCTCATCTATTACATGTTGATTTCTTGTTTGGGTAGCATTGCTTCCCCAAGGAAGAACTTAAACTTTTAAATTAAATTTCAATTTAAAACATTCTCATCCTGTATATTTGGTAGATAATTACATTCAGTTATATTACACCAGGGAAACCAAAAGAAACGTTCATTTCTCTTATTTTAGAAACACTTTAACTGCTTCAATAGGCATAAAATTTTAGTGAGGCTTAGATTTCTGTTGAATATGTAGCTAATACTACTTCTGTTTTAGGAAAAGACCTTAACTTTAATTCATAGAGCAGTAGTGTTGCAAATGTGTGATTTTCCAAATTGTCCATAGACCACAAAACACTTTAATGTACTATTTCCTTTATTGCAGAGAGAGAGAGAAAGAGAAAAACATTTCGGAAGAAAGCCAATTTATTACTGATACACTCAGGAGACCCATTGTCAGTATATGATATGTTCTTTTCCTCCAAGTCCTCCTTATGTCTTCCCTTCTCTCCTTGCCAGCTTCCCACCCTTCTGGAATTTCTGGTTCAAGGACAAGTGCTGACTCAGCACTGGCTACTGTCTTGAGCTAGTTTTTGCTGCTCCTGAGGATTCGCTTTGGGGGAAGCAAATAGAGCACCAGTGAATTCCCCAGTTCTCTTAGGAGCCATAGCTCTCCTCACTGATTATGGATTGTTTCTGGGAGAACAGAATGAGCTGTGAGGCTGCAAATGATCTAACCTCTCGTACTTGGCCATGTGGACTTTCAGCATTTATGACGTTCCAGGCTTCATTTCCAAATTTCACTACAGAATTGAAGCAATTAAAGGATTCTTTTTGTCACAGAATAAAAATCTGTGATGTTTATGTGCTGCACCCTTCGTTCCCTTATATGTCTGTGTTAGAGGGAAGTGATATGTGTTCATGTTATGTATGTAGAAGAAACTTGATTTTTAATAAAAATATGATTCTTAGTAACTGGAAACACAGTGTGGCCCAGTCATTAAAATCATGATAAAGATTCTCAACACTGAGGAATTTGGAGATTTAGGATTTCAGATTTCTAAAGACTGGAAAAAGCAATATACACACACAATGGGGTACAGATATAAGTAGCCTGGAATTATTACGAGTACAAATGTTAAGTATAAAAGCAGTGATTTCTCTTTAAGAAATAAGTGAGAAGTGGCCTAGGAATGGTGAAATTTCTCTTTTCTCTTATTCACATAATACATCAATTAATCACACTGTTGATTTTAAATTTCATGTAACTGTTCTCATATTGCACTTATCTCTTCAGAAAGATTATTCGTGAGTCTTGTATTTGAAGGTAGAGCAATCCTGAATAGTGAAAGTTCTGACATGTTTTAAAGGTCAGAAAATATGCGTTGTTATGTTTAGTTTGTGTATTTCTTCTAGTAAAAATCTATGCCTGACAGTTACCAAAAGTGTAGAATTTATGTGGAAAAACAATTTATTCTAGTTTGATTCACATACTGGAAGGTGTGAGTTTTAGACATGTGTTGATAAAGGTTATTATAATAGTAAACTCACTAATGAGCATTTTTGCATTTTGGATTGATTAAAGAATGTTGATGACAAGAAAAATACATTATGAAAGTAATTACAACCATTAATTATACTAATTCTATTTATCTCTTTTAAGGAAGGGTAGAATTTAATAAGGTGGTTTTTCATAAAGCCTTTAATCCATGACTTTTATTCTAGCCACAGTGGATTTTCATATAATTTCCTTCTTTACTTTTTCTTAATGTCAGATGAGGTATATATCTTTTGTAACTTCCTGGTGTCTGATCTCAGGTACTTTTAAAGCTAATTGTGAGGATTAATGGGCAAGACATCTGTCTAGTAATTCTGTGTTTCAGAAGAAATGTTATTAATCCTAGAGAAAGAACTGGCCCAGTTTTGCCTGTTTTACAGAATTTGGCCTAGATTAACAAAGTAAGAATTTTTGGAGACATTTAGTTATTCGGTTTCTTAAGAAAGGAAGAACTGGGGTTTTTTTGTTTTGTTTTGTTTTTGTTTTTTAATGTTTACGTTTGGTGCTGGGAATCTAAGTTAGACTTGACTTGAAGTTCTGTTACTGACTTACTAAGTACTACTAAGTCACTGCATCTGCTTCCTATTTATAAAATGGAGATGTTTTCTGCTTCTAATTTGCCTCTCAGAAGGGCAGTGTTATAAGGATTAATTAGAAAAGGCCAATAGACTGAGCATTGAGGAAGGCATAAATATAGACATAAGGCAGCATTACCAGGTGTCTCCTCATTTTGTGTGTGGTTGATCTCAATTCTGAGAGTCTTGCTTTTTTGCATTTTCTGCAAAGGACATTACACTCTGTCCGTTGATCCAATGACTTGAATTGTAAGGATATGAACTGCCCCAGAGTTTGATTTTTTTAGTGAAATGCCTTACATGAATATTTTTCTCCAGAGTCCATCTTTTCCTAAAGAGGATTCAAGTTCGGAAATTTAATTCTGAATGGACCGGCTGTATCAGGTTACTCTGCAATAGCAATCCATTCCCCTTCCGGTGTTGTTTTATCAGATGCCCTGCAGGAGTTCACAGTCTGCCTTTCAGCAGCCTTTTCACCTTCTTCATCACACCTTTCAGCCACTTACTTTCAAGATGCAAAGTCACTGGCTGGCTTCAGATTCAAGGTTGGATGGCTGAGGGAAAGTTACCAGGCTTTTGAGTTAAATCACTGGGGGCTGACTCCCTGCTCCAAGCTGCCTATGTAGTGTTGGGGATGGTACCTCAAGGTACCATCTCTAAAATGAAAAACTTCTCATGGATTCTTCTGAGAATTAAGGTAATCAATATAAGGTTTGTAGCATAGTGATGGGCGCATAAGAAATGTTCAAAAGAATACTATTATTTTTATTAATATTAGAAATAAAGTTTGGGCCCAAGGAAGGAGAAAAGAAGTCAGGAAGAAGGGAAAAGGCAATCAGAACATGGAGGTAACCAGCGTGGAGTGTGTCTTAGAAAAGAAGGTGGAGGGGCGCCTGGGTAGCTCAGTGGGTTAAGCCTCTGACTTTAGCTCAGGTCGTGATCTCAGGGTCCTGGGATGCAGCCCAGCATTGGGCTTTTGGCTCAGTGGGGAGCCTGCTTCTCCCTCTCCCGTTCCCTCTGCCCTTCCCCCACCTTGTGCACTCTCTCTCAAATAAATAAAATCTTTTAAAAAAAATGAAACAAGATGGGATCAGGAAGGAGACAAACCGTAAGAGACTCTTAATCTCACGAAACAAACTGAGGGTTAGTGGGGGGTGGGAGGGTAGGGATAGAGTGGATGGGTTATGGACATTGGGGAGGGTTTGTGCTATGTTGAGTGCTATGAAAGGTGTAAGCCTGATGATTCACAGACCTGTACCCCTGGGGCAAATAATACATTATATGTAATTTAAAAAAAAAAGAAAGAAAGAAAAAGAAGAGAGAGTGATTCAGAAATGAGAGAGGTATATACAGTTTTGGCACTCAGAGTGTGGTCTGTGGACCAGCAGCGTCTGCTTCACCTGGAAGCTTGGTAAAAATTCTGAATCTCAGCTCCCCCTGCCCCGCCCTCCAGGTTCAAGGAATCTAAATCTTCAGCATAACCAGATCCCCAGGGGGTTCACTTGAAATGCAGCAGAGTTCAGGGGAAAATCATTTATTTTTATGAGGAAGAAATAGTGGAGCATGTGTTTACACATAGAAGTAGAGTAGCACCTAGTGAGTGAAAGACTGAAGAATAATGAATATGTGAACGCATGGATGACTGAGAGATGGGATAGAGAGGAGAAACATGGATGACTGGTGAATTTGAGAAAAAGCACTTCTTAGACAAATGCAAAGATTGGAAAGAGTTTTAAGAGTAAGAAGAGAAAACATAAATGTGTTCTAATTAGATGCCTTCTGGGCTGCAAGGCAACTTGCTGGGATTAAACACAGCAGGGATATGTTCAGTAACTGGTGTTCTGATAGGTTTGGAGCTATTGTGGTGAGTGAGGTAGGACTGGAGTGTATGTAAATTTTAGACTCAGTGCTAACTCTGTTTGATTGCTAGTGGGTTCATGGAATGATGTGTCGAGAAGGATACTGAGGCCAACTTGGTATGCAGAGGAAAGAGCTACGCTTAATGAGCAGTTCCTGACATTGGTAATCAGGGAGAAGGAGTGGTATATGCTCCACACATTTGTCATCCCCAGTATAGATCTTCTGGAATTGTATGAAAATTAAGAAATATAGAAATAGAAAATAAAGAAATAATTTTAACATGAATCTATAGTAAATCATTTTTTTGTAGCATTATTTGATCTTTCTCTAGTAGTACTTAGCCTAAGAATAGGAAATGCCATCAAAGGTAGAATAAAGCAATGAGTTTATTTTTTAAATGTCTGACTGTGAAATCCATATTACAAGCAGAGCAAATAAAGTCTGAATTTGCCCAATTCCATATTCTAGAAAGTACAGTGTAATGGGAAAAACACACACGGAATTCGAACATCAGATGTACTACTTATTTGCTGGCCATTAGGTAAATTATAGTTAATCTATTCCTAGAATGAAAAACTCAGTTTCCTCATCTTTAGCATAGGAATAATGGTAGTAATTTCCAAATAGAGTTCAAGAGAAATGGAATGAATGTAGCATAATGCCAGATGCAGTATCTCATGTTAGTTCTTTTCCCCCTTTTGCGTTGCTTTAAAAGATTTTATTACTATTATTATTTTTTTTAAGTATCTCTATATCCAGCATGGGGCTCAAACTCACAACCCTGAGATTAAGAGTTGCATGCTCCACTGACTGAGCCAGCAAGGCGGCACCCCTGTTGCTTTTTTTTTTTTTTTTTCCTGTCAATTACTCTTTCTTTTCTTCTGATTTTCTGTGAGCACGCAAAGCAATCAAGAATTACGGATTAGGACTGAAGAATAAAATGGTAGAATGGTATTCCCATGCTCATGTCCCAGTACTATAATTCTTCATTTCCTTCACTTCCTTTGCATTAAGTGTCATATGATGGAGATAAACTAAAAGAAAAGAGATCATGGATGATGTTGCTTTGCAGAATAGTTTTAGGCAAGCCTTCTTCAGAAGTTCTTTACCAAGGTTCCATCACAGAACACAGGTTCAGTTTTTAGCTGTCAGTATCCTGTAAAGGGGAAGGAGTAAATAATGGCTGATACATTTTAGGTCCTTGAGAATAAAGGTTTCTAGATCATGACAACTGTCTTGGGTGTATGACCTAGAATTTGCTCCCCTGGAAGATCTCTGCCCCAAAATAACTTGCTACAATGTCAGTCAAGAGTTGTATTTACTCTTCCATGGGCTCTGGCCTTTCAGTCACACTTGGCCAAGAACCTCCTTGGATAGTGAACTTTCACATGAATGCACTCCAAGAGAGCAGGGCTGAGAGCCAAAGGGTGGGATGCATAAATTCCATAACCACCTTTTCCTTTTTATTCTTCAAGAAAATTTAAGAACATGGGTTGCTGACAGATGATGACATTTTTTGGCAGGGCTATAGGTCCTTGCTACAAGTCAGCTTTCCATCTTTGCAGTTACAAAGTTTTAACTTGGTTTCTAAAAGAAAAGCTTATAGCTATTGACCTCACTCATATTCCATTCTGTTTGAAATTCCAATAAATTGACTCTCTTTTTTTATGTAAAAGTGATGCTTTCAGTTAAATAGCCATTCTTCTATGTAATATTTGCTTTATTTAGCTTAATAAGAAAAAAACTATAGAAAATGTTTTGAACATGTTTATTAAAATGTCATAAATTTGGCTAGTTTTCTTAACACACAGTTCTTAACATGGAGCATTCACTACCTTTCTAGACAACTTGTTTCTCATTCTCTTCCCATCTGTTTGAAATTTCTTCATCTTCTCTTGCAATACCCCTCAACATAATGCTTGTGTTTCTTTTTCATAAGTAATAGATATTTGCTGCAGAAGAGTAAGACGCACAGATAAACAAAGAGAAGACATAAAATCATAATTGATTCCAGCATTCTAAAAGAGCCATCGTTAATTCCAGTGGATTCTAAGGGATTGCAAACTCAGATACTTAGGGGGAAAGGGTGATAACAACAAATGAATCTGAATAGGGGTCATGGGACTAGAGGGAGCAGTTTTTACTCAGTTTCACTGATTTTTGCACCATGCAAGAAGATGGGCCTAAGGTCACCAGTTCTTTCTATGATTCAGGAGAACAGTATCAGACTTTTTATTATCTCCTCTTGAAATTTGAATGACATAAAACATAGTAAAGACCATATAGAAACCAAGCAGAGCAGGTATGCAGACATTTTTCACTCTTTTCTTTTACAGGTATAAATCTAGCATTAGATACCGCAATTATGTTTGTAATTTTTCAGTGTAAGATTTTATACATAGAGGAAAATATGTGACATGTAATTTATAATAAAATGATGGTTTTTGAACCCACCACCCCACTTAAGGGCATTATCAGTACTTACAGTAAGTACTCTGTGGTTTACACCCATCCAATTCCATAACTACTCCCACCAAATATATATCTCACATTTTTGTTTGTTTTTTGTAAAAAGAGAGTGTGTCTGTATATACTGTGAAACATCCTTAGTTTGGTTTGTTTGCCTTAGTTTGGTTTGTTTAGAGCTTTGTAACCATAGCATGATAATATATGCAATCTTCTACAACTTGCTTTTTTATACTGAGTATTATTTTAAAATTCATTTTTAGATTATAATGTATAGCTAGAAGTTATTCATTTTTTACTGTGCTTTAATATTTCATGACTTGAATAAACCACCTTTGCTTATCTATTTTCCTCTTAATAGGCATTTATATTGTTTTAGGTTTTTGCTATTATAGTTAATACTTCTCTGAACATGCTGCTCATACGTGTTTCCTGGTACATGTTGTAGGTTTGTTTGGTTGTTTGTTTTGCCTTTTTTTTTTTCAGGGTAAACCTGGAAGTGGAATTGTTGAGTCATAAAATGGGTACATAAAATTTTATAATTCCAGATTATTTTTGAAAATGTTTGGAACCAATTTATACACTTATCCTCAATGCCTAAGAGTTCCTGTTGCTCCACATTTTTCCTAACACTTGTATATTAAGGTTTCTTAATTTTTGTTGTGTGGAGGATATTCATGTGGTCTTACTTTGCACTTCCCTAATAAGCATGAGGTTGAGTATCTTTGGATATATTTATTCATCATAGTGTTCCTTGTCATAGGAAATGCTTCATTTGTCTGTTTTTCTTTTGGGTTGTTTGTATCCCTTATTGACTTACAGAAATTGTTGGAGTATTCTGATACTAATCATGTGTCAATTTTATGTTACGAGTATCTTTTCCCAAGTTGTGGTGGTCTTTTCACTTGATTTATAGTGTCCTTTGATAAACACAAGTTTTTAATTTTTTTAAGACTTATTTATTTGAGAGAGAGAGAATAGGGGGAGGGGTACAGGGAGAGGGGAAAGAGAATCCCAAGCAGACTCCAGGCAAAGCCTGATGTGGGGCTGGATCCCATGACACTGAGGTGAACCAAGAGTCTGACAATCAACTGAATGTGCCACCCAGGTGCCCCCATAATTTTTAATTTTAATGGATTCAAATTTGTTATTTTTTATTTAACAATTAATACTGTTTTATGTCTTGTTTGAAATAGTTTCTCATGAAAGGTCATAAAGATGTATTGCTGTGTTTTATTCTAAAATTAAAGTTACCTCTCATATTTTACCTTTAAATCCACCTGGGATCTTTGCGTGTGGGTGTAAATGTATGAGGTAGGGATCCAGTTTTATTTTTGTTTTCCACATGGTTAATCAAGTGTCACAGGCCAGTCAGTGATCTCCAGTGCTACCATTGCCATATATCAAATTAATATTGTGTATCAAACACATGGTTCTGTATGTGGACTGCATTTGGTACCATTGATGAGAACTTCGCCTCTCATGTAAACTCTTCGTTTATAAAACAAAACATATCATTTTGTGAAGATGTGCTTTATTTTCTGAAAAAAAAAGTTTAGATTAATTTTATGGGGGAAAAAGACCATCAGTTTAATTTCATGCCTTTTCTCTTCTGCTACCTTTGCATTGGTTGTAAGGCCTCAGTCTTTTCAGAGTCTGAGCTTCATGATGAGACACTTGACTTACATTGAAGAAGAAAAGACATCAGGGTTTCAAACATATATTCAAGGCAGGAAAAGTGGATATAGAAGCCCTCACATAACAAGGGGCCGTGCCAGAAGTGGAAGGGCTTCTCTGTGGTGCCTCTGATCAGGAATAGGTGTAATTGTTGAACTCACCATGTAGACAGCCTTATGCTTGACTATATTACTGGCAAGACTCTTTATAAATATCTAGACACAGTGATGATAAATTATCCTTTTTTTCATCTGGTACTAGTTTAAAAATCTACTAAACCAACTCTTTAAGCCCCTGAAAATCTACCACCTGGCTAAGTGCTTTCACACTATTTACATATGGGACATTTAGAGTTTTCTTAATTTTTTTCCCCTTTGTCCTGGTATCTTTCTTTGTTCTTTCATGTGTTTAAAGTGAAAAATACTTCCATGTTTTCCATGTCTCAGACCATAAAAACAGTTGTCTAGATCATGCTATGTGTTCCTTTATTTTTTTGAATTAGAAATGAAATCTTGAGGTATTGCTAGTGAATTATTTTGAGCCCATTCTCTCTCATTAAACAGTAGAATATTGAGATGCTTATGCAAACCATTTTTTTACTTTAAAAATTCCCTCGTAGTGAACTGAAATGCAAGAAAAAAGTAATTAATGGCTTACATCATCATTTTCTGTAGCAATATTGAGAATGTTGTAATAACATGTTTATCTTGTTACCTGGAAATGAAACAAGAGGGTTAACTTACAGAATATCTCTTCTTTTTTTCCTTCCCTTTTCTCTTTCATTTTCTTTTGTCTTCTCTCTTAAATCTTTGTAAGTTAATAGCCTTACCCTGAAATCTTGAGACTGTTTTAGCTTGAGCTCTATATCTACTCTTTACTGATTTAATGACCCCTTCGGTGGGATATCTCATTGTGCGTGGAATAAATTTCCCCTGAACGCTGTGGGCTTTGCACTGAAGGAGGCACTATACTAGACTGATCAACACCAGATAGTCAGGATTCTTATTCACAAAAATCTTTTCAGAATGGTGCTGAGCAACTCAAGAAAAGTGTTTCATGGTCGATCAAGGAGAGACTCAGAGGGATGATGGAGAAAGTGTGCTGCTCTCTGAGTCTGTCCTTGCCGTCATCCTGAAACGAGTGTTTGCATCAGTACAACTGCTGCTGCCAGGGGGAGAACGGTTTATAGAGGATCTTTAAATCATTCTAGGGTAGGAAGGAATTATAAGGTCAACTTTCGCTCCACCTGCCAATGCAGTAATTTTTTTTCTGGGTTCAAAGCATATTTAAGAAGAGTTCTTTTTTTTTAAAGATCTTTAAGACTTTTAAAAAGTCTTTTAAAAAGATATGAGAAAGCCCCCTCCCCTTTTTAAATATCTACAGTAGAACTTGTCCATAGAGATAATGATACTGAAAAGGAAAAAAGGTATGATTTTAATAGACTGAAGCAGAAGCTATTAAGAAAGTAATTTATTCTTGCAAACCATTGTGCATGTAGTCCTCTAGGTTCTTCAGGCCCCAAGTGGGTTACCTTCTTCCTGTACTCACTAGCAAGCCAGTCAGTGTGGTTCTAGTTAGAATCCCATAAATCTGCAATATAATTAATTGCATATCCTTTCAAGCTAGCAGTGAAAGGAGTAACACTGGCCAGGATTTTGATGTTTTGCCATATTCTGGAATCAGCGTGATGGTATACGACACTGCTGAAAACATTAATTTAGAGGGTGGCTGGAAATTGCTGAAAATATTGAAGTCCAGCTAGTGAACCCAAACATTCTCCTTTTTTTCTAACCCCAGATCAGAGAAGTCCATGTAGTTAAAACTTCACTCCTAATCTAATTCTCTATTTCAAGTATATATGCATAAAACCATACTTTTTTGTTTAGCAAGCTCAACACTGCTTCTTATAATGTAAGTCTGTAAATCATAAGTGTAAGGGAATTGGATCATTGTGCTCCATAAGAAGCATATTTCACAATAGTCCATATATTTTATTTGACTTTTATCTAGCCCTTGCCGGCAATATCGTGGATTTTGTTTGATGCATTTTGCATAAGGGTTCTATTTGGTCCATAATGGTTTGTGTAATGAACTATTTGTCCTCTTCTAGATGACATCCAGTTGCTTAAAACCTATAATGAGATGTCAGGTGAATTGCACTGATTGACACTGATGGATGAGCTTGTTGAAATATTGCAGGGTTTCCTGTAGGGGCAAAGAGGAAAATTGCTGTTTAGAGCTTTGGGTCTCCTAAGCATTGAAACTGTAATCACATAAACAGAACCACTTCTGCAGGTCCAAGGTGTCATCGTGAATTTTCTGGCTAATCCATCCATTCATCTCAATGGTCCAGAACTTGCGCTTCATGTCACTCTTTGCCTTTGTTCTGCACTTTGATCTTTCAAAACGTCTGTCAGAAGAAAAGTGTTTATATTGAATTATGTGTGGAGAGGGATAGGGTGCATACTTCAGAAGCTTGGTATGAAATCTGCTAAACAAACCTTGCCAGTTGCTCAGCGGCAATAATCGAGGTATGGATTTCAGTTTAATGATATGTAGATACACATTTTTCCCCTTCAAAAACAACTTTAATGTGGATGTATCGGTGCAGGAGATTTTATTTATTTGTTTTGTAGAATTCATCTAGCACCTTTATTATTAACTGTTAAAATTAATGTTGAGAAGAAAGATACATATTTTAATGAAAATTTTCTGCTAAAATTCTGATTAAAGGAGTTAAAGGAATGCTTGGGGTGAAGTTTTTGTATATATGCAATCTCATTGATTATTTTAGTATATGATAGTGAGTCTTTTTTAATATCTGTTGTGTCTATTGTAATATATGGGTGAGAATGTACTAGGAATTCTACAACAAACCCAAATAAAATTAGGAACTAATTACACTGAAAGTACTCTACAGGCACAAAAGCAGAAAAAAAGTGGGTGAATTATTAATCGTTATATTCTGTCAAAGGCTACCTTGCTCTCCTTTCTCATATCTTTTTAATAATTATGGGATGAAGGCATTTTTTTTTCTCCTTGGAGAACCTCAGATAATTTAAGGACTCTGACTCGATTTCCCCTGACATGATGCTAAGATCAAGAAAATACATACTGCTTCCATTTCCCACACTAACTCACCTGGTGTGACCCAAACCAGAATTCAGATATCTTTTGACATTAGTCATGTGTCTTTGCTTTATCTGGATACTGAAATATTGGTACCACTCTATTTGGTGACTTGAGTTTCTTGAGGTAGGGGCAGATCTTATGCCAACTCTGGGACCCTTTTGAATTGGAACTGAACTTTAGCTTCCAAAGATACTAAGGATCTTGTGTTAGTTATTTCCTCATTACAAACGAGACATTCGTGGAATCTGAATGAGCTCAACGAGCCCAGTAAGGTAGCTCTCACCTAACGAATTCTGGTTTGGTCTTCAAAGAGGCCCAGGCATCAGTATTTCTGAAAGCTTTCCTGCTGATTCTAAAAGCGGGCAGATTTGAGAACCAATGTGGGCTAGGCAGGTTGAGCACAGTGGTTACACCTGTGGGAATATCAGTGTCTGGATAGAACAAATTACATGGACACCAGTGAGGCATCTAGAGTGCTCGCCTGCCCTGCTGGTCTTCAGAGGGCTTTTTAATCCTGTGAACAAGGCCAGGTGTGGCTGAACCAGCTGCAGAGCACCTGTGAGGCACAAGTGACCTGATTGCCAGGTCTGGGTTTCCCTGTAGCTAAAGATCACTTCAGAAGTTAAGAGTTTTGATCCCTTAAAGGTTTTGACTTGCTCAGTATAGGCACCCTTCCCACTGTTAGGATCATTCTTGAAAGATTGAGAACATTTTCATTGACGATAAGAGGGACAGAGCTGTAATGATTTCCGGCACAGTTTTAATCATGAGATCTGGGCTCAGACCAGACTTCATCTAGTCCATAATCTCTTAGGGCCTGTAGAAGACGCTTTCTTGACCAGCTGAAGAGCTTCTGGCCGACTTGGTTGTGTTGAATGGCATCAGTGATCGTGTTAGCAATGTTCTGATAGTAGCTATGTATTATAGATTATGAAAGGGAAAAGGCATTTTGTACAAGCACCAGTGTTCTGAGTCATATAACTGATTCCTCTGTCCAACACAGTGGATTTTAATAAGCTAGAAATTTCATATCTACATCATCATTGCTTAATTTTGGTTCAAAACATAAATGAATTGGAGCCAAAAGACTTGGGTTTTTAATCTGCAGTTGTAGTACTTTCTAGCTGAGCTCTAATGACCATGTTGCTTTTGTAGTGTAGTAAGAAAAGGCAAGTGTTTATTTAACTTAAAGTTATCATTTAGGCATATACATAATTATGCATATACATAAATACTCAGGTTTGGAGGGTCTTTACAATGATTTGAACAACTGTTCTCTTGAGTTTTATATCCAAGTAAATCAACAATTCTGGTGGACTTTCTTTTATTTGAATATTGAAGACATTTTTCTTTAATGGGATTTCATAGTAGGTTAGAGATTCCTTGCCAGGAAATGAGGTATAAGTGCCACATTTGCCACGCTACTTCTCTTGAAATCCAGGTGAAACTGAAGGAGCTTTGAAAGAAACACATGAAAACCTGAACTCTTGAGGTAACTTCTTTACTAATCATTAACATTTTAAAGTTTGCCTTGAAATTTCTTTTGTTTTGGAAAAAAATTTATAATGTATTTTTTTCTGACATTTAAGATATGCTAACTTTTAAAGAGAAATAGTAACCTTATACTTGTGAACCTCAGAATTTTGTTTTTTTTTGTGGTTGATACTTGATATTTTTAGAAATATGAAAAGCGCTTCATAATTGGATACTTAACCTGAGTACTTCTAAAAAATGGCAGATATTTGTTGATTCGTAATATAAAATTTTTAGAACACAAAAATTATTAAAATTAAGTGGAATTAAAATGTAACTAGTTCTCTGTTAGATGTGTTTCTTCTCATTTGAATGAATGCTTATTCACTAAACTGTTTTCTCAGTATTTTATATATAGTAATAATATATATAATTAATAATTTATTAATATATAACATCTCTATTATTTGTATTTATATAAGTATATATAAATATACAATATTTTTATCTTTATATTTACTTATATATATTTGTTATAAATATGTTTATATATTTGTCATATACATTTATTTATATCAATTGAAAACAGAATTTATTTTATTTAAATTTAGATGTTTATTTGTAACATAAATATATAGCATTATATATTTATATATTTACTTATACCCCAAATCTCTTTCTATGTTCCTTGCCCCTGTAGCATATATAATAGGAGACAGCAGTGTTGCAAGGAAAGAGGATGGGCATTGAAGTTAGACAATTAGGCTTACCTGGTTTTGAGTTTTCATTTTCCACTTACTAGCTGTGTAGCTTTGGATCGGATCGCTTAACCTCACAGAGGTTTATTTTCTTCTTCTGTAAAATGAGTATGATAACATCTACTTTGTAACATTGTTTGCACAAATAAATTGGATTGTTTATATAATGGGCTTGGTGTGGAGCAGGCTATTCATAGTTGTCCCTCCCCTTTCTATTTAGCCAGGCCCCACACAGGTGGTGCAGATGGGACCCTGCCCTGGCACCTACTGAGGGACAGGTGGATACTTTAATCCCGCCTGCCCTCCTTTTCATTGGCCTCAAGTCCTGGTGTGGAACTGCATTCACACTTCCCCGGGGCTGGTGGAGGCTTGGCCCCAGAGAGCCCAGGATGTGAGAATCTAAGACTGAATTCTGCCTGGCCCTAACCAGCTGTTTGACCCTCATTGTGCCACTTGACAACTGTTTTTCCGTTCCCACAGATAGACACAGGGCATTAGTATCTGTCCTCCGGTACTAATCCTGATGTTATTTTTTTTGAAGATGAAATAAAATAATGCCTATGAAAAAATAACTATAAAAAGACTATATCATGTGAATGTCTGTGTAACACAGTTTATTTTTTATGCAGAATAGGCAGGATCATAAAAAGTGTTTTGATTATTGACATTGAGAGGTATTATTTGGTAAGGTGAGTGGTTTTTTCAAGAAGAGACCAAGAGACCTTTGTGACTTCTGGCCCAGAGCTGCTGTGTGTGAAGAACAAGCAACACTCGGGAATGAACCCAAGGAGGAGGTGGTCAGAGAAGTGAGGCTCTGGAGGGGAGAGGTCGCTGTGGAAGGCAGCGATTAGAGTGGGACATGGATGTTGCTGGGGCCAAATGACACTGTGCTCTGCTGAATCACAGATCGTATCAAAATAAATTCAGTCTGAAAGTAGAATTATAGTTTCTTTTCTAAATATGATTTGAAATGTGTACCTTTGTAATAATTCTGCATCTGACACGTAAATATTACCAAAAAAAACATACTAAACTTGCTCTCATGCCACAACTTTGACCCACAGAGTGAATGTGTACTTCTCTCCTGCTTCACATGCAGAACGTCCTGATTCATCATCTTTGATGTATTGCACACACTGCCACCCTAAATTGATACATATTTCCACTTTCACTGTTGAATTATTGAATGAATTATTATACATTTCTTTTGCTATGGGATCCTGGGAATCATGAAATAATTCTGGCATCATATTGACTCTAGCTTCTGGCTATTAACTGTAATGTTAATGTAATGTTCTCTTCCTTTTGCTTGATTTAAGAAGGAGCTACCAGAGATGCTGAGGCTAAGATCCAGTCAGTTGCCTGGAAATTCAGGATGGGTCCACACTTTGCTCATCTCTGACCTAGAATTTCTATTTTACGGTCACTCTAATTCATCAATAATGTTTTCCCTCTTAAAAAAAACCTTATATCTGGGGGCTGGGTGGCTCAGATGGTTAAGTGTCTGCCTTTGTCTCAGGTCATGATCTCAGGGATTTGTGATCAAGCCCCATGTTGGGCTCCCAGCTTAGCGGGGAGTCTGCTTCTCCCTCTCCCTCTGCCCCACCCCTGCTTGTGCTCCCTCTGCCTCTCCCTCTCTCAAATAAATAAATAAATAAATAATTTAAAAATTTGATATCCAGATTTTGTAGAGGTTTCCTTTTAAAATGAGCATTATTAGTTCATGTCGTAGGTCTTTTACTAGTCAGTAATATTTATTAATTATATTAACTCCTTATTCACTTAGGAAAATTTCCTTCACTTTTTTTTTTCTTTCAGGAATGGAAAATAAACAGTGTCCACATATATGTGTGATATTTGTTTTGGTTGAGGTTTAAGTGTAATAAAGAGTAGTTTCAGTGTAAGTCCTAAATCCTCTTATCTGAGTGGATGTGGTGAAAGTGCCTAGTATGATTTGAAATTTAAATATCAGCCTCCACAGTTCAGCATATTTTATTCTTTCAGTAAATCAGACAGGCTACAGATATATTTTGAGCAGCTATTCTGATCAATCTTTCGTGCTTCATCTTCCAGGGATAATGTAATAATGATTCATTGTTAAGGACGTCATTATATTTAAGCATTTTAAAATCTTGTTATTCATATAAAGATAAGCGTTTTGTTTTTTATTATTTCACCTTTTGTTCTTAAGATTTGAAGTAGAAACTTGGTCCTTTGAATAGACAAGGGAACATGGAAGTGGTTCAGTTTTACATGTTGAAAAATACTTAACTTTCATTCCAGAAAACCTAAAGGAGGTCTCAAGTATCTTAGTAGGTGGAACAAAACTAGTAAATCTGGAGACTTGAAAAAACAGAGGGACTTATTAGCTAAATTAGATGCCACTCTTTGTCTAGTGAGCTCATACTGATTACACTCAGGGACTAGCAAATATGACTGGATGATTTAGTGCAGATTTCGGAAAATACAAAAGATACTAAAGTAACTAGGAGGTGAAAAGTCAAAGGGGTTTCAACTGTATGAATGTCAGAGCAAACATAAATATAATTTTTAGCATAAACACAAATGCCACAGTTAAATTTCTGAGAGAATAAATCATTTAGTGTGTATATGGATACATATTTATATGTTGATTGTGTATGTTATATATATGAGCGTCTGTATATAATACTACATTCACCAAACTGTTTTTTGTATGTGTTTAGAAAATATATTTATTTTTTCATTGCTGATCATATTGCAGTATACTGTTTTCATAATAATGCCAGGTAAAAATACCTAAGAGTGGATTAAATTCACATTAAGAATAATTAGGGAAAAGAGATCCCAACCACAGATAGTTAAATTTTAGTAATCTAATCTTTTTTCCTGTGGATGTTTACCTGAGTAAATTTTATATATATCCATATCTAACATAGGTATACATTTATTTATGCATATGTGTTTACATGCATATAAATATGCTTATGTCTATGCATAGTCTCCATTTTAGAGTAAACATATGAATTTTATAAAAGCAGAGCTCATACCAAAACAAAACAAAATGGCTTTATTTTAGTATGTCTGAGCAATTGAAGCAATAAAGTAGATAGCAAAGGGAACTTGTTTTTATTAAATGACATCTGTATTGTTTTTAGTAGAACTAAATATGGAAAGCCTTCTCTTAATTCAATTTTATCTAAAACTGTAATTGGTTATTTGATCTATGGGCACATCAGTTTTATCCAAATACCAAAATAAAACTGAAGCTTATTTTTTGAAAGATTTAAATCTAAAAATCATTATTCTTACTACACATAGAGATCTATGTTTTTAGTTGAGGTGCAGTTATTTAAATTTATAACCTCATAATTCATAAATGACTTCTCTCTTTAGTAATGGGATCCTTTTTTTTTTTGAAAATCACCACTCAAAAATTTCATTCTCTTAATAATAGAAGATGCACTTAAGATAATGAATCTAACAGCTACGTTGTTTTTAGTATGTTACTAATAAGCTTATATTGATTCTTAGGTAAGTATAGATTGAAATTGTAACTTTGTTGTTTTACACTATTGGTTGCCATTTGGTTTCTAGCATTTCTTTCAGTAGAGCAAACAATTAAGTTTGCCAATGTAGCAAATAGGCCCCAAATTCATATATACTGAAGAAACAAGTTTTTGTTTTGTCTTGCAATAAGAAACGTACTTATTTTGTGAGCATCTTCTTAGCAACCTTCTACTAGGTTTTCATGGATCCTTGAACATATTGCTCTATTGTCTCTCTTGGTGGCTTTCTGTTCTACATCAGAAATTAAACTGAGTTAGGTGGGGCACCAGGTAGCCCAACAATTATGTTCTATTGAACAGAGACACAAAAATCTAACTTCACAATAAGTTTTTAAAATTTAAGATTAATTTCAAGGATGCAACTCTTTTCTGTCTTAGTTTCAAAACCTGTCACAAGGTTACTGAGTTTTTTTCAATATTTATTTTTCTATTTCATTGGGAGGACTGTGGTCTTTGTTTATTGTGTGGTTGTTTCTCTGGGGCTCACAGCACATTCTTGGAAATAATTACAGTGTCTCTCTTTCCTGACTCTCACCTGTGGTTTGCAGAGATCTGAGGGGTCTCCATTCCACACAGACTCTGGAATTCCTAATGGATTGGTTCATATTACTTGGAACACCCTTGGACTTGCATGTATAGGACTCTTCACTAAGAAAGTCACTGAAAACTAGGATGATGTCCCTCATGCTTTTCCCCACCTGGAGTAGAATGAGTAAAATAAGTCATTTTAATCTTGCTCTAAAACCAGTCGAGTTCCTAAAATAGTCTTTAATCCTTAAGTAAAATGAGACATTAAATTATGCCAGTTAGAAGTGCCTGGCTGGCTCATTTGGAGGAACATGTACTTCTTGATACTGAGTTCATGAGTTCAAGCCCCACACTGTGTGTAAAGATTAAATAAATAAACTTAAAAATCAATCAATCAGTACATACATAAATAAATTATGCCAGTTAATACAGATGCATCACATTTCCACCTTTCAAGACAAAGAGGCTCTTTCAGATTAGGCTTAAAAATAGCCTCTTTTCAAAAGGTCTAAAACAAAAGCGACACAGTATGTTTTCACTTTTTAATGATTTATTTATTTTAGAGAGAGAGGGAGCTGGGGGAAGGGGAAGACTGAGAGGGAGAGAGAATCCCAAGCCCACTCTTCTCTGAGTGTGGAGCCCAAATGAGGCTCCGTCCCACAACCTGGAGGTCATGACCTGAGCTGAAACCAAGAGTCAGGCGTTGGACAGACTGCACCACCCAGGTGCCTCTGACAGAATATGTTTAAAATCAAATAATGATGGGTTACAACGTATCAGCTAAGTACAAATACAGAAATTGCTCTAACAACTCATAGATTGTAAGTCAGAAAAGCATTAAATGAGAAAAATCAGCTTATTTTATAGACTTTAAATATACATCCACAGTGAAACCACAGTTGTGACATTTTATATAATGAAAACGAAAGAGTGGCAAATTAAATTGTGTTGATTAAATTGCACTGTTAGCAATTTGGAAATTCAGAGTACAAGGAAGAGACTAGGACATTAGCTGTTATAAGTTTGCCATAAACTTGCTAGGGGTCCATAATTAAATAGAAAAGAGTTGTCTGAATAGAGAAGAAGGATGCAGCCAATGACTATGGGGCTTTTCCTTTGCCCCTGGACTCTCTTGGCACAGATCTGGTCCACACAGAGTAGAAAGGAAGGCTGAAGTCTTGCTCTGTCGGAATCTGTTTATACATGGGTTTTCATCACCATTCCAGAAGAACTCACACTAAGGATCTATAGCCTTCTCTAACAGGGACTTTATTTGGTTCTTTTTTAAACAAATGTACTGTTTGCAAAAGTGCATCCTCATCTGGAGAGAAAGAGTGCTTAGTATCCTGGGGTCCCCCAAATATCTTTACTTCCAGCTTTGTGGTTCTGTAAAGCTATTTCTTCATATTTATAAAGAAAAGCTTTTGAAAAAGAAGATTAACAATGACAGAAACCCAATTATTCTGGGTCTTTGACAAATGGTTTGGGAAAAGGCTTGGAGGAATTAACATTGTTGAAGAAATATTTCAAACTGGAAAGAGCACAGTGTACATTGTCTTCACACAAAATAATGAAGTAGAAATTAATAATGAAGCTTTAAATTAAAAAATTACTGGAGACAGCAAAAGAAAACCCCCTTTCTAAATTTTTGGCTCAAAAAGGCAATCAAATGAAAGTAGTGGCAAAGATGAGATCATATGTCAAAATGTATGGGATAGGATAAAGTGAAAATTAATAGGCAAATTTCAGACCTATGTTTTGTTATCAAGAAAGAGTGAAAATAAACTACTCAATTTAAAAATTTAAGTATATAATTCTGTGAAAAGAGTATAGAGGAAGTAATTTTCAAAACAAAATATTGATTATAAATTAATTTAATAGAGCAGACAAGTTGAAGAGTACATTTTAGGAAAAAAAATACACCCTGATATTATGGGTCTTATTTCAGGATTTGGCAGTATGTTTAACATTAGAAAATATTTTAATGTTTTACATGTTTTGGTTTGATTGTTTCATTTTTTTTGCCTCAGGTATATGCAGTCTTGGAGAGTTCATGAAAAAATTTAATGCCTTTTTACTAAAAGGCATTAAATACAAACTCGTTTTTATATAAATTTTATATACAAACTTGTGGCTCTCTGAAGTTAAATATAGACTTGTGTGTGAGTGGCATTTTTCTGGAGTGTGTTAATATTCAGCATCTCAAGGTGGTCTGAAAATTCCCTACCCCCCCCCAAATTATTTTCACTGAAATAGTAAATCACCTGGCTAGATCAAAGGAGAAAACCTCCATGGTAATCTTCTTTTAAGATCTCCCAGATCGAGTTCATATCCATTCTTTATTTCAAAACAAACGAACAAAAATGAAGAAAGGAGGAAAAGAAGGAAGGACGGAAGAAGGAAGGAAGGAAGGAAGGGAGGGAGGAAGGAAAGAGAAAGGAATCAATTTACTTATAGCAAAATTCTTTCTTAACAGTCCATATGTAATAGTGAACTACCATGGACATTCTCAGTAAAAAAGAAGAAAAAATATCTAACCCCAGGTTCTAATCGATGTACTAAGTTAGAACCAGAACTTTGAGGTATAACACTTAGAAATATGAAGAGGGCAGTCCCATTATTTGGGGGGGATTATTTCTTTTCAAGCACAACAGTCATTCACCAAATATTTATTGCACATCTGTCTATGGCAAGCACCGCTCTAGGCACTAGAGATCAATCCGTGTATATGGAGTATATCACTTAGAGTGGTAAATGGGTGATGATAACAAAGAAGGAAATGAGATTTTATTTAATTTATTTTTTTTAAAGTAGGCTCCATGCCCTGTGTGGAGCCCGGTGTGGGACTTGAACTCACTACCTTGAGATCAAGACCTGAGCTGAGATCAAGAGTCAGATGCTTAACCTACTGAGCCACCCAGGCATCCACCCCACACCTTTTTTTTTTTTAAGCAAATGAGATTTTAGATAGTGATCTTATGTATTCATATATGTCGTTGCCTACATAGAAAGTCAGTGTATCAGCAGAAAAATTATTAGAAGTAGCATGGTGATTAGTAAGTTAGGAGGATATAAAATATGTATAACAGTTTTAGAATAATTGTGTCGATTATGTAATGGACAAATACCTCCATTCACAATAGCAATAAATAATATAAAAAGTATAGGGAAAACTTAACAAGAAAGTGCTGTACATATAATGCAAAATCTGGATATGAGTATGCATACATATGTATATGTGTAGCATGTATGAATATACATACATAAACATGTACTTTTCTAATTGAGAGAATGCATGACAAAATAAATGGAGCAACTTAAGTTTCTGGCCAGAAAGACTCATTGTTGTACAGATGTCGTTTATCTTCATGTTTTTTATAAATGTGACTATAATCCTAATGAAATTCTCTGAGATACTTTTAAAGAGAATATTACATTCATCTGGAACAATAAACTTTAAAGAACCGCCATAAATAATTTGATTAAGAAGGGAAATAAAAGGGCACCTGGGCTACAAGATGTCAAAATATATCATGAAGCTGCAATAGAACTGAGCTGAAAAACACAGCAGCCAATTAACTAGTGCAAGGATGGCACATTTGCCGCATAGCTATGGTCTCCTCCCATCTTCCTTGCCATGGCAGACATCCATTCCTACGTGACCTGGGCACCCTTCCCTGCTGGGCCCGGACGTGAGCTCAGAATACACTAGACAGGCACTATTAGGCTTTCACAGTTGCCACATGGGTTAAAACATTTTGGCACCCTGTTCAGGTATAGGATAAAAGAGGCATTTAAATTAGTAAAGAAAGGAAAGATTATTTCGGAAATGATTCTGGAAAAAACTGGCGAACTCTTTGGAAAAAAATAGAGTTAGTTTTTTACTTCACATTATATACTAAAATAAATTCCAGATGGATCAAAAGATTGAATGTAAAAAAAGAAAGCAGGAAAGAGCTTGAAGATAATATAGATATTTATCCTACATCAAAGCAAAGAAGGTCTTTTTAGCATGAAAGTGAAGGAAGAAATCAACAAAAGGATGAATAGATGACATTTTTGCAAACTTTCATTTCTCTAGATCTTAAAAGTGCTAGTTACAAAACATATTGGGTATGTTTTACAATATTTTTGTAAAATATTATTTGAAAATATGCATATATTCAAACATATACATACTAAAAATTGAAACATATAAAACTGTAGCCATTCATTTAAGATAGGGAGATTGTGAATAAGTTTTTAAAATTTTTCTACAGTAAACATGTATTCTAAAAAGGAGTATGTATCAGTTAAGTAGGGAAATGTAGGAAACAAATTTTTTAAAAATCTAATATTTGATACTTTTTACATACATTATTTCTGAATTCCCGTAACAGTCTTTTGAAATATGTAATAGTATTCCACTCTTAAATATCAGGGACCAGAGGCTCAGCGAGATTAAAGAAATGTCCTACGATAAGTCTGGTAGGGGTGGCAAAGCTAGGATCCCAAGTTTGTGTTTGGGAGATCTTGTAGGGTAACCAACATCGGTTATGGGTCTCTTTCTGGCTTGATGTCAGAATTGAGGAGAAAGAAAGAAAAAAGATTAAGTTTAAATTCAGGACTGATCTTTCAATAGGGGGCTTATTTTTCTGTGCCTGTCTCTAATTCCTTCCATGTATCTCCCATTCAGTCCTTCAAGGGGATAAGATAAATGCATTTCTCCTTATAGGAGATGTTAGGCTTTGGAGACAAAACATCAGGGTTGGGTAAAAGGTGAGCTCCCTTTGTTCTTATTTACCACTGGCAAATGTGAGTCTGTGCTTGAAGGTAGTTCTTTGATCCTTCTTTTTTCGGCTCACCAACTTGTAAATTTTGTATTTGAGTTCTTCTGGGTGCAAAGAATGTTAATGTTGAAAGAGAAAAGGTTTATTTCCTTATTACAGACATTCTGGAGATTTAAAGTCTGTGTATTATAGGCCTCTTGCTGCAAAAAGAGGCAAAGTGATAGAATCAAATGTATGCATTACAGCTCCAGGTAAGAAATAAGCACTCTCAAATGCAGAAGTATTTTGAGACTGTTAATTACGCTAGATAGGTGTACATTCAATAAAGTTTTCTTCTCTCTGCCTGTGTCCTTCTCGAATCCCATCATTTCCCTTTTGGTTAATGGCACCATAAGAAATGAATACATTCATGTTAGTGTGCTATTAAATGTAGCCAGTTTATAATTTGGGTCTAGCGTGTGTTAGTGTACTAAAGTAAACTTGGATGTATTTTGGAAATATATATCGTGGTACACACAAAATTGGTTGGTTTTTGAAAATACCTTCTAAACAGCATGGTTGTGAATTTCATAGCCTCCCAACCTGCACAAACAAACCCAAGGCACTGAAGCCTCTGATTCTTTTATTTTTAAGCACCCTTTATAACACTGCAGCCATTGTTGATACCCTCAAGGAGATGGAGGAGAGAATTCCCCATCACAGGGCCTTTCACCAAGCTCTTTTCCTCTCTCCAAACATTTAGTAGCTTCCCCATTGCTTGTCAAAAAAGTCACAGTCCATATAGCCCAAGGCTACATTTCAAGCCACTTTTATTATTTAATATATCCTTTGTTCCAGCAAAATTGTACCATTAAATATTCAGCTGATGATGCTTACTTATTTTCTGTTTCTTTTGGTCATCATGATTCTGATTTCCTGGTTTATCTTCCTTGTCCATATCTCTGGTAAGATCCTGTCTGCCTTAATGCCCCAGCTTGACTCATCAATGAGGCTTTCCCCGACCACTAACTCTGAACTCCTAGAGATTGCTTGTTTGTACCTCTGACACCATACACTGGTGGAGACTCTAAGTTCTCCTGCCAGCCCAGGTAAGCCTTTGACAGCCTTGTAATATTCTCTGAGCACCTGTAGCTTCTATCTGTAGTTTGTGTTAGTCTTTCTTCTTCATTTTACACTAGGGGGAGAGGCAGAGGGGGGAGAGGGAGAGAATCTTAAGCAGGCTCCAGGTCCAATACAGAGCCCACTGGAGGGCTCCATCTCATGACTCTAAGATCATGACCTGAGCCAAAATCAAGAGTCAGACACTTCACTGCCTCAGCCACCCAGGTGCCCCTCTTTCTCTCTCTCATTCCCTAGAATTCCTCATTCCTCACCTCACTTGATTTCTACTTAACATTAACTGCAGTTTTACGTCTGTAAATGGGATCTTATTATCATTGAATCCCTTGCACTGAGACTCATTTTGTGGTTTTTCCTCTGTTTGGCCCTGTGCATATAACTTATATCTTTTGAGGCCAGAAGAAGCTTGAGACCATAACTTGAGACCCCGGTCACTCTTACCTTGAGCCTCCCCTGCCCTCGGCCTTACCTACTAGAGGAGAGAAATTAAACAGAATATCCCATTTAACATCGAATTGTCTAAGGTGGTTCCTCTGTCCCTTTCGTGGAGCCTAGTTAGGGGAACTGAAGTGACCTATTAGGATGAAGTCACAGCTGGAAAAGAGAATGTTCAGTCTCTTCAGCTTCAAGCAATTTGTTCCCGTTCGTGTTCAGTCCCCAGAGTGAAGAAGATTCTAGATTGCCTTCTTTAGCCTTTTCAGCTCTTTTACTGAGTTCTGCTCACAGAATTTAGTACTAGTCTTTTGGGACACACCACATGGTCAAATCCATACTCTGCTTTTGGCAGAGATGCCTCTCATGGGTCCTCTCCATTTAGCAATCTTACCCTGTTCTTCCCTCACCCCCAAATCCAGCAGTTGTCAGTCTTTCCATGTCTCTGCACCCCTCTTGTGTCTGGCCTTTTATGGAGATTGTTAGTCTCTGATCTGTTTGTGCTGATAGATAAGGAATGGTGACTGTCAGCTTCTGAAGATGGAAGGCCTAAAGAGGAAGAACAGATCTCCAGCTCAAAAGAGTGTCTATCTCTATCTTTGCTTCAGAAGATCTGTTTTTATAACCTTAACCTTTTCTGTGTTTCAGCGTGGGATGGGTCTGTGACATGAGATGTCCTGTGACATCTTTTCTGTTCATAACTGTTCCTGCTCTACTCATGTTTATATTTCCAGCCAGGACCTAGTGAGAAGTCTTGCACGTAGAAGGTGCTCAGTTAAATGCAGAATTCATAATCCTGTCCATTTTTTTATAAAAAAAAATGCCCACATCTTAGTCTCTTCTGCTATTATAGAATCTTAGCACAATTAAAGCCTTTTTCTAAATTGCCTGTGTTGTATTTCTCAGTCAAAAGCTTGCAGAGAATATTTTAAACAGTTGTCGTGTGGGCTTTTCCTGAAATGCCATGTCACTCCAAAAGTGATACTCTGCTATTTTGACTACTTGTAGAAAATGAGGAAGGAGGTAGGCTGAACAGAGAGAAATTCCAACTGAAATAGTACTCCTAGCCAAGCCAATGGTGTAGGAACATTGCTTATCTTTAGACTTTTAGAAATAAGTAAGGCAGTGTGAATTTTAAAAAATCTTTCCTATCAGTGGCAAAAATAAATAAGACAATAATGGTAATCGGTATCGGGATAAATGATTGAACAACAGCATCTCCTTTCTTGGCTGTTTTAAATACTAATTCCAATAGCATTGAGGTGGTTATATGCTTTGTTAGGGACTATGTGTGTGTGAGTAATACAATAGGTTATATCAACTCATTATTTGAAAAGTACCTACATGTTTCTTGTATGTTTTAAATTAGATTGTAGGGGCAAAAAAATTTCCATTGGGTGGGGAGAGGAAGAGAAAACTCCCATTCACATTCGACTGCAGTAACTGAGTGATTTCTGTACTTTAAAAGATTCCTGAAATTTTATTTTTAAATTGTATAATATTATTTTAAGTTGTACATAGGAGATGTGTAGGGGTTCGTCTTGTCCAGGAGAAAGACTTTATTTCATTTAACTACATGGCATGTTTTACAGAAACAAAATAGATATTCTGACCAAAATCACCCTGGTGTGTTTGTTTGTGGTGCTAATAAAATGAAATGATGCTATTCCCCAAATTGTCCCCAGAATATTTTATTTATATTCTTAGTAGTGCCTGCCACCATCCTCTGGAAAGCTCTCCCATGTTCACGATCCTCCATGAACAGTGAGGAAGAAGGTGCCTATTGTGAGGGTCATGTAGCTTTCAGAGCTCAGTCCCCACAAGCCTATACTTGGAGCCCTTGGAGTAGTGTTTTGTACAGCTTCTGAAGAGAAGAGAAAGGAAGAAAGACAGGTTTTTGACGACTAGCTTCAGAGTGCCTTATGGGAATTCTAATCTGATAGTTTAGGTCTTTTACAGTAGGCTCCTTGCTGCTTTAGCAGTTCTTTCAGAAATGTAGTGGGCTTCTGATACAGTGCTTCCATTTAGTTCAGTGATTTTCTAAATGCAGTTCCTGACTCCGTTCTTTTTCTTTCCTTCGGTCTCCTGTACTGCTTCTCAGTTCAGTGATGACCACCTTGAATACATCTGGAACAAAGGCTGGGGCAAGTCATTGGGGTGTATTTGCTTTAGTCTTACTTGTGTCACAAAGTCTTTTTGCTCATTTGGGAATTTTTAATGGGTGCTGTTGGTCAGCATTGGTCAAATGTGAACTTCTATTTATTTTTGCTATTTGGAGATCAGAAGTGGTCTGATTTTTTAGTCCTGCAAAGTCTCAAGTGTCTACACTCTCTTTCATTTCTGTCTCCAAACTGGTTAATTTTGCCTAAGCTCATGTCTTTGTTGTTATACCTTGGTCTAAGCAGCCGGGAACAAATGACCCCTGCTGATGTCTGGGCCTTTTGTGTCTGCTTTCCCTAGAGCTGCAAGTTCACTGGGCACTTACTTTTTGAGTCATTGTAGGCTTGTGTTTTACTAAACATTCTTTCAGTGGCACAGATCTCTAGCTTTCCAGTTGCTGTATATCTGGGGTTTTTTGATGCCTAATTCTGACCACTAAGCTAATATTAAAATTTGGGGCCTTTGTTATGGTCTCATTCTGTTTCAAGTTGTCAGTTCATTTGTCTGTTAATCTAGGCTCCGCATGCTAGGAGAGAGACCACACAATGTCAGTGGAGTATCACAGTAAAGATTTATTTCTCACTTACATAAGAGTTCTTACAGTCTTTAGTCCATAAGAGTCCTCCTTATAGGAGTTTAAATCAGCACAACAGCTTTCCTCTCCGGAGTTCCTCGCAGATCCATATGGATGGTAGTTTCGAGATCTTCTGCATATGGCTTCCGATGTTGCCCAGGCACTCCAAGGGAGCAGCAAATGGAGGGGCACTCATGATCATTCCGTAGAGGCCGGATCCAGAGTAGCACAGGTCGCTTCTGCTCCCTCGCCATTGGATATGCTTTTATTTCATCTTACTACAGGGGGCGCTGGAATGTGTAGGAGGAGAGAAGCTTTTAGTAGTTAGCTGGTGGTCTCTGACTCAAGATGGTGGGAAGCAATTTATGTGGTCAAAGGTATGCGTGAGAGAGAGGAAACGGAGTACCTGGGAGGCAGCTGGACTTAATGACTCCGTGATAAAGGACTAAAGGTGAGGAAGGAACTGTGAACTGATGTTAATAGTGTGATATTCTGAAGATAGAACGATTCTGCTTTTTTTGAGGGTAGCAAAGAAAAGGAGGGGTTTAGTAAAAGTTGGTCTCCATGGTTGCATGATTTAAAGACTGTGTGACTTCCTGAGGATATAGTTTTTAAATGTATTTTGGCATTTTGTGAATACGAATAACATGTTCTCTACACATATCAATTAGTGTCGTTGTTTTGAAAAAAATGAGATATTTTTAGATCTCAGTTGTGTTTGCCCCTGGAGAAACAGAGATCACACACACACACACACACACACACACACACACACACACACAGGCATATACAATTGAGAAGAGAGGTAGTGGGGAATGAGACAAAAATGAGAACCAAAAATTCGTTCAAACATTTGACCATGATTTTCATGGCTTTGTTGGGAAAAATAGAGCTACATTTAAAAGTAATTCTCCGATAATAGTGAGATGACGTTCATGTGGCTCTTGGTAGCTGACTGCTCCCTGGAATCTACAGACAGAACTGGAGAGGTTTGTGGGCCAGCCTGAAGGCTTCCTCAGAATTTAAGATAAAATCCTAGTAGGGTCAGCAAGTCCTGTCCTTCACAGGGACTACTGGTTCATAGCAAATCTCAAAGTTTACGTCTATTCTCTAATGTTTGATTTTATTCTTGCTTCTTGCTTTTTCTCTCTGCCACCTCCTAGGCTAGCCACTGTGCATGTCATTTCTGAGTTCCTGCAGTAGTTTTGTAATGGCTGCTAATGTTTCTCCACTTCACTATATTCTGTACCCTGCTTTTTCCTGCTCATAAAAACTGAAATTGCTTTACCTTTTTCACAGGATACATTTTAAGATCTTTCACTGTTTGTGCCTAGACAAGGCCTGGCCTGGCAGCTAGAGATCTTCAGTTCTGGTTTCTGGTTCACCACGATCAGCTGCATGACATGGAGAAGGCTCAGTTTCTCCAGCTTCTCGGCAAAACCATAACTATTCCATCTTACTATTGACATTTTTTTTATATCCTGCCTTATTATTGGCAGATAATGAAGTCATTCGCATTAGGGGTCTATGTTTGATGCTTTTAATTTGCTAGCAGACATGGCATTTCAATTTTCACATTGGAGGGTTTCAACTGAATCAATGCAGCATAAAAGAGAGTCAGAGAAGGGCTAAAAGAAACAATTGAACATCCCTTCCTGCTGTTTGTTAGATTGACATTCAGAGTCAACAGTCCACTAGAAGGCTCAAAAGGCAGAACAGACGGGGAGGTGCTGAATATAGGTTTGGACATGACTGACAAAAAACTACTGAAAATATCTAAAATTTTGCCAAGATTTATATGAGAAGGTATGGAGGCATATATAAAGATTATTAGGAAAGGGAATGGTTCTAACAATGCTTTGATAGGAATTAACTTAGGCCAGCCTAGCCCAACATGTGTAGTGAATTAAACTAGCGAAGTTGGTGCGACCTAGCTTGTTCAAGAGATAAAACATTAAATTGGCCAAAACTGGAATAGCAGGAAAAGAAGTTTGGAGGAGAGTTCTTTTGGCCTGATATGACCAGGGCCGTTTCCACAGATGGATTAGGCCTGGAGAGTGAAAAGAAGCAAAAGAGATTAGAAGCAAATATGGCAAAATATTAATCTTTTTAAATCAGGCATGTTCCTCATATTATTTTTGTTTCTTTTCTGGATATTTGAAATGTTTCTAGGTTTAAAATTAAGTTTTTAAGAGAAAATCCTACCCTTTGCAACAACATGAATGGACCTCGAAGGCAGTATGTTAAGTGAAATGAGTCCTAGGAAGACAAATACTGTATGATCTCACTTATGTGTAAAAGCTAAACAAACAAATAAACTCGTAGAAAAGGAGAGCAGGGTTGTGGTTTTCAGAGGTAGAGGGTGGAGAAGGGGGAATTAGAGGAAAGTCATCAAAGGTACAAACTTCCACTTACAAGATAAATAAGTACTAGGATGTACTGATGACTCTAGCTAACACAGCTGTGTAATATGTTGGTAAGTGTTAAGAGAGTAAATCCTATGAGTTCTCATCACAAGGAGAAATGTTTTTTTCCTTTTTTTCTTTGTTTTTATTGTATCTGTTTGAGAAGATGGATGTTAGCTGAACCAGTGCTGGTGACCATTTTACAGTATATGTTAAATCAAACCATTGTGTTGCATGCCTTAAAATTATACAGTGAAGTAGGTCAATTATTTCTCAATAAAACTAGAAAAAATGAAGTTTTTAAAAGAATGGAAGCGATGAGGACGAGATGAGGGAACAAGGAGCGGAAGACTTTATCTGGTGTAGATTTTTGTTTAGAAGTGCAGAAGAGTGAGCTAAAATTAAAGCTACGAATTTTAGAGTATTATGTGAGCCTCCCATTTCCCATTCCTGCTACTCTGACAGAGCTGCTTTTAATACTCTAGAAGCTGAAAGCTTCGAAAGTATATATATTTTTAAGTGAAATCATTTTGGCCTTCCTTTCCTTGGTTATGGGAAATTGTTTCAGTGAAAATTTCCTACAGGCTGCTTAAAAGCAATGCAGGAACAATGGGCCTCGTGGCAAGTGAAACGCGTGTGGGGAAGTACTTAGAGTTTAATGTAAGTTATTTTTGTTTCCATTCATAGACATGTCTCAGTGAAGTTCAAATTATCCCTTGGCCAGTAGAAAGCAGTCTGTTAATTTAAAGCTAGACTTTTTTAGTTCCATAAAGCCAAATTTAGGATAGATTTCAAAAGCTAAATAAACAACCGTCTACCTCCCCATTAAAAATGAGTGTGTCAGGTTTCTCTGTACTTGTCTTTAAATAATCTTCACTTCGCATTTCTACAGGGGGCCTTCAGTATTTTGGAGGAAGTCATCCTTTATAATCATACCTTTTTTTGTTAAAGGGACGCTCAAGGAGGGGACCTGTCCTAAGTTTATTACTAAAATTCTCTCAGTGCCTTGTTGATTTTAACAAAATGAAATGGAGGCTGGGAACGTTGTGTTTATCAAGAGGGAGAGATCGTGAAATGCGGGGAGGAGGCAGAGGCTGAAATCCTTGGAGATACCGCTCGGTGTCCTCTTTCTGTAACACCATCAAATGTTTTCTCAAAAAATTGTCAGAGGAAACAAATGTTATACTTTATAGCAATGGTTCTGAATCTTGATTTTCAATCAGAAATCCCCTGTGGAGTTCTTTTAAAAATATGTATATAAGGGCCCTGTTTTGGAAATTCTGACTCAGGAGTTCAAGGGAATGAGACATGTATGTAAAGTTCCACAAATTATCCTGAAGCGAATTCCAGGATTGAAGACTATTAAACTAAACTCAATTCCTTCGCTGGTAACTCATTGTATAAGAACTACATTCTGCAGGTTTCAAACAGGCCAAGTTGTAACAGGGCTAATACTTAGGAGATGGTAAAGTAAAGGGTTAAGAGAACCACTGAATGTGTGAGTGTGTGTAATTTCTTATATCAAAGAACACTTTACAAATCAATCAGTAAGAGTTACTTATGGATTTATTAAATTGTTAATGTATTTTAGTTTTTAAAATTTCATTTACTATAATTAAACAAAGTTAACACCAAAGCTTCACTGAGGGGCGCTTGGGTGGCTCAGTCATTAAGTGTCTGCCTTCAGCTCAGGTCATGATCCCAGGGTCCTGGGATCGAGCCCCACATCGGGCTCCCTGCCCCATGGGAAGCCTGCTTCCCCCACTCTCATGCCCTCTGCTTGTGTGTCCCTCTCTCGCTGTGTTTCTCTCTGTCAAATAAATAAATAAAATCTTAAAAATAAAAAAGCTTCATTGAATTAAATATCCAAATATTGGGAAGTTTAACAGTAATCTGATTAACATGACAGTCGATGTGATTTACAGAAAAATTTCCATCAAAATGATAGCAATTTTACAATGTAGATTTGTTTATCTTTCTTCAAGTTTTTATTTAAATTCCAGGTACTTAACATATAGTGTAAAATTAGTTTCAGGAATGGAATATAGTGATTCATCAGTTACATAAAACACCCAGTGCTCATCATCACAAGTGCCCTCCTAAATATCCATCATTCATTTAACCCATCACCCTTCCGGCAACCCTCAGTTTGCTGTCCATAGTTAAGAGTCTATTTTATGGTTTGTGTCTCTCTCTTCCCTCCCATATTCATCTGTTTTGTTTCTAATCCACATATTAGTGAAAGCGTATGGTCTTTGTCTTTCTCTGACTGACTGACTTCACTAAGCATGATGGTTCCATCAATGACTTTGCAAATGGCAAGATTTCATTCTTTTTTGTGACTGAGTAATATTCCATTGTGTTTGGTATGTACGTACACATACATATATACCACATCTTCTTTACATATCCATCAGTCAATGGACATTTGGGTTCTTTCCATAATATGGCTGTTGTTGATAATGCTCCTATAAATATTGGGGTGCATGTGTCCCTTTGAATTAGTATTTTTGTGTCCTTTGGGTAAATACCTAGTAGCACAATTGCTGGATCTTAGGGTAGCTCTATTTTTAGTTTTTTGACGAACCTCCATACTATTTTTCCAGAGTGGCTACATCAGTTTGCATCTCTACCAACAGTGTAAGAGGGTTCCCCTTTCTCTGCATCCTTGTCAACACCTGTTGTTTGCTCTGTTGTTAATTTTAGCCATTCTGACAGGTGTGAGGTGATGTCTCATGGTAGTTTTGATTTGTATGTCCCTGATGATGAGTGATGTTGAGTATCTTTTCATGTCTGTTAGCTATGTGTATGTCTTCTTTGGAAAACTTATCTATTCATTTCTTCTGACACATTTCCTAACTGGATTATTTGTTTTTTTGGGTGTTGAGTTTTATAAGGTCTTTATACATTTTGGATACTAACCCTTTATCTGATATGTCATTTGCGAATGTCTTCTCCCATTCCCTCTGTTGTCTTTTTAGTTTTACTGATTATTTCCATCACTGTGCAGAAGCTTTTTATCTTGATGAAGTCCCAGTAGTTCCTATTTTCTTTTGTTTCTCTTGCCTCCAGAGATGTGTCTAGTAAAAAATTGCTATAGCCTATGTCAAAGAGGTTGCTGCCTGTGATGTCCTCTAGGATTTTGATGACTTCATGTCTCACATTTAGGCCTTTTATCCATTTTGAATATATTTTTTTGTATGGTGCTAGAAAGTGATGCAGTTTCATTCTTTTGTACATTGCTCAATGTCCAATTTTCCCAACACCATTTATTGAAGAGACTGCCTTTTTTTTCCATTAGATATGCTTTCCTGCTTTGCCAAAGATTAGTTGACTGTATAATTGTGGGTCCATTTCTGGGTTTTCTGTTCTGTTCCATTGATCTATGTGTCTACAGTGTGGATTTAAATAGATAATTACACTATGTTTGACATCCTACCAAGAGAGAATTATTTTTGTGGAAATGCTATTGTATACAGAGGCAGCTATGATAAAATGGACAGAGCATGGTATGTGAAGTAAGTCAGACTTTGAAGCATGGTTCTGCCACTAGCTGTATGACCTGGCGAGTAATTTATTTTTTATTTTATTTTATTTTTTAAATTTTTGATTATGTTCAGTTACTGGCAAGTAATTTAACCTTAAAATAGGGCTAATTTTATCAACTTTACAGGGTTATGTTCTTTAAATGACACAATGAGTGAAATGCTATATAAATATAAAGCAGTATTATTAATTATTTGGATTGGGACTCACTTTGTACCTTTTTTCTTTTGGAAGATGAGGTACAAATGTGTGTGGCTATTTCATGTGGTAATTTTGTATATGTAGATGGTGGAATTTCAGAAGAAATGAATTACACCAAACATTTTCACATTTATATTTTTACAACCTAAGCCTTCCAAAAGGGAATTATTGTAAATATCTCTGCACTTTTTTGGGAAGGAGTGCATTCTTTGCTAGAGTGTTCTCAGGTATGATCCTTCTCTCCAGGGACTGGATTTCTTTGATATTACTTAGGATGACATAAAAGATATATTCTCTGTGTTGACATTGCCAACACATATAAGACTTCTTTAGCATGAAACTTTCAACCACTCTTCCCCTCAAGGGCATTATATTATTTCAGAGAAGAAGCCTGAAGCTTTTAATTTTTCCTCAAAGATTCTAGAGCTGTAGAATTTCATATTGACTCTGTAATATTTAATAAAAACTTTTTAGGTGGGAAAAATTGGAAAATACCTCCTTTTGAAAATTTATATATTGTTCTAGTAGTTGATTCTACCTTTGATTATATTTTCTCACATGATGAATTATAATATTTTGAAATATGCTTTTTATTCTATTAGGAAGGTAGTAGGTAAAAGCCAGTCTTTTAACACTACTACTAGGTATGCAGACTGTCCTGACAGTGACTATCAAATTGTTTCTTATTTCTCCCATACTCCCTCTCATTCCTGCTTTCCTTTCTCCTTTCTTTCCACAAGTATTTATTGAAGGACACTGTGTAGCAGCCACTAGGCACTGGGAATAGTTGTAAATAAGAAACACAGAGCCACTACTTCTACAAAGCTTACATTCTAGGGAGGGAGTCAAACAATAAATAGGATAAAAACAGATGTAAGATGATTGCCGAAATGGTAAGAACTACACAGGTGTTAGTAAGGTGCTGTTGTAGAGGGAATGAGAAGTAGTATAGACAGACTGACCTCACCGCATGAGACTTGGGATTTGCAAATAGGTTATTCCTATCCCCAACAGTTCAGAAACAAAGAGGAGTTGATATTCCCCACTCCCATTCCCTCCCCATGCATGCTCCACTGTAACTTTATTTACCCGTTGAGGCTTCCCTTGCCTTTTTATTTGAACCCAAGTCTATCCCTGTAAATTGTTTTAAAGGATAGAGGTCAAGGTGTTAATTTTTACACTGACTAGCACTGCTAAGAGATGATGCCCTTAAGTTTCACACCCCTTTATGGAGACCAGGCTGAAAAATTCCAGGTGTCTGATTAGTGGTGTTAATTGCGTTCAGCCAATACATTAAAGACTGCTAAATACTGGAATTTAACTTGGGAAAAGTACTTCGGTTAGCATGTTCTCTTTGGAAATAGAATCTCTCCTGATTCATTTTTGCTTATTTTGATGGTAGAATTATCTTAGGCTGATGATTGTCATCTTGCTGTAAACCAAATTCCTTTGGTTTCTTTTTCTTTCTTTCTTTCTTTTTTTTTTTTGCTTATGATGTAATGCCTTCCCTCTCTCATTGCCCCACTCCCCCACACCACACCCGCTTCTTAGTAGAGAAGTCAGTGCTGTATTGGAAAAAAGTATATTTGTGTTTCCTGTCTTTGGGCAGAACAAGAAAGGAACAGAGGGACTAGGCTTTGGATGCATAAGAGTAGGTGATTCAGGGAGCTAACAGACATGAATGACAATAGAGCAGGTGGATACAGGTACAAATGGGTACAGGAAGGTGGAAGGTAATAGAGGCAGAAGGCAGTGGTGTACGTTTGTGTTCGGATAATTTCTGATGACACAAAATAAGATTTGTTCTTGGACAACTCTTGCTTTAAACCTCAGAAAATAAAACCTTGCCTTGGAATTTACTTTGTTTATTTTTCTTCTTTCTTTTGTCTTTTAATAGTTTATGATATTTTCCAGCTTCCTTGCTTATAAGCATTGTGGTGGACTTTATAGGTCCTTAGATTTGACAAGTGGAAAGACGTAAGATGGTGGGGAGGATCCTTTGCTCAACTCGATGGTTGAGCTGTGTTAGCCCGCTGAATTCTTTAAGATATATTTCCCTCATAATTTTATCATTTAAGTGTGACTAAACTGAGTTTAGCCAATTTTGATAAATTTTTAAAAATAATGTGCTGCTGAGCTAAGGCTCTCTATGCCATATTTCAGCCCCAAGCAGATTTTTATGACAAAGTAATGAACCCCTGGAAACAGGTTTATAATGGAAAATGCAACTTGACCTTAACTAGAGGAACCCAAGTGCACCTTACAATAGCACATTTTTGAAACATACAAAATCCTTTTCTCCCAAGGGTGGTGTCACAGGAGGAAGGTGTATAATAATAGTTGTATTTACCATAAATACCTAACATATTTTATGATGATTTGATTCTATTAAAAATTTCACCTTATAGATTTTAATAAAGCTGCCTATGGGCAAGGTTATTGCAGTTGGATTTCTTTTCCTTTGCCTACTGGTCTCAGTGGAAAGAAGCAAGCAACCCTTATAAAAGGCTTTAGTTTTTAGTACCTGGTTAATAAAAAATAATTTCCTCTCCTTTGGACTTGTTCATGAAGCTGAAAAATGACTCTGCAGGTCAGTGGTGTGTGGCAAAGCTAATTTCTATAAGCTTTTTATCAGGTGGTACTGAGTAAAACAATATGGGAAAACTGAAAAATCTACCCTTCTGTACCAAAATTACAAGGGCGAGAGTTCTCCCCAGCGTCACTAGGACAGAAAAAATGACACTTTTTCTTTCAGATCTCCACTACTACAACAAAAAATTCTGAGTTATAAAAGGTACAGAAGGAAAAACTAAAGTGTATGGGAAATTTCGGTTAAGTATAGATTTAAAAACTGATGTAAATAGCACTCATTGTTTAAAACACAATAAAGCTCAACTTCTATTTGTTGTTTTGTTGACAAAGGCACCTCATAGTAGTAAATGTGAGTGAGGCAGCACAGATCATAGCAACCCAGAACGTGGCTGTCATTCAAATAAATGTGCTCCTCCACAAGCCGCCTTTTCCCCAAGCATCACATTTTCTCGGAAGAGCATTAGGAGAACATTCTAATCAAGAAAAATCGAGCTTCTTCCCTTGAGGCTCAGCAGAATGTTTGCTGTGTGTTTTGCAGAGTGTGACAGCAAGGGACACCAAACCCCTTCTGTTTCTCCAGGATATTCATAGGCCACCTTCCAGGAAAGAAGTGGGGAACAGGGTTGCATTACATGGCCAGGCACTGGTGTGGTGGGTAGCTCGGATCCAATAGGCTTGGAGTCTTTTCCTTTCTCTACTTCTTCTGGCTCGGGAATGTCAAGGACACACGGGAGCAGTGTTGTTTGGCAGGGGTTGTCACAGATCCACCTTTTACCACCTTGTTTGAAGGCCCCCAGGGCGCCGTTACATGGGCCTATTCACCTCAGAGGCCAAGCGAAGAATCAGAAACTGCAGGGATCTGGAGAGATGATGGGTTAGTCTTTCTTTGATTATTTTTATTTCGATGGCAGGTATGGCTCCTCAGAGATGACAACATTAGGTAGCCGGAAGAAATGCGCTGCTTTGGAGCTGTGTCTTAGATGAAGGCAGAAAGACAAAAGCAATTATAAGGCTTTTGGCAGACATAGACAAAGAACTGATTTCCCCCTTTTAGACTCAATTTAACAACCGCAACCAAAAAGTAAAGGCCTGTGGTGTGGTGTTGTAAGATACTTTGGATCATCAGGTTAGAAACGTATAAGGTTGCCAATGTGCTGCTGTTGCCAGTACCCTGCTATGGGATTGGCTGGGCTAGTGATTGATGAGAAGGACACATCCTACTACTGATCTGGGAGACAGGTGTGGGGGATGGGTGTGGGTGTGGACTCAGACAGGTGTATTATTCTGGGAGCCCCGAGGTTGGCAGGGCTGTTTCCTCACATCAGATGACCTTGGACATGTGAACATTCACTGAGAGAATGTCCAAGAGGTGTGGATGGGAGCCAAAGAGAGTAGCTAAGAGATTAGGGGCCAGTTTCTGGAATGGGAGGGAGGGTACTGACCTACGAGACAGACAAATCTGAGAGCCCTGCTTTGATGTATACGTGGCGTTATGTGACTCAAGTAGAGGAGGCAGGAGCTGAATCAGGGCTCTGCTGGATGCGTGAGGCGGAGGAAGGAGAGCTCAGCTGTGTGATGAAAGCTGGTAGCCCCAAGGCCCGGAAAAGGAAGAGCAGCCTCCACCGACCTTCAAGAACTGGAGATTGTGTCGTGTAAATCAAGTCTGCATTTTGCAAAAGTAACTTTCCTCTTAGGTTTTCTTTTCCTAATGGAGCAGGGCCTGAGTGTTTAGGTTAAGCTATCAGATGTTAAATAAACACAGCAGTCCAATTTGTGTACACTAGGCTGGGAAACCTTAGTTGTGGTATGAAAATGATGGGAAACTCTTAAATCTAAACTTAATCATTTTGTGGTTGTTTTGGAGGAAATAAATCTTATTATATTTTGCCCAGCTTTCATTACTTTTAGTCCCTTTTGCCTGTGGCGTGTCAAATATTTGCTCTTTGAACGCTACGCAGAGTTGGATTCTGTATGAAATATTGCACATTTATTTAAAGTGTGACGCAGATATGAATTTACAGGCAAATGAATTTATAGACTAACAGACCCAAATAAAATGGTCTAATGGTGTCCTCAAGGGTGCTGTGAAAGAGATTTGTACTCAGAGAAAGGCTAGCTCCTCTTTAATCTTCACGCATCTATTAGACGTGATTGCTTCACAAGATTCTACAGACGTCTACCACATTCGGTGGTTGGGGAGAAGAGGTGGGAGCAGAAGAGCTGGGGGTTGTTCTCCTGGAACAGACCCAGCCCTTCTTGACCTTCTCTGACCTGGGGTCTCTATGCTTTGCATCCTAATACTTACTGGCTCCCGTTTGGCCATGTTTCAAGTGATGGAGTTGGAGTGGATGTGATGGTGCTAGGAAAAACTAATGCCTCATCAGCACTAGATCAGCAACGAACAATACTCTTTCCTCTTGTCAAAGCCAGGCTTGAAAATCTGCCTTATGTGCATTTCTAGACTACACTCATTAAATGCATGAGCCTTCAAAGAACCCCATGCACCGAGCCCTCTCCTATCTTCCTGTCATTTTCATTCCACCCTCTTCAGTTACTTACACTTCTCTTGGCCAGGATTACTGCTCCTAGTTCACAATCTGTCCTTACCTACTTCTGGGTTTTATTTATACAGGTGTTCCTCTTATCCTCTTTCCATTTTCTCCTATCCAGATTTTACCCGTTCTGAGAGACCCAATTAAAATTGAACTTATGTTTAAGAAGTCTCCCTTGATTTTCTCAATCTGTTGTTTCCTCTTTCCACTTCCATCAGACTTTATTCATATAATCCTCTGTGACTCTTATTTATTGCCTTGTCTCATTCCTCTCCTGACACTCTCTTTCGTAAATTCCTTAAGTATCTTAATGCAGGATTGGGTGAGGTAGGGGGTGAGGCTGAGTAGAAGACAGAGGCCAATTAAGGAGGATTTTGTTTGCTAAGCTGAGGAGCTTGAATTTTATCCTGTAGGTGTTGAAGTATCATCAGAAAGCTTTCAGATACCGGACGAGTGTGATAAGATTGTCCGTTTAGAGCACTCACTCTCCTAGCAATGTGGATAATGAATCTGGAGCTGGGGACTGGTTAATACTTAAGATTACTGGTGGGTTGGAATGAATTTTGTATGTGCACAACAGCACCTAAGACTGCTTGAGTGAATGGTTCCTTTCATGCCCTTCTTCATTGGCTGGGCACCTCTGTCAAGAATAAGCTCAATAACACACCATATACGTTATATGAACCTTCAGAGAGAAAATTTTGGGTGGCATGGCAAGTCTAAAAAAAAAACCCATGGCAAATCTGATGTTCTAAACGAGTGATTATATAAAACACTGGCTTGTGGCTTAAGCAAACACAATCATAGAATTGCATAGCTGTGAGTCAGAGCCCGGCTTGGTCCTTAAAGTCCCTTGCTTGATAGCAAATTAGTGGCTAGGGAAATATGTTTACATTTCATTTCTTATTGTACATCTGATTGCATGTTTTGTGAGTTGGATACAAAATTTCTTTATTTACAAATTTGGAGCAGGAATTATATCCAGTGTGCTTACAGACTTAAGCTCCCCAGTCAAGTGTATAAATACAGCAACGTATATCCTTACATCTTAGGATATTGCTAATTTGCCATTTTATTTCAAATAGAGACATACAGAAAATACAATAAAAAAATTCAGCCACTCTTATGGTTAAACCATCACTACTACAGAGTGGCATATAAATCTCATGATTTGACCACTGATAATTTATTGGTGAGAGGAAAAACAGACTTTTACTATTTTTTAAACTGTTTCTTTCCATGTGATCCCGTATTTCCTTCTGTCATATAACTTAAGCATCTTAGTACATTTATTACTTCCCTGTGTTTTCCTTCTAGATTATATGTACTTTGAAGGCAGGGCCTGCCGTATGTTTGGTTATAGCTTCTTTGTAGCCCAGAGTCTAACACAGTGCCTAATCTTAGTAATTACTCCATATGTTTGTTAGAATTGAATGGCAAAATGAATTAATGAGTAAGCAAATGTAAATAAGTGAATGAATAAATGAATAAGTAAATGAACTGTAGGTGATTTGACCTCTATCACAAGCATTTATTGGGTATCTACTATGTCCCAACTCTGAGTTTGTGTACCAGTGGTAAGCAGGACAGAAATAGTTCTTACCTTTAAAGTTCTTGCTTTCCAGGGCAAGACATGTTAATCAAATTACTATAGAAGACTCAACTTTCCTAATCTATAGGTTTTACTGACCTGTATATTGAATTCTTTGCTCTTTTTCTGGAATGACCTCTGACTTCTATTTGATTATCTTTTGGTAACCCAAAAATCTCTTCTTCCCTGCCAAAGGAAAGTGTTCCTTGAATCCTTGAATGTCCCCTGCAGTAGGTATCCTTTGTTTACCGGGGACAAATACCATTGTACGTTTAAATTTTGCTTCTCTCTTCATTTCATTCTGAGGTCTCAAGCTGCTGTAACAGTCTAAAAGTGGAATGGCAAATATTTAGGCAAACAAAGAATCTAAAAATGGGTGAACAGGCAATAGAAACAGGAGATTCCAAGTCCATGCCCACCCTTTCATGATCAGTCAGTTGAGTGAGTAAAATCTCCAAACAAAAAACAGTTCCATAGCCCACAAGATCTCCAGCACAACATGGCTAGGCACTTAGTAAATTACATGTGGTTCAAATTTTCAAAGTTCTATGAAGCATTTATGAGTTAAATGTTAGAGCACCAGGGATGCATTGGTTTCATAGAATAGTAGTAAAACTGGCAAAGTGGTCTTTTAGACATCAGTTAGGACTATGCTCTGGAGATTGTTAAGGAAAATGATGCTGCTACCCTCAGTTGTTAAAGGAAACCTGATTATGTTTCCTTTTGTCTAGATATATAAGAAAATTTGTTTATTGGGATAGATTGAGATTCTCGAAGATTAGATCCTAAATCATTTTTCAGACAGAGATAAGGAAGTCATAAGCACAAATGCTTTGGACAAGTGCTTTGGTGTCTAGCAGAGGTGAGTTCACATTCTGGTTATATTCAATTGTGTGTTACTGGTCAGGTCACTCAACATTGTACTTAGATAGTATTTGCATGGTGGAATGATTGGGAGGGTTAAATGAGATGATACATAGAATTCTTACCATTCTACGTGGCACAAAGTTGTACTCAATACATGCTAGTTATTGTTGTTGCTGTTCTTAGTCTGTGAATTTGACACTGGAAAGGAATGAATTCTGTTAAAATCAGCAAATGTTGAAGAACCAGCCTAATGTGTTGTGCTCATTAGATGATCAGATACATGAGGGCAGGAATGTGCTGTTGTGTTTTTTTTTTAAATCACCGTACTTATAGTACCTTGTTCTTATGTTATAGAAGGCACACAATAAAAAAAGAATGAATGAATGAACCACTTCCTAACTTGTGCCTGTCTGTTGGCCTTTATGTATGTAGATACTCTCACAGTTACAGAAAAGTCAGACATCATATAATACCTCCACTAGCTTTCTGGTATAAATCTTTTAATTACCCCCTTAGGAAGCTAGTTCACATAAATAAAACACGAGAAAAAGAAAATAGCTCTGCCTGGTATTGTAAGTTCAGAAAAATAACCAATTTCTTAATATGGTAGTAATTCCTTGTATGGCTAGCTGTGCTGGGACTGAGACCAAGGGCTTGACACTAATGGGCCGTTTATGAAACTTACATAGCCTGAAGTCATCTTATCGGAATGTCGTTAGTAGCCATCACCATTGTTACAGGAACGAATTGGGAGGCTTTTTCTTTCTTGCAATACTCTCTTTAGATTTCTGTATTTTGTGGACCTCACATTTGAGCTTGAGGTTTGGATATTTACATAAGAACAAAAAGTCCTAGTAAATGTATAATAATTTCTAATGCAGCCTCTAGGGAATGGAACAAAATAAACAACACAGACCTATAGTGAAGCCACACTAGGAAAGGAACGGATTGAATTTGGAACAAGAGTGACCAAGTCCAAATAAAATCCGTCAGGTAGCGGTTTTTTGGAGATAATCAAATCCATTTTTAAACCTCTACATTTTCACTAACTTTATGCCCTCCATAAAGACATGATTTTTGATATGTATTTGTGTGCTTTTACTTCTTGGTGACCTTGGTAAGGCATCATGCCTGGAATATAGCTGCCTTGGAAAAAAAAAATCAAGGGAATATTTTCTAGGTTTTGCTGACTATGCCTTGGAAGCAAACGAATTATGGTACAGGGCTGGAACTTTACCTACTTGTTAATTAGCAGGTTAAACTTTTATGAGTTTCTGGTACCCTGGCGATACATGACTATTAAAATTTGCAGGTGGTTCAAGGGGAGAGAGATGTAAGTTCCTGTGCTAGTAATATATCATAAAAGCGTGTATTTCATGTGCCTGTTGTGAAAGTGGAGACTTTAATACTCTTTCACAATATAAGCTGATTAAGGAATCTTTATGGTTCTCATTAACTATGGGTCTTTTTTCATAGAAAAGTGAAAAGTGTAATGCTTATAGACAGAAGCATAGAAGAAAATAATTAGCCACAGTGGTACCTCTTTGAGACTAACTGAAAGCTTAGTGACACCGTCTGCCTTCACCTCTCAGCCCTCAGAAACTGCTCTTACTTCAGAAGTTGCTTCTACCACGTCAGATGCTGTAAATCTGATGTTTTAGTCTTTCCCCTTAGAAGACAGTGTTTGCTTAATTACATTTGTGTTATGTTTAAATGTTAGCATATTTCCTTTCTTGTGTCTACTTTTTTTTTTATCAGCAAATATAAAGACGTATACTGTGGTTAGGGATCTAATTCCACACAATAAACTAAAATTGTGGAAAAAGTGATATGATTGTATTTTTTTGGAAGCTATACTTTCATATGTTTTCTGTGTGGTTTTGGAGGTCAGAGAAACCCACAAATATTGGCTAAATTAATAATTTCCCCCCAAATCTTAGTAGTTCTCTGTAATTAGGATTATAGCTTATTTTAACACAGACATAATGAAGTGAATTAGTTTTAATTAAGAAAAGGGGGGAAAATTAACCATAGAAAGTATTTGTTTTATTTCCATCCTGTTTTATAATTCAACATTTTTCTTTATTTTTGGGGGAATTTCTGTTGGTTCCTTTCAGTGTTAAATCATGATCAAAGAATATTTCTTTTGAAATACTGGATTATGTTAGTTTTTTCACTCTGTTGGTGAATATATAATGTTTCAGTTTGAAGGTCTGCATCCTTTTGTTGCAGAGAAAGAAAAACAAAACTTTCTTCAAATGTATTCCTTTAAAAAATGATCGGACATTGGTCAATGTTAACGACGAAGAAAGAAAATTGTACTGGATGGGCAATCCTGTTGGGGGTTTTAATTCTGACATCAGTCATCAGAATATTTCTCCAAAACTCTGTGTACTAAGAACCTATAGCACTTTGTTTTGAAAGGGAATGCTTCCTGAGCAGGACGATTACACACACACACACACACACACACACACACACACACACACACACACTGTTAAGAAACTATTTTTATAAGGATTAAAGAATCAATTTTATGGCATTTAAAAAAGAGTTTAGTTTTTAAAATCTCATTTTCAAGTGTATGACAAAAGAGCAACAGACACACAATAAAGCTGAAAAGAATATAACTCTTAAATATTTGTTCTCGTCACCTTACCTACTTTTATATTTATTTAAGTATATTTTTCTTCAAGAAGGAAAAATTACAGTTTCTTTTGACCTGATGAAATGCAAGATTGTGGGAATAGGAATGCGTAGCAAATCTTCTATCTCAGTTTTTTTTTAATCAAAAAAGTACTCCGAATGATATTCTTACCAAGCAAATAGTCTTTAAAAATGTGGTAAATATAAGCCTTAACCAAAAGTGCACTGTTTTAGTGAGGGAAGCAAACTCCATTTTGTAGGAAAGATGTTAAGAAAGAAAGAAAAAAAAAGACAGCTCTAGAGAATTATAATTCAGTCAAGGAAGTATTTGAGAATCAAAGCCTAGTTTTGGAAATCTATTTCTTGCCAAGAGAAGAGGCGCTAAGCTGCTCAGCAAGAAGCATTTTGCAGCATAGGCTTGTCTGTCAATGTTTGGTAAGTGCTAATAAGCTAATAAGCCAGGAGTTCCAGCTTGGGGTATTTGGTGTAGCCAGAGTGCTGGTGGGTACCTCCCTTTCAGGAAAGACCCCAGTCATTCTACAGGAGTTGCTGAAACCTACTTTAAGTATTTGGCCTTTTATTAGATGCCTGCCTAGGAGAAACATTTATTGAAAAATAAGTAATAGGGATATGTCTTATGTATATATTCTTTATTTCCTAGCAAGAAAAAATAAAAACTAACAAACAAAAAAGAGGTCACCGAGAACACTTTAATGACCATAAATAAAATACTGGTGGAGTGTACTAGTCAGAGGGATACTAGAATATACCAGCTGAGGCATGGGTTTCAGCAAAGGAATTCTTCCTCAGGCTGTAATGGGTAATGGTAGTGCTTGCTTGCAGCTTTGTTGGTGAGCTTTGTGCGATGTGCCTCACAATGGTTTAGTTTGACCATTTAGTTTTACAGGTGCTCCATGATGGAGAAATGATTATCTTCCTGTTGGTTGAGGATCCTGGAGTTCAGGTGGGTGAAATAACTTGCCGGGCAGTGCGTCACTAAGAGACTCATACCCCTGTCTGACTTGCTCTAAAGCTTGAGCTCCTTACTGTTATGGCAGAAAACAAAGCCAATGTTACTCAAAATAAAAAGTGTATACCACAGGCAGTAGGGACATGTAACCCAATGTTTTCATAGTTTGTGAAATAAAAGTTATAGACATATTAGAAGAAAGGATAGTCTAAAAATGAAGACTCTAGTGAAAACATGAGTTTGAAACAACAGTACAATGAAATGAATCATTTATACTTAAAAGAGTATTGATTTGAAAAACTTTAGAAACTCATGTAGTATGAAATAGTTTCAACCACATTATAACAATGTCACTTCAAGGTTTTAAAATATGGCCATCTTCAGAATTAAAAATATGATTTGACTTAAGTAAATTATAAAACTTTTGAGTCAATAATACATGTTTATTACTATATTATTTGAAAGCATTCATTAGTTTTAACTATCAACCAAATAGGGAAGCTGTCACCATAATTTGAAGAACATATGAAATAATAGTATATAATTTCCTGTAAATATTTCTAACATGAATTGGTATTTCATGCAGTGAGCTCACAAAAGGAAGGTAGAGGGGCGCCTGGTTGGCTCAGTAGGTTGAAGCCTCTGCCTTCCGCTCAGGTCATGATCTCAGGGTCCTGGGATCGAGCCCCTGCTCGGCAGGGAGCCTGCTTCCTCCTCTCTCTCTGCCTGCCTCTCTGCCTACTTGTGATCTCTCTCTCTCTGTGTCAAATAAATAAATAAAATCTTTAAAAAACAACAACAACAAAAGGAAGGTAGAGCAGGAAGAATTGCAGACATAGCAAATTTAATTTGAGGAAGAAGTTGTGATGACTACAGTATATACTAGTGATTCTGTAGGTTCAGTTAAAAAAAACTGTAAGAAAAAGAACAGAATTCTGAGAAGCAACCATTGCCACCTGGAATCCATCTCTGGATTCCTTGAGTGTACCAACTTAAAATTTTGTGTTCTTACTAATATTTAAAGGTTCTAGCATTAATACCTTGACTCCTGTTAGGGCTACACAGGACTTAACCAGTTGAACTTTTTCACTCTTTACTGCTACATTATCAGAGTATGATAACCTCTCTCATATATATTAGAAGCTCCATTGGCTATTATTACATGTGTCTCTGTTTATAAAACATATGAAACCATGTTAATTCTTGTGTTACAAAATTTGCTGGCTGGGGAAATCTTTGAAATAGATGGATACTTAGAGGAATAGATTGTAATAAAGGGTGTGATGAATAGGCGAGGGAGTCAATGTTCTGTCTACTTAGACACCTAAGTGAGTAAAATAAGATTTCCTATCTCAGTATAGAACTGAGGCTGATGTTTATGCAGCCTAAAACTCAAGATATTTAGTATTTGTTTTATAAGATAATAATGATTAACTCTATGGAAGATGCTGTGTCTTAGTGTTAAGCTGAGTGTCATTGAATACTCTGTACTTTGCCTTGAATATTGTATAAGCCAGTCATGATAAGATTTAAATGAAACTGTCAATAAACTCACTTCAGACTAAGACCACACATGAGAAACTTCATTTCAAAGGAAATTAGAAGGCTAGAGGGAAGAAATTAGAAGTAAATAAATGATGTTTTAAGACTGAGGTGTACCATAGCTGGAATGCTGCTAGATATTAAAATACGTGTTTTAAAATGTGCTTATTTAACATTTACTGTTTAAATGTACTGAAACAAAAACTTAAAAAATATTTGAGCTAAACGGAACTTTCATTACTTCTTTCATTTGTTAAAGAAAAATTTTACTTTCATTGTACTTTTTTAAAGATGTAGCAAAGATACAAGCATTATATTTCATAATGTCACTTTTCTACAATTCACTGGATAAATTCTTAAATTTAGGATTGGAGAAAATGTCCATTAAAGGAACAACAGCAACAACAAAGAAACTCTTGTACTTATTCTTATGAAACAATGGGAGATAAGTATATCTCCTCCGTTATCACTCTTGATTTTTTTTTTTTTGCCTTGGCCAAAAATGGATTGTCTAAGTTACCTAAGGTATCTTTAGATATATGTAAGAAATAAATTATAAGTTAGAAGTGACCTCTGAGATAGTACAAATTTCTGCATCTTGATTTACTAAGTTATATGGTCTAATCTTTAATGAGGAGACAAAGTATGTGGGCAATGTATTGACTCATATATAGAAAAAACATTGTTATAGTGAATACAAACATTTCTTAGGAAAAAAATATAACTTGAATGAAGAAGAAAGGCTACATCACAAGAAAATGTGAAACTGTGTGTGGTGATGGATGTTAACTAGACTGGTGATCATTTCACAATAGGTACTAAAATATCGAATCATTATGTTATACACTTGAAACTAATATAATGGTAAATGTTAATTTTACCTCAGTAAAAAATTCTTAAAAGGAAGAAATGGATAAACAGAATGTGGTATATACATACAATCAAATCTTATTTGGCCATAAAAAGGAATGACGTTGAGATGCCTGGGTGGCTCAGTTGGTTAAGCATCTGCCTTCAGCTCAGGTCATGATCCCAGTGTCCCCGATTGAGCCCCTGAATCAGGCTTCCTGCTCACTGGGGAGCCTGCTTCTCCCTCTCCTCCCCACTTGTGCTCTCTGTCCCTATCTCTGTCTCTCTCTCTCTCTCGAATGAAAAAAAAGGGAATGAAGTTCTAACACATGATACAACATGGATGACTCTTGGGAAAAAGCCATGCTAAGTGAAATAAACTAGACTTTAAAAAAAGACAAATAAAAGGAGGAGGAGAAAGGCTATTCATGATTTTGTGGACTACCCTGCTTGAATTTATTTTTTAATGGGAAAATAGTGGATGGTTGATGTTGATATTTTTTTATCTCAACCTCTTGCTCTCTCCATCTTTATTTAGAGAATTATCTTTTTTGAATCCCTTCAGATTTCATCCCAATGCCGTGTGTCCCAAGCCCTTCTCCCTTGCCCCTCCGCCTCTTTCTTTCCTCCTTACTTTGACGTTCCCTGTCTCCCTTCTCTTTGTTTTCCTGTCTCTTCCTCCTACTTTACAGGTGAAAGAAATGACGAGAGGCATCAAGTCCTTGGACAGAGGTTCCGCAGCTGCTCATTGGTCCAGGCTGGACACGAGCTCCGATGTGCTGGCTCCTGGAACTCTGCTTTTCCCGACTCTCTAATGGACTTATTTCTTAGATCAGAAGTAATGCTGATGGACTGTGGGGTAGTTCTCATTTGCTTAATGTGTATGCTTTTCAGTCTAAACTAGAATGTCCATAGGGCCAATATTCAGCGAGTTCACGCTGGTGCTGTTGAACCGTTTGTTAAAAATTGAAATAGTTCCGCCATGGCTAATAATTAACTACTGCTAGGACCTCTTGATTGCACCTCCTTCTGCTTCACCAGTTCCCGTACACCCTTCAGGGACTACTTCTCAGTCTGTACAGCTCTCACACCTTGGCCTAGTAGCAATAGAAAGGAGACACTTAGCTGCTGACAGATAAAATGATGAGTGAGGCACCTTGGGTTTTTAGACACACTCTAACATTATTTACTTTTTTAGGTTTGTTTCATTTCATAATGATTAGAGGAAAAATTTAATCTCCTAAAAGAATACTTATTCAAGGTTTTTCTTATTTTGAGTCCCTCCCTCCTTTTCTCTTTCTCCCCTTCCTTCCCTCCATCCCTCCTCCCTCCCTCCCGCCTCCTTCCCTTCTTCCCTTCTTTCCTTCCTTCCTTCCTTCCATGCTGGGAACTGCCTGAAAGCAGTATTTGAGGAACTTTTACAGTATCAGCATCAGATTTTTTTTAAAGATTTTATTTATTTATTTGACACAGAGAGAGAGATCACAAGTAGGCAGAGAGGCAGGTAGAGAGAGGAGGAAGCAGGCTCCCCGCTGAGCAGAGAGCCTGATTTGGGGCTAGATCCCAGGACCCTGAGACCATGACCCAAGCCAAAGGCAGAGGCTTAACTCTCTGAGCCACCCAGGTACCCAGTATCAGATTTCCTAGAGGTTATATCTACTCAAAAGTTTTGCAAATGTATTCCTCTCAGAGATCATTTAAAAGTTTTGATCCTGAAGCAACTCAGTGTATCTGTACATATTTTGTAGATTCTTAGCATGGAAATACTATTGTTGTATCTTTAATGTATTATTAGACTTTAATTTCATTTGTTAATAAGGGGAATTATGTTGACTGATTTTCAAATGTTAAACCATGCATACATTTTTGGGATAAACCCAACCTCTCATGATATATTATTATTCCTTTTATATATTGTTTAATTCCATTAATGAAAATTTTATTTAGAATTTTTGAATCTATGTTCATGAGAGATATTTATCTTTTCCTGTAATATCCTTATCAAGTGTTAGTGTGAAGGTAATGCTGGCCTCATAGAAGATGTTGGGTAGTATTACCTCCTCTTCAATTTTTTGTAGGAGCTGTATAGACTTGATAGGAAGTTCTCTAAATTTTTGATAGAATTTACAAAACTATGTAAGCTGGAGTTTTCTTTGTGGGAATGTTTTAAACAAAGTGGTCTATTTCTGTAATAGATACAGGATTGTTTAGATTATTCTTTTTTTTTTTTTAACAGATTTTATTTATTTATTGGACAGAGAGAGATACAGCGAGAGAGGGAACGAACACAAGCAGGGGGAGTAAGAGAGGGAGAAGCAGGCTTTCCCGTAGAGCAGGGAGCCCAATGCGGGGCTCAATCCCAGGAACCCGGGATCATGACCTGAGCCGAAGGCAGAGGCTTAACGACTGAGCCACCCAGGCGCCCCTAGATTACTCATTTCTGAATAAGTGAACTTTGGTTGTTAGTGTTTTAAGGGATATGTCCATTTCCTTCATAAATCATCCAACTTTTTGAAAAAGTTTGTTTATAATATTGCCTTATTATTTTTGTAATACCTATAGGGTCTCTAGTGAATTCACCTTTGTATTTTCTTTTTCCCAAATTTTAAGCAAGTTTTTCCACTATCATCTTGCTCATATTGTTTCCAGTGAGATAGCTGCTTTCATTCTTGGTTACTCTGTACATGAACTTTTACTCTGGATTAGTAAATTATAATCTCTTTATCCTTGGTTTTAAGTAATTTGATTATGATGTATTTCAATTTAGTTTTCTTCATGCTTCTTGTGCTTGGAGATCACTGAGCTTCTTGGATCTGTGGGCTTATAGATTTCATCAATTTGGGTAATGTCTTTCACATATTTGTCCGTCCCCCTCCAACCTCCTTGGGGGATTCTAATTATACATATATTAGACTGCGTAACATTATTCCATAGCCCACTGCTTCTTTTATTATTATTTTATTCTTTTTCTCTGTATTTCTTTTCGGATGATTTCTATTGCTGTGCCTTCAAGTTTACTAATCCTTTCTTCTGCGTTGTCTGCCAGGCCATTTATCTCATCTAGTGTATTTTTCATTTCACACATTGTAATTTTCACCTGCAGAAGTTCATTTCCTGTCTTTTCCATGTCTTCCATATTTCCATTTAACTTTTTTTTAACATATGGTTTATAGTTTTGTTTTGGCTTTTTTGGTGGGGGTTACAGTTTTAATGACTGTCTTAATCTGTCTGCTTTTTAACATCTGTTTCAGTGTTATGTCAGTTTCAGTTAGTTGGTTTTCTCACCATGGGTCATATTTCTCTGCATTTTTTGAATGCTTGGTAATTTTTTAGTGGAAGTCAGTCATTGTGAATTTTAACTTGTTAGGTGCTGGATATTTTTACATTCTTTTAAATCTTGCTTTGTTCTGGGAAACAGTACAGTTACATGTAAACAGTTTTATTCTTTTGGGTATTGCTTTTAAAATTTGTTTGCAAGATCAGATTAGTATTGGGGCACCTGGGTGGCTCAGTCCGTTAGGGGTCTGCCTTTGGTTCAGGTCCTGATCCCTGCAGGAAGACTGCTTCTCCCTCTCCCTCTGCTGCTCCCTCTGCTTGTGCTCTCTCTCTGTCTGTCTCTCTCTGTGTCACATAAAAAAATAAAGATTAGATGAGTATTTCGTTATGGGCTAATTATTTTCAATACTGATACAACAGTGGCCTGAGGGATGGGAGCAGGCACTACTTTTAGCCTATGTGTGTGCTGGTCAGTTACCGCTAGGGTTCTCAGGCAGCTCTTTCCTATGCCTCAAGCAGTTTCCTCACAGATAATGCGCTGGTCCTGTGACTGGTCCTCAGCTGAATATTTAGTAGAAGCCCTTTGTCAATTGTCAGAATTCTCTCTTTGTGCAGCCCTCATCCTTCTGGTACTCTGTCCTGAAAACTCGAGCTGCCCTTCTCCTTGGAATCTCAGATCTGTCTCCTCACATTTAGTAGACCATCAGGCTTTTCTTCCCTGTGCCGTCACCTGGAAGCTCTTTCAAAGCAACAAACGTGGACAAACATGGACAACTGTAGGGCTCCCTTCGTTTGTTTTCCGTCTCTTAGGAAATTAGAATCCTGTGTTATCTTGAGTTCAGGATCTTAAAAACCATTGTTTTCATTTTGGGTTTTGCCTGTTTCAGGGTTTTAGTTGTTTCAGGCAGAAGGGTAAATTCTGTTCTTGTTCCTCCATCTAAGTTGAAAGCAGAGGTTCCTTCACGCTTGGTGGAGAGCTGAAGTGAGAAAACTTGGAAGCTGGATATTGAAAGTTCAGCCTCAGACAGTAAAACTCAGGAGAATAAGTCCTAGTATAAAGCTTTATATGATTTTTTACCTTTCAGAAAATAAAAAAAAATGCTCATAAAAATTATGAAAACATACAAACTGAAAAACTACAGCCACATAAACATCTAAAATTCTCTTCAATAAATTCATGAAATAAAATTTTTGTGGGCAATCTGATTATGTAGGTGGTTCCCAAAATAATATCCATGGATAAGTACTTATGTTTAAGGATGACTTCACCAGACCTTGGAAACATATAGGGAGTTTTTCATAAAACCAAGTTTATTCCTTTTAAAACACTTTATTTTTGACCACATCCTTCCTACATTTTTAGTGATAAAATTCCATGCTTTATTGATTTTTTTGTGATAGCAGATGAATGGTAAGAAAATTTTTTTAAGTCATTATCAGGTAAACGTACATATAAGTAGTCCATCCTGTGTTGATTTCCCATAAAATTTTTGTTTTACTGCTCTAGGTACACCAACAGTTTGGAAATGACTGTTTGGCATGCTGAAATATATTAGCTCTACCTATTTTCTCTTTCTGAATTTACAAATATTGATTACCATAAAACTTTATTCAAGAAAGCAAGTATTGTTTCTCAGGCATTCTTTTATTTGAGTGTATGTGTTCTGCCCTGTACGACTTACAGAATCTTTGTGAACAGTGGAATATATCTGCACGGCCAGCTTGGGCCATCTTTGTATTTCCTTCTTTTCTCTACCCCATAGCAACTATGAAAGTCAATTTTTTCCTCACTACTTACAAACATTATTTGGAAACTGATGTTTCATTTTGATTGTTTCCCAGTGTTGTTTCTCTTTATCGTATGACCAGAAAACAGGAATTGACATGATCCCTTCCCTCTTTGTCATGAACATATGGCCAGTGTATTAGTCAGGCTTCTCCAGAAAAACAGAACCAATAGGAGATCTATCTGTGTATCTATCTATCTATCTATCTATCTATCTATCTATCTATCTATCTATCTGATCTCGCTCTGTGTGTGTGTGTATGTATGGATATATACAGATATCCATACATACACACACACACACACACACACACACACGAAACCTTGGACTCTCTTATCCTGTATATGCAACCTGTTATTTTGAGATGTCATACTACACACTGCATTATAAAAATGAAAAGTAAAATTGTATTTCAAATTAAAATAAGTACTAAAGGGCGCCTGGGTGGCTCAGTGGGTTAAAGCCTCTGCCTTCGGCTCAGGTCATGATCTCAGGGTCCTGGGATCGAGGCCCGCATCGGGCTCTCTGCTCAGCAGGGAGCCTGCTTCCTCCTCTCTCTCTGCCTGCCTCTCTGCCTGCTTGTAATCTCTGCCAAATAAATAAATAAAATCTTTAAAAAAAAAAAATAAAATAAAATAAAATAAAATAAGTACTAAATATATATGTATATGTATAATATTGTGTATGTACAGAGAGACTGATTATATGAATTGGTGCACTGAATTGTGGAGGGTAGAAAGCCCCATGAACTGCTGTCTGAAAGCTGGGGAGCCAGGAAAGCTCATGATATAATTCAGTCTGAGTCTGAGGAATTGAGAATGGGGAGGCCAATGGTGACAGTTGTGGTCTGAATCTTAAGGCCTGAGAATCAGGATATCTGAGGGCAGGAAAAAATGGATGCCCCATCGGAAGCTAAACAGCAAATGCATCTTTCTTCTGCCTTTTGTTCTGTTCAGTGTCTCAACAGATTGGATAATGCCCATCAGTGTTGGTGAGGGAGCATCCTTTATTCAGTCTGTGGATTTAAATACTCATCTATACCCGAAATACCCTCATAGACAAAACCAGAAATAATATTTTACCAGCAGTCTAGACATCCTTCAGCCCAGTCAAGTAGATACATAAAACTAGTTATCAGCCAGTAAGTGCCTTTTCAATGATGATATTAGGAATGATAATATTTCAATCAGGGTAATAATAAAAAACGCAAGTGTCAGTTATTGATGTACTAAGAAATATGTTCTATCATTCAAAATTTACAACTCTCTGAGGTGGTTATCACTATTCTTTAAGAAATTAAGTCTTAAAGAAGTAATTGCTCACAATGTCACAGCTAAGGGAATTCTATACACAAGACTCAGGTCTGTGTCAGGAAAAGACCAGGTTCCCCTGACTCCAAGTGACAAGAAGCTTTTTAGTGTTTCAAAATTGTGGCAATATGTCCCTCTCCAGACACACTTCAGAATTTCCAAAGACGGGCCAGTGACTCTGTTCTGTGTACTATTTATTGCTCCCGTTATTAAACAGAGGAGAATGCTGCTAATGATAAATTATACTCTGTTGTTGAAATAAGCCTTTTAAACCTTTGAAGAGGTTGGAAACCCTCTTTTTTTAAATAAATCTTTTCTTTTACTAACATCTCCTAAAAATATTTCCATTTTTATAAAAACGTTCTGGTTTCTTTATGAAAATAGCTGTAAGGATATGTCACTGGGTAGGTTCATTAAAAATTACAAGCGCACGCCATTACTGTGAAAAGTTTCTGCAGCCTGTTTCTTGCACTTGGGGAAGGGTGCAGCTTTCCAGGGATGGCTGCCCATGAATCTTGGAGGCCTGCACCTGCAGATTCCAGCCTCAGGCACAAGCACCGTGAGAACAGCCCCCATTTTGTAAAAACAGAAAGATCTGCTGTTCTACAGAAATGTATGGGACAGAGAAGTGGACCTCAATGAGATAAACAAAACCTATAAACCACTGAGATGAGATAAATTGCCAGAGTTGTTTGGGAGGCCAGGCAGGAACAAACATTCTCTTCCTAAATGTAGTTTTCCCGCACTTGGGACAAGCACACTATCTGATTACCAGGGATGATTTATTTATCTTTCTAGACTGTTGACATGAAGTCTGAATTTCAGGCCCAGGAATAGGTGTACTTCCTGTAGTTATTTTGTTTGCAGAAATCCCTGACTTCTATGGTGTTACTTTTTGTGATTGCCGGAGCTAACCATATCAGTTTAGTATGCTCATGTCATCTGTAATAGTAAATTCTTAGTAAAACATTCTGGGTTTGAAGTATGGGGCCTGGCATAATAATCTACAATAAACAGGGTTCCTGCTCTTTTTATGGGTTTAGCTACAGCCTTATATCAGGAATACTGAATTTCTTCTTGATACAGATTTTTCATACAAAAAACTCATAAAATATTTGCAGCAAACCAAGTAAGCCCTTCTGAAGGCATTCATTCATTTGTTTATGTGTTGACTCCACAGATTTTATAAAATACCTAATCTCTGCCAGACATTCCAAGGGATATTCTGGCGACTTCAGTAGTGAAAAATGAAAGATAAGATTTCTCCTCTTATGGAGCTCATGTTTTAGTTGGGAGCTGGAGTGGAAGTGAATAAATGAACAAACTCTATCAGGTTATAATATTTCTTTGGAGAAATTAAAACAAATAAAGTAATCAGGAGTGCCAGGAAGTCTGCTTTAGGTCAGGCAAGGTTGGGCCTTCTGAGCAGGTGGCATTTAAACAGTGTGATACCTGAATGAGAAACAGGCTGCTCTATAAAGATCTGATGGAAAAGCATTCCAGGCAGAGATGACACCTAAAGCAAAGATATTGCTATAATCTGGACATGGCTAGACACCCATTAGGTCACCTCAACCTGCTAACCTGATTTGCATTCACTTTCACTATTCAAAATTTCTTCTTTACTCTGTCCCATTCCACTTTACCCTTCATGTTCATGTATTCTGAATGAAAACTCTTATTCACAGACTATAGAAATCTCATTGTTTTGGCTAATTGATTCTGTAGTGTTTTCAGGAAATTATTCCACACATAAAATAATTTTACGGAATGAATTAGCTTAAAAGTGGTTACTTAAGAAATGGCTAAATTGCAAAAACAGTTCCCCCCCAATTTTATATCTCAAAACTTGCCTTAGAATTAGCTGATATACTATCTCTTAAAAATAACAAAGAAAGAAAAGCACAGTTCTTTTCATGTCTGGAAAGATACAGGGAACTTTTCTTCCAAACTTTGAAGCTGGAAGACAGATTCACATGTTCATAACGTGAAACTTCCAGGACATAATTTCCTAAATTATTTCTTTCACTGCCCTCTTGGTAGCTCAGTGTCATGGATGAGTGAGTTTACCTCACAAGTAAGCAGTTAGCTCCCCAAGAACAGACTCTTAACCTTAGCTCGCCACGTGATTAGGCTCAGGGTGAATGCACAAGATTAATGAGGGCCCTGAGTGAAAACAGCCCCTTGTAAGGACAGCACTAAATCTTGAAAGTCTGGTTGTTATTGTTTGTGGAGGCTGAGCCCTGGACCAGCCCCAGAAGGGATCCCTGTGATGGTGGCTCCCGGTCTGGGTATATCTTTAATGCCTTGACCCTGGGTTTTCTGTGACTGGCATAGTGTCATTCTCTGTTGTAATCTATTTTTAGGAGCCACTGAATATTCTTGCATTTTCTCACTGTGTCTAAATGTGGATCTTTTCATTCTACTTTGTGCTTACTTTCCCAGATAATGGAAAAGAGGACACATTCTCACATCTGGAAGTGCATGCTTTAGTTCTAGTATGTTCTCTCTGCAAGTACACTAAAGACTTTTTCTTTTCTTAGAGTTTATCTTCTAGCAGACAATAAAATGGAGAGAAACAGTCTATAAATAAACTCTTCTCGTTCTCCTCAGTTTCCCCCATCTAATCAGTTCTTGCAATCCTAGGCTGTTTTATTTAAAAAAAAATATATGGGTCATTGATTGCTAGGGAGAAAGGATAGAAAGGAGAAGCCATTGGCAGCTAACAGATTTAATATTGGCAGGTGAGATGACCTGGTTGGAGAATGCATATGCAAATTGTGAGTAGATTATAAACAAATGCTTATATACATGTGGAAAATCTGAATCAACTCTCCTCTGCCTAGTTTCCGTCAATTGACTACTAACGGTGGTCTCCAAAGAGCACTCTTACAGGCAAGAATGAGACATTGATTTTATAAAACAGAATCTTCAAAGGAGGGGGAAACCAAGCCTGTGGGGAAAGAAAGCAGAAGTCTGGCAATAGGTCATGGGAAAGGAAGGAATCACCGTGGGGTTTGGACTTGGAGAGAGAAAGAAGTAGCAGCAGGCTACAGCCCAACCTGTCATTAGTGTAAAAAAAAAAAAAAAAAAAAAAGCTGCCACTAAACTCAAAATGGATTGGGTTGAAGGTTATTTTTTCCTCTCTTCAGACTCATTTCCTATCTGAATTCATGTTAATAATTCCACCGCTTCTTCCCAGCCCTGATTGTGAGGAGGGAGGGGCTAAGTCTTAAAACTTCCAATCTAATAGTCCTGTGTGTGCCTCCAAAGACTAATGTGGAAAGGTTTCTACTGGGCTAATAGCTGCGAAGACATCAGTTTTTTATCAAAAGTCACTTTATAGCAGACAGCTATTGGGTAATTGAGATACACTTTACTAAAATTATAACAGGTTTAAACTAGTGGATTTTATTAATACTTGTTTTGTTTTTTTTACAACAAATTACCTGGAGTACTACAGTTTATTCAGAACAGTTAAATTTTGTTTTTACTTAAAAAAAAGACACTGATTATTTTTATGAATGTTTCAAACCTAGCTTTCTATGCCTTTGCTTAGTGAAAACTTCAACAAATAACTTCTGATTTTTTTTCCCTCTTTTTGGTGTATATATATCTATGTATCCTATCTACTTTAAGGCTTAACTCTTTTAGAAAATCAGTAATCCTAATTTAGCATTTCTCTTACAGTATTGAGAGAGTTTCATTTCTAGGTACTAGAAGTCCCTTTATTTATTTATTTATATAAATTTTTATTTTATTTAAACCTATAGTTTATTATTAGTTTCAGAGGTAGAGTTTAGTGATTCATCAGTTGCATACAACACCCAGTGCTCATTACATCATGTGCCCTCCTTAATGCCCATCACCCAGTTAGGGTTAGGGTTAGGGTTAGGGTTAGGGTTAGGGTTAGGGTTCCATCCCTCAACCCCTTCTCCTCCAGCAACCCTTAGTTTGTTTCCTATAGTTGAGTCTCTTATGGTTTGTCTCCCTCTGATTTCATCTTATGTTATTTTTCACTCTCTTCCCTTATGATCTTCTGTTTTGTTTCTTAAATTCCACATATGAGTGAAATCATATAATTATCTTTCTCTGATTGACTTATTTCGCTTAGCATGGTACGCTCAAGTTCCATCCACATCCTTGTAAATGGTAAGGTGTCCCTTTAGAAGAAAGCTTTATTCATAAGATATTACAAGATGCTTAAAGAGGTAGCTTAAAGAACAGATTTAATTAAGAACTATATTCATTTCCCTTTACATGTAGCAAATCACCCCAAGATACAGTGACTTAAAATATGATCAGTTTTCGCTCATGGTTCTGCATTTTCGATAGTTCTTGGCAAGCTGTCTTGTCTGCTCTCCTAGCAGGCAGCTGGGGCTGAGGATGGCAAGTCCAGGAGGGTCTCTCGTTCACCCAGGCTTTTTTCCATGTGACCTCCAATCATTCACAGTCCCAAGCTTTTTACACTGAGGCTGGATCTCAAGGGAGTGAAAGCGGGAGGTACCAGGCATTTTTTGTTTTTGTTTTTGTTTTTTGGCCTGGATTCTGTGGTACTAGGTGTCTTAAAGGCTAGAAGTATTTAACGTGTTCACCCAGAACTGTCATAGTACTACTCACCACACAGTACAGGAGCCAAAGCAAGTCACAAGGCCAACTCAGATTCAAGGGAAGGGGGAATGGACTCCACCTCTTGTTGGGAGGCATCGTGTGTACCTTTTCAAGAAGGAAGGGAATTTGCCAACACATTTGGATACTATCTAGCACAATTAAAATATAAATATATCCTTGAATAGAATGAGAAAACTCCTTAATTGGGGCACCTGGCTGGCTCAGTCTGTAGAGCACGCCACTCTTAACCTTGGGATCATGAGTTCAAGCCCCATGTTGGGCATGGAGCCTACTTAAAATAATTAATTAATTAAAAAAAAGAAAACTCCTTAATAATGAAAGTCCTTTTGATATATATATATTACTTATATTATATCATGCTATAATTTTATATTCATTCTTAACCTTGAAATGTAAGTTTGTCATTCCTTGATTTGGAATTGTGATATTCCACTTTCTTGATCTTTAATGTAACAATAGAAAGTTGTACTTCTCACCCAGGTCAGACAGTTTCCAAATGTTCATTGTTATTCACTTGACAATCTACTGGGTTTTTTTTTTAAAACATCCTCCTTCATCATGGTGTAGTGAAAAGAAGTTGGAAGTAGATGGATTTTGGCACAAATGCCAATCCTACCTTGTATTGACGGTGTACACTTTGGCCTATTATTTTAAATTCTTTGGGTTTTATTTTCCTCATTTGTATAATGAGAATAATTATATGACCCTCATTGGGTTGGTATAAAGATCAAGTAATTATATATAAATTATATAACAGTCACTGAAATATAGTAGATTTTCCCTTTCTCTACTTTCCATCAATACAGTAATTAAATTCCTGTATAAAAATTGTTTTTGAATATTTTGAGGAAATAGGGCCTTCCTTCACTTTGAATTTGGTTATTTTATTTACATTTTATAATAGCAAAAGTACTAATCTTTGTTTAAATAGTTGGAGGACAGAATAAATAGAAAAATATAAAGCTTGAAATAAATTTTAGAAGGTATAGCTTTATATGCTTACTGATACATAGTGTTTATATAAAAATTTTATTTTTCAAAATTGTTTTTCTTATCCTGTATAATGATAACATTCCTCCGAAGGGGAAGGCATTTAGCACTGTTTCTCTTCTGCCTTTTAGATATTGCATGATTATATGACTTTTACAACTAGGTCATCAAAAAAATCTAAGGGGCATTCTCCTTCATTAGCCTTTAGTAGCTAAATGAAGCAATAGCATTGATAATAATATATTTTATGATCATCTAAGAAGCAGTAGCAATGATAATGATATATGTTATGATCATTTTATTTTGTATTCAAATTACATGATACTCCTGTTATGTAACAGAGATATATCTGGGTTACCCAGGAAAGATTTGTGAAAATAATTTTATTACCCACCTTTTTGGGGGGTCATAAAATACCCTTTAGTGAGAAAAGTTTTAGTAAAATCACTTAGACATGAATTTGTAGACAAGTTGTAGAACTGTGTTCAAATAGATTTTTAAAAATTTTTAAATGCAAAAGTATTAACAAAATTGTTTCAGAAAATTTTGTTCAAGCCAATATAGAAATAGTTGTAAAATGACCGTTTGAATTTGAAATGTATGACAACTCTGTTGTGAAAACTATTGAATAAGAGCTAATATTCAGCAGGTATTTTACCATGAAAGAGAAAAATACAAAGCTGAAGGTGGTGTGACATATTTCCCCATTAACAGGTGAGTGGGAAGGTGCCACGTGTAGGGGAGAGAGCTGCTTTCTGATTTTCCTCTGACAAAGTTTGTCAGCTAAATTGAATTTTGTGTTTTCAGAATACAGATTGGATAACTTCTCTGGCATAGTTTAACGTTTAACTAAGTCTTACTCATGGCTCCAAAGGAGGGTCTTCGTTTTCCAGTCAATACTAAATTATTGGTGCTTTTGCAGGTGCTACGGGGGTTGTGATTCTGGAGAGTTAACATTTGAATACTCATTATGCATTACATCTATAGAAAATCCTGGAGAACGTTTTTCCCTGGCAAGCTTCATCACGGTGTAGGCTTTTTCTAGAATAAACTACAAGTCTCTTCAATACTCTCCTTGTGAGGCTATGTATATAGATGGAACCATCATATGTCTTATCACAGGTCTATTTTGTACTTAAGTAATTATATCCCCTTTTAATGAATTCAAATCAACTTGCCTTCTACCAAGCCAGCATATATTGTTCAACTTTGATGAGAGAAATACTTTTTCATTTGGGACACTAATTGGTTGCTCTCAGTGGGGAATAGACTCCCTATGTATTAGTGCAATGCTATGTAGATACATAATTGCAGAACTGAAGACTCATTATTTGCACTTGATTTTTGGTATTAACACACGTATAATACTTCTTATGTGTAAGTCGGGCATAATTATGAGCCACATGTGACTAAATCAGGTCGAATGATTTCAGGGAATGGATTGATATACATCAAAAGCTTTAGAAGAGCAATGTCAGTACGTTATATATATATTTTTTTCTACATGGGAACCTCTGAAGGCAGCTGCTGTGCACAAGTCATTTGTCACTCTCCAAGTGAGTTTCCATATCAGTGGCAGCATTTACACAAATGCTAATACTGTTTTTAAGCCTTAGTGAGAAGCATAGAATCTGAATATTTTACTAACATACAGTGAGAATGGTACTTAATATCAAACGGCAAATTTCTAATCCAGGGATGACTAAGTAATTAATGATTGAATTGTTGAAAATTATTTACAAACATTAGGGACATTAGGTTACCGTATTTAGACCATAATTTATTTGACACGTGAACACCCTGAAAGGAAATGTGAATTTTTCATTCATCATCTTCAAAGAGTATAAAATGACTACCTCAGGCTTATAATAACCAAAAAGTTTATTCAGACTCATATACACAATCTCAGGATTGCTTTTATTTACCCTTCTCATCCTTATTTCAAGGCTAGTTGTATACTTTATGAATCCACAAATGATTGCCTTTATTGAAAGGTTTGTGTTATTCAAGATGACTTGTAAAGTTTACTCAATCTTCCCTAGCAAGGGAAACAGGAAATTCCAGAGAACACTAGACTCAGCAAACCTATAAAATCGGAGAAAGCAGACCATTATTTCTGGAGACATTTCACATAACACTTTGGGAAGCAATGACTAATTAGTTTTTGGTCTTAACAATAGCACTTTCAGAGGCTTTTTTTTTCCCTTTTATAGCTTTCATATTAGGAGAAGAAGGAATGTAGCTCTGAATGATGAAATATTGGCAACGTATGCACTTGCTTCTCGGTGGGAGCTCAGCTCTTTGATCCTTACAATTACCTTCATTGCCTGGCTGGCAGTAAGCAGCTGGAGAGCAACAACCGATTGTTGCAGGCACGACAACATCCTAATATGCTTTGCCTCTAATAACTATTTCAAATTGAAGGCTGTGTTCTATTCCTAAATTGCTCTTGTAGTAAGTTAAGCCCTTAAAGGAACATGGGTGCTTATTCATGCTCAGAGCCTCATCTTTTCCGTGGCAGAACCTTGCCTAACCACCCACCTGCAACTGCCAGTGAATACTTCGTTATTAGCAGGGGTAAAACTTACTCTGAGTTAAGTGTAAATATTTGCATGTTCAATCTCCTTTCCTTATTTCTTTTTTCTTTCCTTCCTTTCCCTCATTTTTTAAATACTCATTCGTTCTTTCATTTTAGAATTTCACTTTCTTATATCTATCTTAACCCGGGCAATCTTCCTTGACTCTTTTTTCTGCCTATTCCACAACCAGTCTTCCCATCCCTGAATTGTGGCAGCTCCCTCTCTACTATAATCCTGCTGATCTTGGCCTGTCCTGTAGCTCTTGGATTATTGCAATAACTTTCTCATTAATCTTGCTTCTGCTTCAAATTCCATGGCCTCCAACTTGCCCTAGTTGATTCTAAAATCAGCAGCCCCAGTGATCTTTAAGAAGTCATACTATGCCTCACATTTGCTTAGAACCCTCTAGTAGCTTCTTATCTCTTTCAGAGCAAAAGCAGAAATGCATCCCAGGGCCTCTTGAGAACCTGTGCTTCGCTCACTCTCATTCATCGCCTGCCATTCGTTCCTCCCACTCTGACCTCTGTGCTGTATTGTCCACGTGCCAAGCATACTCTGAAGTTGGTGCTTTGTACTTCCTGCTCCTCCTTGTTAGATACATAGATCATCTCTCCCAGATATCTGCATCAATATTCAGATCTGTGCTCACTGTCACCTTCTCAGGGAGGCTTTTCCTGACTCTGCATAAACCAGCAATCCTACCCCTGCTACACCCCACCCCACCCCACCTTCCCTTTCCCCTTCCCCTGCTTTATTCACAACTCTTACTGCCAACCAGCAGGGTATGTTCTTATTTGCTTGGCTGTAGTCTCTTGCCCCACATTAGGACATAAACTTCATGGAGGCAGATGGGGCGCCTGGGTGGCTCAGTCATTAAGCATCTGCCTTCAACTCAGGTCATGGTCCCAGGGTCCTGGGATCGAGCCCCACATTGGGCTCCCTGCTCAGTGAGAAGCCTGCTTCTCCCTCTCCCACTCCCTCTGCTTGTGTTCCCTCTCTTGCTCTCTCACTCTCTCTGTCAAATAAATAAATAAGATCTTAAAACAAAACAAAACAAAAAACTTCATGGAGGCAGAGACTTTATTTTGGAATCAGTGTGTCATCCCCCTGACCTTGCCCAGAATAATATCTTTCATGAAGTAGGGATTCAATAAATACTTGTAATTTGTTGAATGAAAAAAATGAATAGTAAATTAATAAGAATTTATTTGTCTGGTTTCTCCTTTTTATCTTTCTTTTGTTTTATGTCTCCCACTACCACCTTCCTTAATTCAGGTGGGTGCTCATGTCTCAAGAGTGTGAATTTTTGTTTCTCCTTAGTTATAAATGTGCTACCTATCCTTCCATTTTTATAGAAAATTTCTTTCCATACCACCTTCTTAACTCAGGCAAGTGCTTATGTCTCAAGAATATATTTTTTTCTCTTTAGTTATAAATATGTTACCCATCCTTACATTTTTATAGGAAAGTTACTTTCCATTGGATACTGGTGCTTCTTTTCGTGTTCTCAATTGCAGATAGTCAGTGAAAGTTTGTGTGTATGCAAGTGTGTGTATATTTAAGCTTATCTTTACAATGTAATGTTTGCAATAAAAACAAAGGGAAATATAGATTACGTCTTTGATACAACTTTCCCATGTTGTTGCAGGTAATTCAAGAAGTAATGCAAATGCAAACTTGTAGAGGCAGAAATTCAAAATTTCTCTGAACCAAATCATGGAATTCCTATGCTATTTAGATACATTTCCAATGAGTCTGAGAGCTAACATCAAATATAAACTCTTCTCACTAGGATAGATTTCTCTTTAGATTATGTTTTCTTTCTTTCTTTTTTTTTTTTTTAAAGATTTTATTTATTTATTTGACACAGAGAGATCAGATCACAAGTAGGCAGAGAGGCAGGCAGAGAGAGAGGAGGAAGCAGGCTCCCTGCTGAGCAGAGAGCCCAATGCGGGCCTCGATCCCAGGACCCTGAGATCATGACCTGAGCCGAAGGCAGAGACTTTAACCCACTGAGCCACCCAGGTGCCCTAGATTATGTTTTCACTATTAACAGAAATGTTGAGAGAATTATTTCAGTTGCATTCAAGTAAAATTGCCTAAGGGACTACCATAAAGTAATATTGATGATTTATGACTACTTCTGGGGTATTAGGAATTCTTTTTTTTTTCTTTTCTTTCTTTCTTTCTTTTTTTTTTTTTGTAAGAGTGGGTGAGGAGCAAGGGCAGGGGAGGCAAGGGGAGAGGAAGAGAGAGGATCTCAAGCAGTCTCCACACCAGCGTAGAGCCTGATGATGTTGGGCTCGTGAGATCATGACCTGAGCCAAAACCAAAAGTCGGATGCTGGACCGACTGAGCCACCCAGGCACCCTAGGAATTCTGATAGGTATTTCATACATTAGTTCACTAAAATTTTAAATTTGTAACAGTTCTATAATCTAAAGACTATCATCCTTATTTCACATCCCTATTTTGGTTTTAGGAAACTGAGACCTCCAAGTGATTTGGTTTCTCAAAGACCACAGGGCCAGCCATGCCAAACCTGGAAGCTGACCCACTCTGAATTTAAAGCTTATACTTATCCTCCTAAACTAGTGTTTCTCAAACTTGTGGACCACAACCTACACTAATAAAAAAATTTTTTAATTATGATTGCACACATACATATAATTGAAACTTAAACTTCATTATGTAATAACCTCACCATATGTAGTACACTCTGATATGTTCTATTCTGATCTAGCCTAGCCTAACCTTTCCTTGCCATGACCTAGCTATCTTCTTTTCTCTCCTCTCCTCTTCACCCCTCCTCACCCCCACCCCCGCCCCTTTCCTCCTCCCCTCACCCCATCCCATCCTGGTCCACAATCCACTATTTGCCTTTATGACTCACACACTGTTTTAGAAACTGTTTCTATATCCATGAAGCACCGTGGATACAAAATGTAACAAAATCAGATCTTAAGGAATTTACAAAGGGATGAAATAAATTAATGATTAGATATAGTGTATCACACAAAATGATATATTAAATGTCAGAGTCTTTGACTTTGTTACTTCTGTGAGGTCACAAGTGTGGGAGAGATTCCTTGGATACCTCCTCTTAGATTTTCAAGAGCCCCAACCTGATGAACCCTCGAGAATTAGGGAACTGACTCCCATGATATGGTTATACCATGTCTGTGCAGTTTTATTTCTTCCTAGTCTAGGACACCAATTTTGATACCTAATCAAAAGCTACCATGCTTTAATTCTGTGGGTATTTTTAGTACATGCACTATATCCCACCAACACTATGAACTCCACATCAAGGGAGGACCAAATAAGATTGTAGCTGTGATGGGCTTTGAAAACAGAGGGCTTAAATACATATAATAAATCCTTGATGCTGTATATATTGTTGCTGCCAATATTATTATTCTTTTATACTCCTGTGAGGACTTAATAAGTAAACATTAAAAAGCTGCTTCCTGTATTCAAGAATGGAGTTACGTACTGGTTTCAGTACTGTATAATACTTGCAAAACTGAGTATGACTGTGAATTATATATCTCTTTATGCTTCAGCATTAATTTCTTTACCTATTATGAGAAAATCAGTTGGTCAGTGTATTCAACAAGCATTTATTGAGAACTTGGTATATATAGAAAGAACACTGTGCTGAAAGAATACCGTTGCTTACATCATAAAGTGAGAATTCCGTACTGTGTCCTTTTTACCTCTTCATCCTCACCTCCTACATAGTCCTCCTCACATTTTCTGTGGGCAAGTGCTATTTGAAGGGTCCTGAATAAAATATGCATCCATGCCTTCCTGCTATTTGTACCCCCTGCCAGATCCCTTATCCATTCCTCTGTTGAGTAGAACCGTGTCCTCACGTAACTGTTATACGTACCTGTTTTCCTGATAGACTGCGAACTCTTGTGAGGACATATATTTTCACTTACTTATTTGGATTTCTGGAGCTGAGTCTGAGGCTTTGCACATGGCAGATGCTCAGTAAATGCTGAATTGATGAATGGAGAAACATTTGTGAGAACTGACATAGGTTTTTCATCACAAGTTTGGTGATGCAAGCTATCCCCAGTCTCTCGGATTTGGGACCTTTGTTAAAACATTCTAATGTGCTTCTTTGCCTCTTTACCCGGAATCAGGAATAATGCTACTTTCCACCTACTGAACACTGAGGATTATGTTAGAAATTTGAATGTTCAATTTGTGCGCTTGAAACATCCGAAAAGAAGGGTTATGTTATGCACGAGATCAAAATCTGTAGTCAAATAGACTATATAAACTACAGTTAAATAAATGATATCTGTACTATACTAATTAGTACTAATAGTGGTTATTATGTGCTATTAATAATATACTAATAGTAATGCAATACTATCACACTACGTGTAATAGTACTTAGTAATAAATGCACAATACTTCTATTGATGGCTCTTATTTTCTGAAGATATTGAAGCAATATATTAAAAAAGTAAATTTTATAGGCTCTATTACTGCTAGAGTCTTAAGTGTTCTTGTTCGTTTGAAATTTGATTGAAGTTATGTTTTTTTTTTTAAAGATTTTATTTATTCATTTGACACAGAGAGAGAGATTACAAGTAGGCAGAGAGGCAGGCAGAGAGAGAGGAGAGAGGAGGAAGCCGGCTCCCTGCTGAGCAGAGAGCCCGATGTGGGCCTCGATCCCAGGACCCTGGGATCATGACCTGAGCCGAAGGCAGCGGCTTTAACCCACTGAGCCACCCAGGCGCCCTGAAGTTATGTTTTTGAGGAGAATTTTTACTTCAAATAAAATTGTGCAAAGATTATTTTTTGGTTACCTGTTTCAAATGATTAGGTAAATAATCTTAATGGGAAAAATCTGCAGTTGTTTAAAGTCGATATAATCCTACTAGGAACTCTTGTGGAAAATGGTATAATAAATGAGGGAAAAATTCCTCGTTCTATTTATTTTTCATTAAAAAATTTCATATGTGGTTGTTTGTTTTCACACTAATTTCAAGAGAGACCTTTAGGAATCCATCTGTCTAACTGAGTTTAAGTTGTGGAATTGTCATGTGGGACTGTTTGATGCCTGACACGTACAACAAATACTTCACTTAACTTCTTTGCAAGGAAAAGAATATAAAACGTTTAACATCCGCTAAAAGTGGTTGTACCTTTGAGTTGTAAGCCCAGTAGATTATCTTTTGATAAAATTTTGTATTTGCCAATGGAGGCTTTATTTTAATACACAGTTTATAGCTGCAGATTATCCTTGTATTAGCAGTAGCCTGATAATGAAATGTAGATGTTGGTGTAACATTGTTTATTTATGGAGGAAAGACAAGATGGGTAGGGGATAGATTTGATACGACAGAAGTAATAGGCATGCTGGTCCTGAAGTTCAAACTCTGGTTCATATCATTGATTGCTGAACAAATCTAACTATACTAATTCCACTTACATACATATTATTAGCTAATGATTCTCTTCAGGATGAGGCTGATGTGAGGCAAGAGGGATTTCTAAGGCTCTCTTTCAGTGGGACTGGAGGTTTTATTTACTAGCTAAAACTCTGCAAATCTCCTCCTAGCACTGGCAATCCAGTATCAAGTTTTTTGAGCTGATTTTAATTAAAATTGATTTTAGACTCAATTTCACTTCATCTAAAGCTAAAATGATCTGTGGAAAGTAGCCTTTTATGTGTGAGAATAAAAGAATAATTTTAAAAGAGTGCATGGTTATGTGTGTGTGGTATGTATGCATGTTTATATATGTATAATATATTCAAGAACCTTGAAATAAAGCCTGCCAAAAATATCACACGGCTTTTTTGTTACTGTAGTTTGTTTGAGCTCTAGCCAGAGAAACTTCAGCCAACTAAAGTCAGGCTCTCAGAATCACCAGTCTATACCTATGTGACCATGGCCAAGTCAATTAAACCCTTGAGTCTGTATGTGCTCACCTGTAATCTGTTTGTTAGCTTGTTTGTTTGTTTTAAATTCCTGTCACCAAGATATATACTTCAGAAGGCATAAAAAAAAAGATTACAAAAACAAGATTGCCAATTTCACATGTTGTAGACTGGTAGATAATATATGTAACATATATTAGATACTGCATAAATATGTAACTATATATCATAAATATATAAGTTATATATAAAGTGTTCGTATAGATCACAAACTCAGTATTAACATGGAGAAGGGATATGCAAACATGATTCATAGAAGAGATGGAAATGACCAATAAACATATGACATGTGTTAAAGAAGAAAAATTAATATGTTGTTCTTATTCACCCTGAAGCATTGGTAAAAGTTTTTAGAATGTTGGTGTCACTGTGTTGGTAATGGTATAGGGAACTGGATGTTCACATATATTATTGGAAACATTTTGGGAGCCAGTTTATCATTTCAAAATTTTAAATGTGATACTGTGCAATCAATCCAAATTTGTAGAATTAATTATGGTATGGAAATATTTATACATTTGTTCAAACTCATGCATTACAGGCTTTTCATTTATATTCACAAAACAATTGGAGAAGGGTTAAGTTATGGTGTATCTATCATCAGACTGGGATAGAGACATATATCTAGACATGGAAAGGTCTAAGACAGATTGCAAAAGTGAAAAGAAATTATATGCTATATATATGTTGTGTGTGTATATATAGAAAAGTGTGTCTGGAAGGATACACAGCAAACTCTTAACAGTTGTTAGCCCTGGGATACTGAGTTACTTACACTTTTTATTCCCTAAACTTCTAAATTGCTTTAACTTTATGGGGCTAAACTTTTAATAGTATTTTTAAACCAACAGAAGTTCTAAATTATCCCTGCCTACATCACAGCGATGTTAGACTCTAAGGGAATCAGTGAGTGCAAAAATTACTTTTGAATCCTGCAGCTACCACACATAAATAGTGTGTGCCTGCATGCCCTTCTTCAGCGTTAGTATCTGGACTTACATAGAATGTGCATCATATGTGATCTTGGATGAATTTAAATAGCCCCGTTTAACAAGCGGTTAATTTATCCTGCATGGCTCATTATTTATTGGATCTGTTGGTTTTGAATAAAGCTAAATATTTCTCTTCTGGTAATCCCAGAGAATTAAAATGGGAAGGATGCCTTGAACAGTAGCTATTTTACTCTCTCCATCTCTCATTCTCTCTTCCTCTGTGACTCTGTTTCTTCCATTCGGCCTCTTCATCTCTCATTTTCATAAATTCTAAAAATAGTCTTATATAAATACTGGAAGCAGATTGATAGTTTGACTTCCTCATAGTAATGTTAAGCTTTGTAATGTTTAAAATTGGTTAAATCAAGGCAACAAATCAAACCCTGACTGGCTGTCAGTTTTACTATAATCTCTCAGTTTTTCAAAGGCTCAAAATCTTTTGCCTGACTCATTTCTACTTCATCAGCTTCCCAACAGTCTCTCCACCAAAAACGATGATGCCCACTACTTCCTTTCTCTTCTCTCTTCTACAAAACCCTGGGCATTTCTTCGTCCAACAACTTGAGAGGTCCTACCCCTCATTACGACTGTTTTCTTACTGACAGGAGACCAGTGGAGAAATCAACTTAGTGGGGTGAGACCAGCATTTAAACACAGGATATTGAAAGTATCAGAATGCACACAACACATCGTAAGAAACATATCTTTTATAAAACTTTAGATTCGTTCTCTCCATCTCTGTCTCTGTTTCTCTCAGATGCTGGAAATTCTCTAATCCTAACAACTGTGTTTGCCATAATCACCAGACTTGACAAAACTTGTAGAACTCTGTAATCTATGTGATCCTTTTTCTTACTGCAACCTCATATGGATCTTTCTGAGCCTTGGTCATCTTATATTTAAGTACTGCCTATCCTGAAAACTGCTTGACCTTCAGTCTTCCTGATTAATGTTTTTTAAGTCCATTCAGTGTATTAGGGGAAAGGAGATCTTGCTTTTGGTTCCAACTTTACTGCTATTCTTTGCTCTTGGAGACGTTGGCAGCAGGTCAGGGAATTTCTCTGAACCTTGTTCCTCCATCTATAGAGTGGATATAGTGATACCAGATTTTCATAAAAGCTGGAGGAGTAACCCAGATCATGACCCAGCTGTTTCAAGATCTAACATTTATATATCTAAGACCGTGTCATTCTATTGCTCAGAGCAACATCGTAGGCTCTTTCATGTCCAATGCTATGTAGACATGCAGTTTTTTTTTTAATGTAGTACATCACGTACACCCATATCATCTGTCAGCTCTTATTGCAATATTTTACTTGGGCATTTGTCATTTATCTTTCCCTCCATTTTGGACTTACCTTTACATTTCATGAGTTTTTGATATTTTAGTACTCATTGGATATAAGATGTTAAATTTTTAAGTATATATATTTAGAAGTATTTAAAAGTATTCAAATGTACACATATATGCACATGTAAAATGTGTATTTTCAGGGGCACCTGTGTGGCTCAGTTGGTTAAGCGTCTGCTTTCAGCTCAGGTCATGATCTCAGGGTCTGGAGGCAGGCTCCCTGCTCAGCAGGGAGTCTGCTTCTCCCTCTCCCTCTGCTCCTTTCCCTTTTCATGCTCTCTCTCTCAAATCAAGAGAATAAAATAAAAAGTCTTTTAAAAATTTAAAATTTAATGTAGTACATCACATACACCCATATCGTCTGTCAGCTCTTATTGTAATATTTTACTTGGGCATTTGTCATTTATCTTTCCCTCCATTTTGGGCTTACCTTTACATTTTATGAGTTTTTGATACTTTAGTACTAAAATACTATGTAGTGGTTTGACACTTGTTTGGAAATAATATATTGTGATTTATTTCAGCTTTTACTTTTCCAGTTGCATTATATAAGTTGCAAATTATCTTACATTCCCAAGACATTTTTTGATATTTACCTGTTTTGAGGTGAGGATCTCAGGAGACTTCCTTTTAGAAACCGGAAACAAAAGAAGGCAAATTATATCAAAGTTCCACTCTTCTTCCATGCATCTTCTACCGAGAGAGGAACTTACACCATAAGAAGAGCTATAGAGACACAAAGGGGAAATTAATTTTCACAGATTTTCAATTCAGGGAATCTGAGAAGTGAGAGCAAACTAAAGATGATGGATGACCACCAATGATTATGTTAATGCACATTGATATCATACAGAGGATTTCTTTCCCATCAGCATTTAGCATTTTCTACCCCTGTATTAGAGGACTGAATTGAGAATAACTGTAATTTTTTTCTCTGTCACACTTATCCCTCTTAGAAGTTACATTACTTCACATAGCCTTAACATTCACACTGAGGGTTGTAAGACAATTTAGATAGTAGAAAAAGCCAAGTACACATCTTTCCTATAATTGCTACCTACTTTCCAGAGCTAGGCCTTGTATTTTGTGTGATCACCATACATCGTCCTCCCCATCATCCCACCCCTACTTTGTTTAATGTATTCCTGTGCTCACCTTCATCTCCATTCGGGGGCCCACAGTCAGTTGAATACTGTGCATTTTCAATGGAAATATAAGAGCCTGCATTATCTGGAATAGTATAATTTTCACAGTAATTGAAACTAAACTATGTCTGTAATAGGTGTTATCCTTTTGAGTGGAAGTAGCTGACACCATACGGTCACTTTGCAACATCTATTTATAATTCTCTATGCTGTAGTACCATGGGAAATCTGTATTTTTTTTTCCTTCTCTCTAGAGTTTTCAGTGGTCATGGAGTCAAGACAGCATCTGGTTAATTAGCAGCTGGTTTGTCCACGTCCCCAGAGGTTCCTTCAGTTCCAAACTAGCCACAAAGTACAGCTTCAGACTAGAGAAGGTGACTTTGATGTGGGGCTAATATGAGTCACAAGGGGGCACATTTGGGGATTCAGGTACAGTGTATGCCCCAGGCACCCAGACTGATAGCTGATTGAGTCCTTATATCTGAATTGTTCTCCTGAACCAACACAACTCAATGGGAGCCCCTGATTTGCTAGGGTATTACAGATAGAAACAGAATTCACAGAAGTCCTTGCCCTGATACACATTCACTTCCATAGAAAAGAGATAGAATCTCAGTAATCACTGACTAGCCAGGAATAGCAAGGTCTTCCTTCACCTAAAGTGGTTTATTGTCTTGACATTTTTTTCTGAAAGAAACTCCTCTCGTTGCATTTGATTATAAAATTTCACAGAGATAAGATCGGTTACATTTTAGCATTAATTTTGCATCTAGGACATCAGGGAAAATTTTGTTCCAGTTTTACTGAGAAATAATTGATGTATATCATTGAATAAGTTTAAGATGTACAGCATGATGATATGATTTACATATACAGTGAAATGATCACCACAATAGGTTTAGGTAACATCTGTCAGCTCGTATAGATAGAATAAAAAGAAAAGGAAAAAAAATTCTCCTTGTGATGAGAACTCTTAGGAGTTCCTTGTTTAAATTTATTCCTAAGTATTTTATTGCTTTTGATGTTACTGTAAATGAGATCAATTTCTTCATATCCTTTTCAAAAATTTAGTTGCTGGTGTGTAGAATTACTTGTGATTTTTGTATGTTAGTTTTGTATCCTGCAACTTTACTGAATTCATCGATTAGTTCTAACAGTTTTTTGTTGACTTGTTAGGATTTTCTGTATATAAAATCATGTCATCTGCAAATAGAGTCAATTTGACTTCTTTTTTTTTTAAGATTTTATTTATTTAAGATTCAACAGAGAGAGAGATCACAAGTAGGCAGAGAGGCAGGCAGAGAGAGTGGAGGAAGCAGGCTCCCCGCTTAGCAGGGAGCCCAATGCGGTACTCGATCCCAGGACCCTGAGATCATGACCTGAGCCAAAGGCAGAGGCTTTAACCCACTGAGCCACCCAGGCACCTGAGTCAATTTGACTTCTTCCTTTCTGATACCTTTTATTTCTTTTTCTTGCCTGATTCTTCTAGTTAGGACTTCCAGTTTTATGTTGATAAGACTGGTGAGATTAAAGATCCTGTCTTCTTTTTTGTCTTTTTTTTTCTCTAAACACATCTCTCTTGTCTTTTTTTTTTAATTGAAATGTAATTCACATACAGTGTTATATTAGTTCCAGGTGTACAATATAATGATTGTACAATTCTGTACATTGCTCACTGTTTATCAACATACGTGTTGATCTTATTCCTGATCATTTTGTTGTTGTTGTTGTTGTTGTTGTTCCTGATCTTAAAGGAAAACTTTCAACCTTTCACCATTGAGTATGGTATTATGAACATACCATATATGACCTTTATTATTTTGAGATATGTTACTGCTATGCCTAATTTTTTAAGTGTTTTTATCATGAGTGGATATTGAATTTTGTCAAATGCTTTTCCTGTGTCCATTGAGTTGATTACACGATTCTTTTCTTTCATTCTGTTAATGTGACATATCACATTTATTAATTTGCATATGTTTGGCTCATCTTTGCAGCCCAGAGGTAAATCTGACTTGATTATGATCAATTATCCTGTAGTTTTCTTTTCTCATTGTGTCTATGAGTTTGGAGAATTCCCTCCTCTTCAATTTTTTGGAATAGTTTGAGAAGGATTTGTGTTAGTTCTTCTTCAAATATTTAATAAAATTTACCAGTGAAGCTATCTGGTCCTGGCTTTTCTCTGTTGGGAGATATTTGGTTACTGATTCAATCTCCATATTAGCAATTGATCTATTCAGATTTTTTATTTCTTCCTGATTCACTGTTGATAAATTGTATGTTTCTAAGAATTGTTCCATGTCTTCTAGGTTGTCCAGTTTGTTGGCATACAGTTGTTTGTATTAGTCTCCAACGTCCATTGTACTTCTGTATCAGTTGTATATCTCCTTTTTCATTTATAATTTTGTTGATTTGGGTCCTTTCTTTCTTCTTGTGGTTAGTCTAGTTAAGGGTTTGTCAGTTTTATTTTTTATTTTTTTAAAGATTTTATTTATTTATTTGACACAGAGAGAGAGAGATTACAAGTAGGCAGAGAGTCAGGCAGAGAGACAGGGAGAGGAGGAAGCAGGCTCCCTGCTGAGCAGAGAGCCCGATGCGGGCCTCGATCCCAGGACGCTGAGATCATGACCTGAGCTGAAAGCGGAGGCTTTAACCCACTGAGCCACCCATGCGCCCGGGTTTGTCAGTTTTATTTACCTGTTCAAAGAATCAACTTGTAGTTTGGTTAATCTTTTCTACTGTTTTTCTGTTCTCTATTTCTGTTCTAGCGTTTCATATTTTCTCCTGCTAACTTCAGGCTCAGTTCTTTTTCTACTTTCTTAAGATGGGGAATTAGGTTATTTGGGATCTTTCTTGCTTTTTAATGTCATTGTTTATTCCTATGAACTTCCCTCTTGGACTGCTTTTGCTGCATCTCACAAGTTCTGGTATGTTGTCTTTACATATTAATTTGTCTCAAGAAAGTTTTTTATTAGGGAAAATTATTTAGAAATTTAAGGTAACTGTATTTTCTCTGACAAAATTAAACTGAAGAAGACCAACTGAAAAAGTCTCACCTTCCTCATAAAACTAGATTGAAAACTAGTTATGGTAGAGGGAACACATACATATATATCAATGAAGGGAATAGAGTTAGATAAATAGGAAATAAGCACTAGTATTATCATTGAGGATCTTTTTTTTAATATATATTTTTAAAGATTTTATTTATTTATTTGACAGAGAGAGAGATCACAAGTAGCCAGAGAGGCAGGCAATGAGAGAGGAGGAAGCAGGCTCCTTGCCAAGCAAGGAGCCCGATTCGGGCCTTGATCCCAGGACCCTGGGATCATGACCTGAGCCAAAGGCAGAGGCTTTAACCCACTGAGCCACCCAGGCACCTGAGGATCGTTTTTTTTTTTAAAGTTTTGGCTTTTCAGGTGCTTGTTTTGGTTCATTTTTATTTATTTATTTACTTATTTATTTTTCTATTTATCTATTTATTTATTTAAGATTTTGTTTATTTATTTGACAGAGAGAGAGAGACCACCAGTAGGCAGAGCGGCCCGCAGAGAGAGAGAGGGAGAAGCAGGCTCACCACTGAGCAGGGAGCCTGATGCAGGGCTTGATCCCAGGACCCTGGGATCATGACCTGGGCTGAAGGGCAGCTGCTTAATGGACTGAGCTACCCAGGTGCCCCTCTTTTTTTTTTTAAAGATATGGTTCATTTTTAAAAAACATGTTTTTTTAAAAAAACCATATATTTATTTATTTACGTAATCTCCACACCCAACATGGTACTTAAACCCATGACCCCAAGATTAAGAATTGCATGTTCCTCTGACTGAGCCAGCCAGGCACCCCGAAAACATGTTATTTTTAAATAATGGTTGTGGACTTTCAAGGTTATGTGTGTCTTTGCATGTGTGTGTGTATTTGAAACTAGTGTTTAGTGTCTGTATTAATCAGCAGAGTACCATCCTTCATGTGTAAAATAGAATTCAGAACCTAAAAAAGCTTTGGATGACAATAGTACCCAGTTTGAACTTACATGCACATACATGAACACATACATGCAAAAGCCATGATTTGTGGATGTATGTGTGTATCTCCCCAGCAAGAGGAGAAAAGAAGTTTGATTCAGGCTATTGTAGCTACTAATGCAGACAGTGATTTATTATTAACAGCAGTAATGAAATCTCCGAGTAGATGCCTCAGTATTTATTTTCTACATGCTGAGTGGCATATCTTCTAAGGAAAAGAAGAAAACTAGATCACTGTACTTTACCTTCTAAACACTGTATATTTCATACTTACTTTAGGATTTAAATTTCTATTTCCACATATATTCATTTTTTAAGGATATGGAATGAGATGATTGTATCATAGATACAATAGTGTCTGGTTATTAGACTTTGCCATAATGTCTTTTTTCCTTGAAGGTTAATAGTTCTTCAAACTGTGCCATGCCCAAAAGAGGCACTAGTGAATAAATAATATAGTATGAACTGTGGTGTTAAGATAGATGTTTGGTACCAAAATATGAGTTGTGAATGCTAGTGCTAACCTGTTGTCATTTTTCAGAAGGTGGGGACTTGCTGACCCTTCTTCTTGTTCATTATCATCCAGTACCATTTATAATCTTTGTCACAACATGACTTTATTTAATTCGTATGCACTAAGAATTATCTTTCTCATCTCTTTCATTTATATAAGCAATGTAAGATACGGGGCTGGAAATGTTACCTGTAATTGAACTTCTTAAATTTCTCAAGAACTCAATCATTTTATGACCTGAGAAGTTCATGCCTAGTTGCCAATGTATGTATTACAGGAAGCAGGAGGTTGCATTCACCATATCAATGATACAGGAATTCAGAGCTGCAGAAAAAGAAATTTTGCATTTTCTTAAGACGATAATCATACCATGGCAATAGATTATGTACTTAATCAACCGTAATCAGCTTTCACTAATCATAGAAGGTAGAATTAGTTCTATTAGCTCAAGTCACAACTTTAAGTAATAATGTAAATTCAATTACAATTGAGTTCCTTGAACTATTTTGGTGAATACTTCCTTGTTTTCCACTGGAATATATTTTGAATGAGTTGGATAATTTGTTCATGTATTTACATTATGTTCTATATGACGGTTTTAATTGACTTTACGTATTGAGAAGTTGCCCATTTTCTGCTGACTGCATAATTGCTGTGACTATGTTGTGATGGTATACATAATGCCAAAATATATAGGACTGGATGGCTCCTATAATTGTGCTTTAGATTGCACATGCCGTCCGTGAATAAGGAAGTACCTGTGATAATATGAGTTGATGTCCACAGAGCTTTCTGAGTCTTTTTTATTTTTATTTATTTATTTATTTATTGATAATATGAGTTGATGTCCACAGAGCTTTCTGAGTCTTTTTTATTTTTATTTATTTATTTATTTATTTTATTTTTTTAAAGATTTTATTTATTTATTTGACAGAGATTACAAGTAGGCAGAGAGGCAGGCAGAGAGAGAGGAGGAAGCAGGCTCCCCGCTGAAGAGGGAGCCCGATGCGGGCCTCGATCCCAGGACCCTGAGATCATGACCTGAGCCGAAGGCAGAGGCTTTAACCCACTGAGCCACCCAGGCGCCCTCTGAGTCTTTTTTAAAGAGAATTTTAACTTAATACTATTCTTCAGTGCCAGTGCTTGTTTTTCTGTGTGTTATAACGAGGCCTATCTGTTCTTAAATGCCTGGAGGCGAGCTGTTTACATTCGGTAGGGAATGAAGGCATTATTTTGAAACTTCAGCTCCTCTGAATCAAATACTCCTTTTATGCATGGATAGTTAAATGGGTGAAAAGATAGTTGACAGCAATATTTGGAAATATCCTGAAAATGGTTTGACCTTTTCATTAGGTGCTGGAAATTAAAGCAGAGAATAAAAAGAAGATTTTAATTTAACCTTTTGAACAAAAACCTGCTCATAAGTCAGACACGTCTTGGGTATGTGCATGAGCTACTGATGGCAGAGAGGCTCATTTGCTCCTTAAAGAGTAAAATTTGAGCACAAGGAAAGAAAACCTTTCTCTGGAACAAGTAAGCTCTATTTAAGAAGTGTAGGTCTCTATTTAAAGAGTAGGACTGGCAAGGGCCTCTTGTCATCTGGCCAGCCAAGAGGATAATATGCAGAGACATTTAAATTCAGTGGGACAAACACTACCCTTTGTTGGCTCCCACACTCTCAGACACATACACAGAGCTTCCACTAAAGTTAGAGAACTGTATCTAATTTGGAATTCAGAAGATTGCCAAAAATAAATAGTTTATTGTTATATTCAGATTTTATTCATGGTTTTCTAGGTTGTTGTACATGACATCACTGCTCTGAAGCCAGCCATTCATCAGTATTGGTCACTATTCTTTCATATGCTGAGGTGGGGTAGGTTTAATAAAGAAAGAAAAAAGAATGTGTTTCGTATAAATTTGAGAGCTTTGAAAATAAAGGTTAGAGGTACATTTTGGAGTCAAATCTTCTCCTTTAATCTGGTCTCCATATAAACTGTATTTTAATATATTATGAGTGAATTTAAAAAAAAACTAAAATTCCCTCTTTGCCTCTACTTCACTTCTTGTAGAAAGCACTTAATAATTTTTTTCAAACTTTTTGCTCTGCATTTACAAATATGCTTCTGTCTATATGTGTGTGTGATATGCATATTTTTCTGCAAGATGTTTTTTAAAAATTCTATGAAATATTAAGGGTAGCCTCATATGTAGAAAACTGTAATGCTCTCAGTTTAATAGTTGCATCTTATCCATATGGTTAACCTAATATTGAGTATTAATCTGTCTTCAATTTTTCTTTATTTCAAAAAAATTGCCTCAATGAGTATTTGTGTTCATATTAACCAGTGAATGTTTGTGACATTGTGAGCTTTACATTTTTCTCAAAAGTTCTGAATGTTTAAATAAATGTTGAGGGCTCCTGGGTGGCTCAGTTGGTTAAGCAACTGCCTTCGGCTCAGGTCATGATCCCAGAGTCCTGGGATCGAGTCCCACATCAGGCTCCTAGCTCCATGGGGAGTCTGCTTCTCCCTCTGACCTTCTCCCCTCTCATGCTCTCTCACTCTCTCTCTCTCTCTCAAATAAATAAATAAATAAAATCTTTTAAAAAATAAATGTTGAATTCCCATGTTGATAGATTCTCACAACCCTAAAAATAATAGAGGATTATTGGTGTATTTGAAATAATGACAATGTCTATTGACCCTAGTGTATCTATAGCATCATTGACCTTTCAAAAAATCCAAATCTAGATATGAGTCAATGGTATGAAAATAGAAATAGGAGAGAGTTTATAATGATTTACAGTGAAATATATTGACACCTAAAATAACCTTTATGTGAAGATATGCTTCATGCTGTTTATTCTAATATTCCTATATTTCACAGAAACATTTTCATACCCCTTGTCAAAATTATGGTCTGCAATATAATTCTGTTTTGTTTTTTTACTGGATTTTTGTTTCTAGAAGTAAAAATAAATACTTAATAATGTTATACCATTTATAAAACAGAAGAGACTAAGATGTGTTGAACTTGAGGTGCTTGGGTGGCTCAGTTTGTTATGCATCTGACTCTTGATTTTGGCTCAGGGCATGATCTCAGGGTCGGGGAGTTCAGCCCTGTGTTGGGCTTTACACTCAGTGCAGGGTCTGCTTAACTTCTCTCCCTCTGTCCCTCCCTCTGCTTGTGCTCTCTCTCTCTCAAATAAATAAATCTTAAAAAACTAATTCGTTGAACTTAACCATTGTAAAACCATTTGTGTTATTAGTCCATTTAGGGGAAAAACAGAAATGCAGTTATGTCTACCACTCCTATTACTCATTTTTAGCCTAGAATTTTGATTACATCAGAGGAATGATCTTAGCCATGAAAATTTCAACTACAAAGTTGGTGTTGTTTTCATGAATAGGAGAAATGTTTTAATTTGTATACTGTATATACTGTATATTATATGTTATATAATATATATCATATATTATAAAATTATATATTATAAAATACAGTATAAACTGTATTTTTATTTTATTATTATTTTATTATTAACCATGATGTGCAAGAACTTTATTATAACCATGATGTGCATCTAGGAAGACTGCCATAAATTTCATGCAGTTCTCAAGTTTGATTTCTTAAAATTCTCTATTGGTTCTTATTGTGTACATATTTCTAGTACAATATAAATCTAGAAGAACACAACTAGAGCATGTCCAAAGGCAAGTAATGAAATCACACAAGGTCTTGAAATCATGTCATAGAACTGTAGAAGGATCTGGAGGTCTTTGGCCCATGAAAAAGAAGCAATCAGAAGAGTTAAAAAGTATTTCAAGAGCGTTTGTATGGAAAATAAGCTAAATTTATTCTGTGTAGTTAAATAAAGCAGAACTTAGACTGATGAGTAGAAGGTTGGAAAGGAAACAAATTGGGCGCCTGGGTGACTCAGTGGGTTAAAGCCTCTGCCTTCGGCTCAGGTCATGATCTCAGAGTCCTGGGATCCAGGCCCACATCAGGCTCTCTGCTCAGCGGGGAGCTTGCTTCTCCCTCTCCCCCTGCCTGACTCTCTGCCTACTTGTGATCTCTCTCTCTCTGTGTCAAATAAATAAATAAAATCTTAAAAAAAAAATAAAAGGAAACAAATTTCATTTGTAGTCTAATCCTTACGGATATTTTCTGCTTATACAAATAATGAATATTTATTGTACTAATGAAAGAAAGTACTAAAGTAAAAGTGTCACTTTGGGTACTACCATCAAGAAATAGTTTGGTGTGGGCGCCTGGGTGGCTCAGTGGGTTAAAGCCTCTATTTTCAGCTCAGGTCACGATCTCAGCATCCTGGAATCGAGGCCCGCATCGGGCTCTCTGCTCAGCAGGGAGCCTGCTTCCTCCTTTCCCTGTCTCTCTGCCTGCCTCTCTGCCTACTTGTAATCTCTCTCTGTATGTCAAATAAATAAATAAAATCTTAAAAAAAAAAAACAAAGAAATAATTTGGTGTATTTTCTTACAAGATTTTTTATATGTACCATTGTATTCAAGTTATTTGAGTGTTCATTATTGGATTTCTACCAGCTGTTACGCTGAAAAAAAAAAGGAAGATATTATCTCCTGGCAAATTGAGTATAAAACTCACTTCCACTCAAATATTCTTACTTAACATTTCTTTTCTTCTTTTTTTTTTTTTTTGAATTCATCCTTTTGGTCATTTTCCTTCTTGGTCAATGTTCTTTTAATTCTTGGATGCAATTTGGAAAGGACTCTTTTCAAAAATACAAAATATAAAAAAATCTGGTGTAAATACGGTACAAAGTTTGGAAAAGATTCAGGATTTTATTAACTTGTTGAGGCAATGTTGGAAAAAAATTGGAAAAACAAAAAACAAAGCTCCTGCAATTTTGTTAGAATTTAACTTGCTGATAGTCCAATAAGAGGGAACCAGCAAGATTTGTGGCATGGTTGATGCTTAAAAAATTTGAGGGACACGGAAAATAATTTGTATGTCGGGGGAGTAAGAAAACACTTGGGAAAATTGATAAAGCCCTAGAACATTTTGGCAAAACTGAAGACTATGTTATGGAATTCACCTTTTTTGCTGATACAGTTAAGCTCAAAACAGTTCAGATTTAATCTGAATGTATTCATATCCTATGTCTCAGCATTAGGCCTTTAGATACACACCCAACAGAAATGTGTGCACCAAGATGTGTTTACCAAAAATACATGTACAAAATGTTTATAACAGTTCTGTTAATAATAGCCCAGAAGTGAAAACAAAACAATGTTCTTCAAAATTAGAATAGATAGGGCGCCTGGGTGGCTCAGTGGGTTAAAGCCTCTGCTTTCAGCTCAGGTCATGATCTCAGGGTCCTAGGATCGAGGCCCGCATCGGGCTCTCTGCTCAGCGGGAAGCCTGCTTCCTCCACTCTCTCTGCCTGCCTCTTTGCCTACTTGTGATCTCTCTCTCTGTGTCAAATAAATAAATAAAATCTTAAAAAATAAACAAAATTAGAATGGATAAATTGGGATATACACATATAATGGAACATCATATGGCAGTGAAAGTGAATGCACTATTATTACGTACAATAATATCAACGAACCTCACAAATATAATGCTGAAAGAAAGAAGTGAGACACAAAAGTGCCTAGTATATGATTCAATTTTTATAGAGTTAAGAAATGAGCAAACCCAGTCTTTGGTGTTAGAAGTCCAGCTAGTAGCTGTTACTTTGAGGGGATTAGCAACAAAGAGAAGCATGAGGAGAGGTGCCATGGTTTTCAGAATGTTTTATTTCTTTTTCTGGTGGGTTTCTTGGGTGTGTTTATTTTGTGTTAATTCACCAAGATCTCCACCTATGGTTTGCTCACTTTTCTGTATATATGGAAGATTAGAATAAAAGTGTTTATATTAAAAAAAGCTTCACTACTCTTTCTCACGCCCCAACACAATAATTAATTCACTCTCTGTCCATTGTAAGAAGGAACTTAGAGTTGTAAGTATAACTAAATTTTATTAGACATATATTAAAATCAACTTATTTTTATATTTTAATTTTGAGAATTTGAGGAAAGGTCCTCCCCACTTCACTCCTCCCTTCCGTTTATTGTGAAATTAGAATTTACTATTGCCTCTAGTATCTCAGATAATGAAAGTCTCCCAATTTATACCTACAATATATCCAGTATCATACTTTCTATATATGTATCATACTTTTTATATATGTTCCAATTTATACCTTCAATATCATACTTTTTATATACATTTCAATGTTATATATTTGTTTATATACATAGCCACTTTCCATGACATTCAATATTTTCAATTGGAAATATTTCACTGACTGGAAGTACCGAAATGTGTTACCATTTCCTTAATTTGCGGAATTTGTTTCTAATTGAGGAAATCCTTTTTATTTCTTTTTAAGATTTTATTTATTTATTTGAGAGAGAGAGAGAGAGAGAAAGAGATAGCAAGAGAAAGCACAAGTGGAGAAGAAAGGTTGTGAAGCAGGCTCCTGGCTGAGCAAGGAGCCCATGCAGGGCTGCATCCCAGGACCCTAGATCATGACCTGGGCCGAAGGCATGCTCCCTTATTGGAAACATTCAAGCTGAAGCTAGTGGAAAAGTAAGGGGAATCACACTGCCACGCCAGTACCTGACAAATACTAGGCTTTTTTAAAGTGTCTGTGGAATGAATTACTGTGTTTGCAAGTCTTTCCCACTCTGATCGCCTAGGACATGTGAGCAAGCAAAGTCAACAAGAATATTGTGAAATGTTTACTAACTGAGGCTATTGATGTATGATGGTGTCTGAGTCTAATTGTTACATCCACATCTATGATTCCTGGTTCAACATGATTGATATTTATTTGTCAACTTTGCCACTGTTTTAAAAATGGAAGATCAGCACCATTTATCTTGCTGGGAGCCTTTACTTTTGGCAAATGGCAGATAAGATGTCTCCAAAAGTGGCTTTGTTTCAGTGATAGAATAATGTTTAACAGAGCATGTACACTTTATTTTTATTCTTCATTACTCTTGCACAGTGCTAGTTATAGGGTAGACACTTTTAGTAACCTTTCCTGAAGGACCCAGCTATTTTGTAAGACTAACCTATGATTCCATCACTATCATTCTTCACTTAAACCATGTGTAAATAAATTTAAGACTTTAAGAAATGCTTTATTATTTCAAGAGTTCCTTTTTTCTTACTGAACACAGAGGTCTAAAATTGAACTGTACTTCTATTGTTTCTTCATATTTATACCATAATTAAAATTATTATTTCATACAAAATTTTTATCCTGTACTTCTTTTCTTTAGTTTTTGAGAAGGGGCAGAGCTCCAGAGATTATATTATGATTGGTCAGTTTCTTTTTTTTTTTAAGATTTATTTATTTTAGAGAGAGAGCATACACACAGGTGGTGAGGTGGGCAGAAGAGAGAATCTTCAAGCACATCCTAATACTGAGTGTGGTGCCTGACTTGGGGCTCAATCCCATGACCCATGAGATCATGACCTGAGCCAAAACCAACAGCCAGAGGCTCAGCCGACTGAACCACCCCATGACTGGTCAGTTTCTTAATCAGAAGGAAAGGAGAGTTTTGATCATATATCTCTTTCATTTCCCCTTTGAGTACAATGCAATAAGTCATACAAAATGAAGTATCAAGAAGGGGAAAGAAACCAGTAGAGGTTACATGTAATTTGTGTTGCCATGTGGTTTATATATATATATGTAGATGTGTATGTTTGTGTGTACATAGATAAATTTGTATAAATGATAGGGAAGACCAGCTGAACAGGACTACAGACTATACAAATCCCCCATGTGGAATTTCAGACCCAACACATCCCCTTTTTCCACATTATTTGTAGTCACTGATTTATCTGGAAATGGGACTTCTTGAAAAAAACCATACTGGCCTGGCAGTCCTACTGTCATATCGGGTAAACTGAGCTACGGGGTGGCTTAGAGAACAGAAGGCAAGTTGTAGGAGGAGCTTTGAGACCCCTAGGAAAGAATTCATCCTGAGGAAGAAGTCTGACTCAATGACATGAGCTCAGGGGGAAGTGGGGTACTGGGGGGAACTGTGGGTTTGAGAATAACATGGTGGTCTCACTGAATCTGCCCCAGTCCTGCAGTACTTGTAGTAGATGCGTATCTCAGGGTGTCATGGTTTGTGTGGAACCTAAAAGAGATGTGGTGCAAAAGTATTATGTCTGAAGTAATTTTGCGGTGGGATCCACCTGAAGGATGGAGTCGACGTTTGCTTTATTAATCAGCAGCCTTGAGTTGTTCGTGAAGGTGGTGTGAGGACTCCAAAGCAGGTCATCACATTATAGGACAGAGGCCAGCAGCAGGCTGCGGAGTGGTGTGACCAGAGCATCAAGCAGCGACCTGAGTCCTGGGCTTAGCCATGGCAGCAAACTGAGCTTTGTGCAGCAATCTTTCAAGAGCAGGAATAGGCCAAAATGAGCAATAAAAGTATGGCCAAAGTATAAAGTAGAAGTGGCAGTGGAACATTGGCCAACATAAACCTATAAAAATGATACTCTTAGAATAAAACAATCAGAAATATCAGAAGTGAACCTTAGAAGCTGAAGCTGAGGCCCTTGTTTTACAATTGGGGCTCACAAGCTAGAGTTTGGGGTTGATTTGTCCAGGGAACTTTGTGGGAAGCTACAGGCAGGTAGGCCTGCCATTTACACACATAGGGAGAGCATTTGACTAGCAGCTTGTAAGCAGCACCAGTATAGAATATAAATTTAGATTTGCATATTGTAACACTCCATCAGGAAAAGCCAAGAAAGAGTGACCCTTGTTTCCCAATGCACGTTAAACCTCTTTCACTTTTTTCTCATTGCTGTGGGACTTTTTGCAACATAAATTATAAGGTACTCATTGAATAAATTTATATCTTCTTATCAGAATTTTCCTTAGGATTGTCTCTCTTCATGAGTTCTGAGTAAAAAAATTGCTCTTTGTATGTCTGCTGTGTCAAAAGACTGGAATTTGCAGTTTATCTTTTTACTTATTGAAGATAGTCATCTGCTTCTTATTTCTTATGCATTTCTCACCCTGGGTTATTTCTGGTAATGTTAACCTATTTCGAGGTATAATAATGATAAAAGCACTAAGGTCCAGCGTTAGTATTGACACAAAGGAGAGTATGTGTTAATTCTGGAGATAAAATCCATTTGGTTAAACAGATCAAAAGTGTATACTTTATAGGCTCCTGTAGGCACATAATGGTTTAATACATAAATAAGTAAATATTTTTCTTCTTGAATGTCAGATCTGCAGAACTGGTAGCAGCTTCCTGGAGTACTATGTTAAGAAAGAGGCAGAGGCTTGGTGGCAAGGAATCGGTAATGCTTATATCTGGGAGTGCTACCCTAGTGCCCGGGTGGTTGGGGCCCCCCATGTGTTTGGAAAATTTGTATTGGACGTATTTGCCAATTCTGATCAAAAGCTTTCCTTAACTAATCAGTTTAACTGGTTCACTGTCACAGTATGAAATACTTGCTTTTTTGTTGTATTTTCCATAGTTTTTCTACAGATGCTTTAAGTAAATGTCAGTTTTTGTATGCAGCAGAGACTAAATTATGAACATTTATGAATGAGACCAAGTTCAAATGATATACTTGCCCAAGCAACCTATAGATGAAAACCAGAGTTCCATTTAGACTGCCTACAAACCGAAGGGAAGGGATTCCTAAGCTTGAATACATGGAGACACTGCTCCTTTCCAATTCAATTGCAGAAATATTTAGCAAGTACGGAGATATTCTCAGAATTAGATTATGCACCAAGAGCCTCATAATCTAATATGAAAACAGACATGTTTTTCAGAAACTGTAATTGCCTAAATTAATAATTATAGAATTACTAAAATTTTCTAAAGTGTTAATTATAGAATAATTAAAAACCAGTTTAAGATGGAATGAAAAAATATCTAAGATTTGTCTATTTATTAAGCTTAGGAAAATGCTGGAGATTTACAAAGTTAGAGATTGTTAAAAATTTTTTTGAGCTCAAAAAACACCTTTGAATTCATAAGGTAATGAATTGCAGCCCTTTTTGGGCAGTGCAATTAACTGCCTAATTTTAGGTGGGTCACTACAATTTTGAGATTAAAGCTTTAGAAAATTTTATTATAGCTGTATTTTTTATTTGAATAATGCTTTATAATTTGCAAAGTCTTATGTTTTCAGATACTTGGTAGTATAAATAAGTCAGATATTGCCTCCACTTTCCATTTTAGGCCTCTGTGGTTCAGAAGGTTTAAATTAGTTACTCAAATTCACAAAGCCAGTAGAGTTGGAAGTCAAATACAAGTATTTGGGCTTTTACTCCCAGATCCTTTTTTTATGTTACATGAAGTCCAGCATAATATGTTCATGAAAACAGTTTAAAAATATAAATCACTATAAGACAAAATAAATTTTATTCTTTTGCTTTACTAATTACTCATTTGACAACATGTGGATAGCAGGGAACTTGCTTTATTAATTTCCTAATTAAATAAAATTGCCTTCTGCCTCTTATGTAGCCGTTATTTTCAGCATTTATCCTTAAAAAAGTGGCATTTGTAATTAACTAATTATACAGGTTTTATTTAACAATTCCATTGATCTCATTACTGGGCTAAATATAATCATTTTTTGTAACTGTATAAAATAGAACATTATAAATAAATTTTCATTGTGGATGTTAGTTCTTGTTGACAACAAATATTCAAACTAAAAGTTTTCTTTTGGGGCGCCTGGGTGGTTCAGTGGGTTAAAGCCGCTGCCTTCAGCTCAGGTCATGATCTCAGGGTCCTGGGATCGAGACCCGCATCCAGCTCCCTGCTCAGCGGGGAGCCTGCTTCCTCCTCTCTCTCTGCCTGCCTCTCTGCCTACTTGTGATCTCTCTCCCTCTGTCAAATAAATAAATAAAATCTTCTTTAAAAAAATAATAAAAGTTTTCTTTTACCTAAAAATGGAGAAGGATGGCATCAGAATTTAGCTTCTTCTTAACTGATTTCTAATTAGTTGTCCCTGAGCACACAGGTCATACATAATTCACAGCTGTCTGTTGTCTGGAGTTTTCCTTTTTTCATCTTTTAAAGCTGAGTGCCTGTTTTCTTCATTTAAAGATGAAAATTTTGGTAATAAAACAGTGTCAGGGCGCCTGGGTGGCTCAGTGGGTTAATGCCTCTGCTTTCGGCTCAGGTCATGATCTCAGGGTCCTGGGATCGAGGCCCGCATCGGGCTCTCTGCTCAGCAGGGAGCCTGCTTCCTCCTCTCTCTCTGCCTGCCTCTCTGTCTTCTTGTAATCTCTCTGTGTCAAATAAATAAATAAAATCTTTAAAAAGAAAAAAAAAACAGTGTCAGGGATGTGGAAGTTGAATGTAGGAAAAAGACCAAATCTCTTCCTGTTTGTTATAAGAAACTTAACATTCTACAACTTAAGAATAGTCATGTAAATACAAAAAATAAATAAATAAATAACTGGGTTTTTTCACTTTAAGTTCAAGATGATTTTTAAAATAGTTTTCTCAATGCTAAGTCTCACTCAATGAATCCTGTAAAACTTGAACTCAAAATTCTTATAGCTGTGATATACTTGGTCACTTTTCCCATTTAAGGTGAATTTTTAGTCAGGACATTGATTTCATTATATGATCAAAAAATCCTGCAGTATTCAAGCATAAAAATGAAATGAAAGCAAAATCATTTTGTATTGGCGTTTATCTCTTCTCCTCTAAACTCAGAAGGGAAAATTCTGACAATGAGAATCTACCAGCCAGTTCTGTGCTTTAGTAATAAGTAGAATTTTAAAAATACAGTATAAATAACTGTTTTCACTTATTCATTTTCTAAAGGATGGATCCAAGAATCTATTGGAGCCCCAGAAGAGTGTGCAGGAAGAATGGGCCAGGTTGAGGATTGTAGCTAGCCATCTAATTACACAAAAACGTTCACAGCACAGTTGGGTCACAAATCATGTTTCTAAACTTAGGAGATGAATCTCCACCATAAATTATTGAAAAGCACTCTGTGGTGCTCCATTCTGCATTTCCCACAAATTAGATTACTGAGAGCTATAAACCATCTTTAGAAAGTGTTTTCCTGGCTGTTTTAAAATTTTCCTTTATCATCAATTAGTGTCAACTTTGAAAACATCGGCCATAACCAGAAAACATGAAACCAAAGGATAAAATAAAGAAGCAAAGATATTATTCTTAAAAGAAGCAGAAGCAGATATTTTACCTATTAGGCAAATGTAACCTATTAATGAATATTTGTGGGTTTCTATATGCTGAACTTCCTTGGGATAAAAATGTAATAACGTGTTACATAAACATAACTCCCATGTTTCATTTCTGCATTGATATCTGTGGTGAAATAAGCATAGGCAAACTAGAAAACTGTTGTGGAGATAATTTCATCCTATAACGTAGTTAACCCACTTGCATTATTGTCTCTAAGATCATACTTAGCTCTTGAGCTCATATATATTCACCACTTTTATTCATAAGATTCACAAACCTGAAAAGGAGTTGGTGACAGATATTAGGAATAAGGTGATGAGTGATACTGTACTAAGTTTAAGACGATCTGGCCACTGCTTAGCTCTTCTCTATGCTTCTCTCATTCTGTGTTTATGAAATGGGAATAACAACCCCTTTTCTCCTCATTAAGGCATCAGTGAGTTTTTAAAAAATACTAAGTCAACAAAGAGCTTCATTTTGTTGATTGGTCCAAAGTGTTGCTAAAGTGCCTCACCTACATCAATCAAAATTGTGGTTTAGATTTTAAATGGAATATGGAGCAGTGGGTCATTTCAGGTCTCTTTGCGGATTTTAAAATGTCCCGCTCACACTGACTGAAGTTAAAAGAATATTGGCTCACAGAACCGAAAACCCCGGAGCTCCTAGGACCGGCTTCAGGTGGAGCTGTATTCCAGAGTCACAAAGCTGGTGTTGGGTGTTCTTCATCTCAGTTTTGCTCCCTAAGGTGTTGGCTTCTTGCTCTGGTTTTACGTTCCAGCCATGTGTCAGGGCAGCTCAAGTGCTCACGCTTTTTGAGATCTTAAACTAGTAGGAAAAATGAGACTTCCTTTCCCAGGATTCCTTGCAGATGATCGTGGAGTCTCAGAGGTTCTCATTAGTTCAGATGTCCATGCCTCATCGTAACTCTTTTCTAATGAGCAAGGAGAGAATACCCGTGTTTTTGTTTGTTTTGTTTTTTATGCTTTTTGTCTGCTACCCATTTTCCTACAGTATTTTGAGTGAACTGCTTACTGTTCACCCCATCAATTTCTACTGCCTCACCTTTTAATTTAGGATAAAATAGAAAGAATAGCCATTAAGTAAAAGGGAAAAGGCATTTCAAGGAATGAGTTAAGGAGTAAAATTTATGGGACATTATGAAGGTATGTGCTTTTGAAATTTTAATTTAACTTTTAAACTTAATTGCCAAATAATGGTTTTAAAAAGAATATTCTAATCGTTCTTAGGCTTTTCATTGTTTCTTTCTGATAGTGACCCATCATATTTATAAATTGGTTGATTTTTGCATCTGGGCCTGACTGGTCTCATAACTAGATGTTATAAAAATCTGCTCTAATTAATTTTCTTTCCCACCAACTGAATTTGACATCCTCATTGAGGCATTAGTAAGTTTTAAAAAATACATATTAAGTTTACAAAGAGCTCCATTTTATGGACTAGCTAAAAGTATTGTTAAACTGGCTTCTGTGTGTTTGAACTCCCAGATTTTCAGGTGGTAAGAATTTTTAACTCCATATTTCTTTGCCACTGGAGAGGCCCTATTTTGTCAGGTGGGAGCCGGACCTCTGCTGTTAACAGAGACCAGCCCGTGTAGCTCAACAGGACGTATGTGTAGACATGTGAACACACGGACACTGAAGAGTACGGTGCTCTTTCTCTCACTTGGAGGTTGTGTATGGGCAGGCACGCCTCGAATGGGGTTGGGTTTTATGAAAATGTTAGGGCTGAATCACATTTGTTTTGTTGTGACATTTGCTGCTTCGCCATCAAAGAAGAGGTGCAGCTGTGCCGACAGCTCCTTGGCATTCTGCCCCAGGGAAGTGTTACATTATCAGAAGGAGCAGCCACCCCGTCCGTGTTAGTGTGGCGGTAATTAAAATGTGGACGTTTGACCATGACTCTCTGGAGAAAATGATCAAAAGAATATATTGAAATGAAGGACTTAACTAGGCAGAGTCATGTCTAATGAGTGAGAGGAGAGCTCTTTTAGGCTTGATAACTTAGATGAGCATATGGGAAATATGGCTAATGTTTCTGAAAGAAAATGGTTACTAGGAAACTATGAAAAGCCCCCTAATTATGTGACCTTCAGACTATATCAAGAAATACAGAATTCACATCACTTTGTATAAAACTAGTACTAACTAACCTGCTAATATTTTTAATATCCTTTTTGGTTTGTTTCCAGAGCAAGTAAGATTTACTGTCTTTTTAAGGATTGGATACAAATTTCCAAAGACTGGATTGACTTAAAAGCTCATAGCCAATCCTTTTTACTGAATTTTGGTTTCTTACTGCAGTCTTCTACATCATGGCTGAAGAGTAGCAAAAGAATATCTTGAAATAAAAATATATTTGTTATTTAGTTGGCCAAAACTTCAAATTAATATCTGTTAAACCCTTGACCTCTACCCAAAGCAGTAACAGAGAGAGGACCAATGATGTTAGCTCATTTTGCTACTCCCATGAAGGGTCTTTCCTTACTAAACCTGACTTTCCTACCCTAGCAGACCTTACCCACTTAAAAAAATTAAAAATCTTTCCACAAAGAGAGTTCCAGCCTTCACCAGTAATCTGTAACAAAAATTTAAGGATGAAATAACATTAAATTATTCTAGGAAATAGAGATCTAGCTTCTAACTGGCAGAATGAGATCTGTGAGTTCAAACATGACGAAGGCCGTTTAGCAATTCTTTTGATCAATGAAAAAGAAAATGGAGTTCCATGTAAACTCACCATTTTAAAAACTCCTACTGTAGGTACTGTTCTCTGGCTGCTGTATGTCTTCCTGGGTAAAGCCAGACCTCATCCTGTTTCTTTGGTTTCTTTGGAGTTGAACTGAGCATAAGAGGATAACTTTCTTTCCCAGGCTATTAGTCAAAGCTGTGGTCAGCACCAATTTTGGCCAAGACACGCCTGACCCAGTTCTGCCACAGGCTGCTGCAAGGGATTGCTGTTCGGAGCTGGCATGAGGCTGAGAAGTAGAGTTCCCCACTGAACAGCACTCTCACGTTGGTTAGGTGTCACTTTGGGCCTTTCCTCCTCTCCTTAGTCTATTTATCTATTTATTTTACTGCTTATAGCAGAGCCCTAGATTCCTGTTTCTCCTTAGCTGCATATGCAGCCTGAGGTCTGTTACTTCCTACTAAGTTTTAACAGATAACTTAGAGGTTAAAGTGTTAAGAATTAACTCTTTTGCTCTTAGATGATTTTATAAAGATACTCTAGTGGGGGGTGCCTGGGTGGCTCAGTGGGTTAAGGCCTCTGCCTTCGGCTCAGTTCATGATCTCAGCGTCCTGGGATCGAGGCCCGCATCAGGCTCTCCGCTCAGCGGGGAGCCTGCTTCCTCCTCTCTCTCTGCCCACTTGTGATCTCTATCTGTCAAATAAATAAATAAAATCTTTAAAAAAAAAAAAAGATACTCTAGTGGGGTAGCAATTGGGGAGGAAAGCATAAAATTATATTAAAATAGTAAAAAATTATCTAGGAAAGTGCTGAACAAATAAAATTGCCTTTTGGTAGTATACATGCTCAAATGGTTTACTTTTCAAGTTTTTTGGTGGGGGTTGTTTTTCGGAGAGGCGGGTTTTTTGTTGTTGTTGTGTTTTGTTTTGTTTTGTTTAACAGTTAAGATAAGCTTCATTTTACTGACTATAATTGACTAATGGTAACCATAGAAAATGGCCCTTGGCCTCCGATTTTTGCTCCCTTGCCAGTGAATCAGCCTGCCTAGGGTGATGATTTAATTTTCACGGTGTTCAAATTACAAATTAACATTTGCAAGTATAGATTTGGGGGCTTGTGCTGAAGCCTAATAGAGTTTTCTGAGGATGGTGTGACCCCTTGGGCTACATTGTATAACTTCCTTATTAAAATGAAAGGAAATTGCCTGCTAGTTATTTACAGCCTATCTTCTAGTCCTTTTACTTGAGAAAGGCAGTCATCGAACCTACAGAATCTTCAAACCGCATAGATTTTCCTGTATCAAAATATTTCAGATCTTTATGTTTACATACTGCTTATGATGAAGTTAACGTGAAAGGATTAAGTCGACTCTGTTTGCTTCTGATAATCAGAGTAGTCCATGAGCACAAGTATAATTCTAGCCTATCACCACATATGTTTCATAATACCGCCAGCACTGGTGCTTGTAGTGGAATTATAAAGGGAACGAAGATTTTGACAGTTGGCTTGGATGCAGGGCAGAATAAACAATTATTTGTTCAATTATACGGAATTGTGTGGAATTATGATATATGACAGCTGCACTTGGTGGGGCAAAGTTCCTAGGTTTCTGTATTTTATGGTTTTAAATTTCATTCTATGATGTCAAGAGTGGATTTTCCTGAACTAATAGAAAAAGAGAGAAAGGCTACTGGGTTTTCTTGTAAAGTAGATTGAGCAGAAAAATTGTTAAAAAAAACCCAAAAACCTGAATGCTCTACTGTGACTAACATTTCAACTCAACCTGTTTAATGGACTCTGGAAAATAAACAATGGTTTCTAGAGAGGAGTGAAAAAGCCAAAAGAGAAAATTAAATTAGCGGCACTCTTCCTGTGGGGAACGCTATTAGCTGTGGAAAAGAATAACAAAGTCAAGACAGAGTCTAACAAAAAGTTGTGTGTGTCTCTCTCTCTCTCTCAGACACACAAGGACTTGGTGGTCAGAAAAAAATTCGAGTCCTAAGTACTTGGTTAAATGCTAGAAATCAAAATCAAATTGATGTCTAGAATGCAAATTATCTTTTCTGACACAGATTGATCCTATAAAATTATAAAATTCATGAAATTTAAAAATAAAAATGTGTTAGGCAGTGCTGAAGTAGACACTGGTAATTTTAGTAAAGTATAAATTAAAGTGATAATAAAGCAGACTTTTAATGAAAGTGATTCTTCTATAATTGAAGGATTTCTAAATATTTGTTTACAATTAACAAAAGACCAAAAAAGCTCAAAAAGTTTTAGTTAAGTCTAATATTTCCTTAAAGGTTTACAAAATTGTAACCTAGTAATAGGACATTTGCACGTGATCTGGTTTGCAGCAATGTTAAGGTCTCTGCTATCAGATTATGGGATTCCTATATTACATAAAAATAACACCCCAGTAGGTCCCCAATGAAGTAACTGCGTTTTCTCTCATTTTTTTACTGGACAATTTGAACTGGAACTGTGACCTTTAAGGAGTGACAGTGCCTACTATTAGTATCTCTAGTATACTATTAGTATCTCTGTCTGAAGAGACGTTGCCCCGGTTATTTTAATACCAGTTTTATTGCATTACTGACAATGTTTTTCATAATCCTTTAGAAAAAAAATGTATTTTCTTGTTCGATTTTTGTTCCCTATACAACCAAAACCAGATCATCTGTGATTTGTTTTATTTGGGGAGCTTATCAGTATCGTCTAACCGCAGGATTAAGTGGAATTGAAGCAATTTTAGCAAAAGCAGTCTTTAAAGGGGGAGAAAAAAGACTCTCCTTGTCCTTTTATTGCTTACGAAGTACAGATGAAGGCTGGCTGAAGGGTTGATATGACTGTGTTTGAATGCTTGTGACTTTTTTTTGTTTTGTTTAAGAAAAAGTAATACATTTTGAATAAATTAAATTATTTGACTTAAAGATTATTTATGATACTAAAACTGTTTAATATGACTTTAGTCAGTTTTAGATGATGATGATGACGACAGCTCACAATAAGGGCTAATGTGCTAAATATCTTACATAGATTATCTTATTTATTCCTCCCAAGTGTTATATTAGAATGAAAAAAAACCTGAGGCCTGGAGAAGTGGAGTAATGTGCTCATGGTCACTCTATTAAGAGGTGGTTTTGTTTAAGTAGTTAGAATTTATCATTTAATACTATCTATCATTTAATTCCGTCTATCTATCTATCTATCTATCTATCTATCTATCTATCTATCTATCTATCTATCTATCTATCTATCTTCTATCTATCAGAAACCTCAGAGTTTAAAGCATCCAGTCTTAGCATTTAAAAAAGAATAGGCTGAAAAAAAATAAAAAAGAATAGACTGGAAATTATAAATTTTTCATAAAAAGATATCTCTTAACCTTTCAAGTACTGATGTTCTAGCAATTCCATACCCACAGTCACCCCCAGCATTTAATCTGTCCCTGATAAATAGATTATTTGTTGCAGCCTCTTACCCCTTTTCTTATATCTAGGCTTCTAGTTCTCATCTATCCTTTATATATACCTGCATAATAAAGTTATTCAGATACCAGGTTCACCTTATTATTAAAAACTGCTGGTAAGAGCGAGGACCCCTTTTTTGGTTGTTTTTCACTTTTTTTAATGAGGTAAAATCCACATGCAGAAAAGTGCTCGGTGAACATATTCTAGTTATCACCCCGCAGATGAAGCACTTTGTAATGTGGTCATCAGATGCCCTCCTGGTCCCCAAGGCCACCCTCCTCCCTGTAAGTAACCTCTGCTTTGATTTCCATCGATGTCATTTCACTTTGGCTGTTTTTATATGACACATACATGAAATTATATGGTATACATCTTTTTGTGACCAGACTTTTCATGCCAAGTTTGTAAGATTCATCCGCAGTGTTGTTTTTAACTTGAGTTTATTAATTTTCATTGCAATGTAGGATCCGCTCCATCACTGTGTCAGAATTAATTGACCCACTCTACTGTTGATAGGTATTTTGGCTGTGTCCAGTTCTGACCAATTATGAATAATGCTGATAGAATGTTTCTGTTCACGTACCTTGAGGAATACCATTTTTAACCCTATGAATTATCATGGCATAGCGTCTGAGTCCATTGAAATTTAATACTTAATGTCAAGCAGTTTTCCAGAGTGGTTGCATCAGTTTACAGTCTTACTGGCATTGCATGAGAGGACTGGTGCCTCTACTTCCTTATCAATATTTGGTGTCATCAGGCTTTGTAATTTTAGTTATGCCAGTGGGGATATGGATTGGGTTTTAGCCCAAACCCATTTAATTAGAATGTCTCTATAACTAAAGAAAGAAATTAAAGCTATCCTTTTTATTTTTGTCTGGATTTCAGTTCTTCTATTTTCTGATTTTTTTTTTCTGCATTCAAGAATGAAGCTAGTTTATAGTTTTCCTGTCTTGGAATTTTCTAGTTAGAGTTGGTGTAAGAGATATATCTACGTAATGAGTTGGTCAGTGTCCCTGAATTTTCTATTTCTGGAAGAATTTAATGTTATTTCTTCTTTCATTTTTTGGTACAGTTTACTGATGCAGCCTGGACTTTTCTTTGTGGAAAAATGTTTAATTATGAGTTCAGTTTTTTTAATGGTTTCATAACTGTTCAAATTTTCTTAGTTATTCATGTATCAGTTTCATATGCTTTGCCTTTCTAGGAATTTGTCCATTTTATTTAAATTTTTCCTTTTTCTTTTCCTAGCCAAACTGCTTTGTAGTATGTAGGAATATAAAGTGTCTTCTTTATATTCCTGTTTTTCCTTTGTGTTGTAATTCAACACTATTTTACTTATTTTGTTGTTCAAATTGTTTTGGTTATAGTCATTAGGAGGAGTAAATTTTTAAATATCTCTTTTCCTGGTTAGAATATAAACTCCATGAGGATGGGTATGTTGTCTGTTTTATCCTAAGAGACTAGGCAAAGAGCCTAGTGGTAGAAATCAATATTTATTTCTCACAAAAAACCAGTTCATGAATGATGAATGAATGGAATCTGAAAAGATGAGAAAATACTATTAACCTAGTTTAGTGCTTGGTGATTCCTAAGTTATCTTCATTTTCAAAGTGTTTGGTTATTTTTCATTTCTGTGGAATCTCCAGACTATTCTATAGGTGAGAAACAGATGATACAAAATAAATTTAAAGCAAATCTCTGTATTGTCAGACTATATGTGTTCAGAAAGATGAGATAGATCATTGTTACCTTGGATAACAATTTTTATTTGTACTTCTTAGTCACCCGGCCATTCCCTCAAGCTCTGTACTAACCCACTCTCTGTTGATTCAGACCCAAGCATAGTTGTGGTGGCCTTGGAGTTTTTCCATAGATGACCACCAGGTTTTTGTAACTTCTAGTTTTACTTCATGGGCCAGTGTGACTATATCAAAACCTACAAGAAAGAGCTGAGAAGAGTTTTGTTTGGAGGACTCGTCATGTATATGTGATCTAGGATTGAAAGAGTTACAGTGTTGACAGAGGAAGAGTGGTAGCTTATTATAATATTCTGCCACTTTCATTCTGGAGAAGAGCACTGCATTTTCAGGTTCAAATTTGGGAACTCTTCTCACTGTTATTCACCATCAAGTACAAATCTCATAAATCAAAGAGCCGTTTTAAATGTCATATTTGTATATGCTATTTCTGGGAAACACCAGATACATTGTTATTTTAGGAAACTGTGGGTTGACCTTGAAAAACTTACATTAGCAAGGGAAAAAAGCACATTTTAAAGGGTGACACATCTAACAAGGAGCTTACAAGAGCAAGAGAAAGTGTGTAGGTGTTCAATAGTAACAACCTAATGGTACCACATTGTATTTCATGAATGAGGGCAATTCACGAAGTTCCCACAAATAGGACCTATGAGGAAACATAACTGTCTAGTAGCTTTCTTTATCATTCATTCTATCAACATTTTATGAGTCCCAACTAAATACCAGGCTGGATCCTTGCTGCTGTGAAAATTAAAATGAGTGAGTTATGGGACGCTTGGGTGGCTCAGTCGTTCAGCCTCTGCCTTCAGCTCAGGTCATGATCCCGGCGTCCTGGGATCGAGCCCCACATTGGGCTCCCTGCTCAGTGGGAAGCCTTCTCCCTCTCCCTCTGCCTCTGCTTGTGTTCCCTCTCTTGCTGTGGCTCTCTCTCTGTCAAATAAATAAATAAAATCTAAAAAAAAAAAAAAAAAAAAAAAAGAAATGAGTGAGTTACAGTCCCTTCCAGCATATTGCTCAGTTTATTGGGGGGAGAACTCAGCACTTACAGTGTATTACTCATTTCACTTATTTTAGAACTAATGAATTATAGGTAACATCAACTTTGAGAATAAAATTGTGTCACCTACATATGTGTCTTCTTGCATTTAATAAACCAGTTACAAGGAGGACTATGAGGAAATATGTCAGAAATCTAATCAAGGTGATCTCTGTGTGTTGCTAATTAGTAGTAATTTTATAAATGCTCACTGGTTTCTGAAACAAATATGTTATTTCTTTAAACTGGAGAATCAAAAACAAATCATCATTGATTTTAAGCTACTATAATTTGCAAGGATTATCTTTATGTTTCCTTGGGTATCTGTGCTTGACCAGCTATGGAGTTTTCTGTTTCTTTTTTTTTTTTTTTAAGATTTTATTTATTTATTTGACAGAGAGAGAGAGATTACAAGTAGGCAAAGAGGCAGGCAGAGAGAGGAAGAAGCAGGCTCCCTGCAGAGCAGAGAGCCTGATGCGGGCTTCGATCCCGGGACCCTGAGATCATGACCTGAGCCGAAGGCAGAGGCTTTAACACACTGAGCCACCCAGGCGCCCGACTTTTCTGTTTCTTAGTATTAAATTAAAATTAATTTTTTTGAAAAAATATTAAAATGCAGACATAGAAGGACCTTTCACAAAAGACATTAGATAGCCTACCTGAGAATCTCTCAAGGCACGGGTTGACAAACTTTTTCTATAATAAGGTTTAGATAGTAAGTATTTCAGGCTTTGTGGCCCGTACAGTCTCTGTCACTATTCAGCTCTGCTTTTTAACAGGAAAAAAACCATAAACAATATGTCAACGAATGCGTGTATCTGTATTCCAATAATACTTGGAAAACTGGGCGCAGGGTTACATTTGCCATACTTTGCTTCACCTCTGATTTGCAGCTTTCATTTATAGTGCAAAGACCTGCTTCTCCTACCTCCCAGGATCAGACTCCAGAGAGAGAAGCCCTTGGAATCTGCATGGTTACCCAGTTGCATAAAAAGTAGATTCAGCTCCCAACCTTTTCCCACCTCTGTACCTTTTCACATTCTGTGTTCTGTGCTGGTTTCAAATTCTTGGATACAGATTGAGATTTGTTCAGCTAAGGTCAGGTGCTGGCTGTTTAGGTTCGTTATTTGGTCACTGGGTTGGGGGTCCTGTTAGGTATCCACCCCATGGAGAGAAAATCAAAGACTATTACCAGAAGGATGTGGGAGTGGGATAAAGAGATGCTAGGAAGACTCAAGTAGTTTAGACATGCTAATTTGGGTGCCTTTTAAAAATAACCTGTAAATGACTGTTTGGATTCTGGTTTTCTAAAGCCCATTGCCTTGTTTTACATTCTGCTACTGACACAAACCAGGCTGAGACCTCTAACAGGTCTTCTCTTCATACTGCTGCTCTGCTGTGGATGGTGTTCTGTAATTGCTATGGACTTCCTCTAGACCTGAAGATTAGATTTGAAGCCCTGCTTTCGCTGCCTTTTGCTGGAAGATTTGATTTTCAGTCCTGTTTTTGCTTTTAGATTATATTTATTTATACTAACCATCCCTGCCTACTTCCAAGAAAAGATTGTTACTGGCAGTTTTCAAATCAAATTCCATGGTAAGAAATGGCACAGATAGTATTCAGACAGCTTCCTCTAATCTATTCACCTCTGGTTTTGTCCCCGGTTAGCTGCTACCCAGACAGGCACTGCCCCAGCATGGTCTGGGACCTGCTCTGCAACACGAGGGGCCTTAGAATGGAGTTCCTTCCCACGGGAGGTCCCATCCCTGCCCCCATGCCCACCCCTTTAAACCTGTCTGTGTTCTGTTGTGGTGCTCTGCAAGGATTGACAGATGTTCTGCGAGGACTGCCCTTCCCTCCAAGAGCATCTTCTTTCCCTCTGGCCACTCCTCCCTGGGCTGTAGTTCCACTGACAGAGATCCGTTCCCTTTGCCTAGAATGTGCCTTTCCCACATGTTTACAAACAAGGCTTGCTTCTTCATTTTGGGAGGGAGGGGGGAATCCCAGCTCAAGAGACATGCCTGTTCTATCACCCTTTGTAAATGGTCCCTGCCTCCCGGGTTACTCTATATCCCACTACCATGTATTTTGTTTCAGTGTTACAGTGATCACTATTTGGAATCCCACTTCTCTGTGTACCTGTTTATTGTTTTCTGTCCCCCACCAGAATATAAGCTCCAAGAAAGCATGGACTTTGTCTCCAACCTATCCCAGATGTTGAGAGCAGTGCCTGAAATACTTACTGGGTACTCATTGAACAAATGCATGACTTCAGGCCAATTTGCAATTTTCAAACCATTTCAATGCACAGCCATTCATACACACAGCAATCTAGACAGATCCACCTATGTGAGCTGTATCAAAGCCAGGGAGAACAAAGTTAAGCAATCAGTATCTTTTGGGTTTTGGGGAGCTAAGATCACTGGACTGGCTGAATCTCTGTTCCCAGAAACAAATACCCATCAAAGAAAGGTGCTGGGGACTTGCCACTGCTATTATACTTGTGCTCTTGGGTCACCCTTTCTCATTATCTCTGCCAGCTCTGTGTTTGCAGAGCTCAGCAGATTATTTTACTGGGCTGAGAGGAAACGACACGTGATGATTATGATGGAAACTTAGCACAAGGCATACATACCTCTGACGTTAACTCAGGCTACTTAGTTTTGCCTCATCCTTTTATAAGACCCAACTCATTCCATTTTCTGTTCGATTGACAGGACCTATATACACATCAGTCTCACATGTCTCTACAGGACAGTAGTTCTTCTCTGCTCGTCTGTGTACTCATAGCCCATGTGCCCACATGCACATACATATCCACCACCAGCCCCAGGTCTGAAACGTGTTGCACAAGCCAAACCATAGAATAGGCCACTAAAACGACTTCTGACCTCATAAGGAGGAATTGATTTGGAAAATTCTGAGGCAAATGTAGCAACAAAAGTTGTGTCCAGTTTTCTGTGGCAACCTTGACTTCCCTCCTGCAAAGGTTCTCCTTGGACGACATGTGTAATTATTCATAGCTATTGTAATAGATAATTTGGTTTACTTCTCACTGATTAGCGTTTTGTTATAATGTTTTCTTTAGAGCTTCATGCTGATAGATCAACCTGTGGGTGAAATTATTTTAAATAATTTTAAGTGGTCTTTAGAAACTTCAATAATTGAACTCTTTGACTTCCTTGGGTAGACAGAGTCCAAGAGGAATCTTATGCTGTATCAGCTGTGCTGTAAATAACGTAAATAAGAAGTTTCCTGTATGAATTTGTGGTGTTTCACACATATCAGTTAAAACGCAGAAATAAAATAACTGGGTCTTAACTCTCACGCCCTAGTACTTCTCAGCTTCTTATCCTGTGTTATTTTAGGCCATCTAAGAAGACATTGAGAAAGGGGATGGCATCCCAATATTTGCCTGGGAAAGGCTGTTTCTGTCTTTCTGTCTGACACTGAGATATTGAGCCTTGGTAATATCTCCCAGCTTTTTTGTGTATTCATGTATGGAAACATTCTGTGTAAGTTAAATTAAATTTTAAAACAGCAACATATTGTGGCACAATGATAAAAACTGGTGAATCTGCATGTAAGGCATGTAAAGTTCTTTGCATTATTTTAATACCTTTTCTGTAAGCTTTACATGATCTACATAAAGTGTTGAACAAAATAACAGCAACATTCGAGGCAGAGTTATTCTTTCCCATTGCTGGTAGCCCCCTTAGCTGCCCCTGCAGCATCTGTGTTTCTCTGGGAAACTTTAGCTACAGTCATCTCTGGGGAAGGTTCTGCTTAGCTGATGAAATCAGAGATCTAGGGAAATGAAATTTGGAGAAATAAAGGTTGCATCTAACTTTTAGAATGTATTAAAATGATACTGAGGAAGTAACATTTTATAACCATAGAATTTTAATATGTTCCTTTATTTGTACACATTTTATTGTCTTTGAACTACAAGTTTTTCCTTTGGGTCAGTGAGGCAGATTCATCACCAAATTTTAATAAACCTTTACATTCTCACATAATTTAAAAGCAAGTTTGAAATAAATAAAGATTGTTTTATATGTTTACCTTGAGCTGAAATTCATATTCTCTAGTTTCGGGGTATTAGAGAACTACTTCTTAATAAAAGAAACAGTAGAAACCTGAAAGTCAGAGATGCAAAAACAGTGATATTTAACATGATTCATGGAGAGAATCTGGAATGCTCAGAGGAAGAAAAATTAGTGAAAGTGCAATGAGTCTGATGTAGAAAGGAGGGCGGGTGGAGACTGGGAAGGAAAGGAAGGAGGAAGAAGAGGAGAAAGAAAGTGGGGGAGAGGGAAGGACTAAAAGACAAGAGGGAGAAAAGAAAGAAAGGTAAAAAAAAGGAAGGGAGGACCAACAGAAAGAATCTATAAAGACACAGTGTGCACTTATTGCTGTCTTCACTTCGTGGGAATAATGTAATTGAAAGACAGTCATATAAATGTTAGTAGAATTTTAAAATAATGTTCACCATGTGGTGTGAATTTTCCCCGTCGGTTTTTTGGAAGCTGAGGCTACAAGCAAGGTCAAGTTCAGTGTCAGGATCAGGTAGAGGCTTTTTCCCAACAAAACTTGGAAGGATCCTGCTGTGGTTAATGACTAGGCCTCGATTTTCCCACCCAAGGAAGCTGCTTCTTTAATAACAAATCTCTGAAAATGGACCAAGAGCCGTTTTCTCTTCTGGTCACTGTCCCTGAACGCACACACGTGTCATGTCACCAAATGTTCTGCTTCTAGAAGGAGTACAGAATGGTTCTGTCTGTGGAATGAGTGAGTTAAATTCTCTGAGTCATATTTTTGTGGAGATTTAAGAGTTGATTTACAGAGAATGCCAAGCTTCTTCAAAGCGAGCTCTGGATAAATATTTTTAGTTCCCATCCCCTCTGTCCCTGGAGTTACCCTACTATCATTATCAGAAATTTTTGGTATTATTTTAGTAAGAGGTTCATTCTGTAGCTCCTCATAATGCAAAGGTGGCAATTGGACATTAAATCAATGCTTTAGCTATCAGCATGGTGATGCTTTTTTTTTCTAATTTTACTAACACTCCAGCCAGTCACCATGCCTCCCCAGTCCATGCAGCTGCGTAATTATACATCAGATCTCCAAAATGAATTAGTTTATTTTTAAAACAGCTAATTGCCTTAGTGGAGTCATGTTTTACCAGAAGCACAAAAGGGCTTTGTTCATTGCAGGGAAATTTTCTTCTGGAATGACTGTGTTAGGCTCTAGCTTCTGTAATGTCAGTCATAAACAACAAAATATCAGCAAAACCCACCAAGATCACTAGTATTCTGGAGCATCCCATTGCAATTTCAGCATTATTTCCTCTGCATGTAGCTCTGTGTGACCTTAAAATGTCCTACTGTGGACTGTCCTGTGACACAATGATATGCAGTAGAGTCCCTTTACATGTGTTGTGTGTGTGTGTGTGTGTGTGTGTGTGTGTGTGTGTGTGTGTGTGTGTGTGTTCTGTAGCACAGTTTAGGTCTCGTCTCTTGAAACTCAACTGTATTTATAAGGCAAACCTTCATTGCCTGTTTGGTCTACATTATGGGAAATAGGCCAATTCTTTGAAATCAAGAATTCTCTCTATTATAGCCAAAATTTGATTTTAAGGGTTTTTATTTTAATTTTGGATGCTGTTGAATTTTAAATAGAAAAAGCAGGTATCGCCTTTAAATTATGATACTCTGCAGCAGTAATGTTTATAGAAAACCCTAATTAAAGATTTTTTGGTGTAGGTAGCCATATCAACTGCAAGGGTCTGGTAGCATGTCCCCACAGGATGGCAGTACCTTGGCAAATTCACATCAGCAATGCCCACAAAGACAAATGGATTCAACCAAAATGTCAAATGAATAGTCTCAATGAAAAGTATTACTCCAGGGGACAAGACCCTCATGACCTCTGCCCAGCAAATTCTGGGAAACCAGATTATAATTAGAAGGATGATGGCAGAATGTTGACTGAAACCCATGCTTGTTAGTTATATGGTTTGAATGTTTAATAACATGACTGGATGGATCTGGCCCTGTGGAGCGCAGATGTGGCAAGACCACCACAGAGAGCCTCGGATCTGTCCCCAAATCCAGTATGACAGGATCTGGACTTCATTGTAATTCCCCAAAAAGGCAAATTTAACTCCTTACACTTTCAGGTTTAAAGTATTCGTATTTCAGACTTCTATAGAGTAAGAGAGGAAAGCCTAACAAATACCACACAGTAAAACTTCATTTAAAAAATTCCACTTAAATATCTTACTTCTTCCCTAGTATTCCTTCCTAGCAGCCAGTAATCTTCTCTCTCTCTCTCTCTCTCTCTCTCTCTCTCTCTCCCTCCCTCCCTCCCTCCCTCCCTCTCTTGTTGTTCTTTGTTTTTTTCATTCTTTGTCCACACAGCCCCTGGAATATATTGTATTGTTCTGAACAATGAAACTCTGGCTCCAGTGTTGTATTCCCACCAAGAAAAAAGCAAAGCCTGCTGTTAGCTAAACCCTTCTTTTATTTCTTCCAAAGCTTTGCTATTTAAGTTTGCCACATGGAGATCTCTTCTCCCATGCCAAATCAGTTTTCAAATAGTCACCTAATCATTCCTAGGAAAACATTCTGCTGCTAAAAAAATAGGACTTCCTATGCCTATAGGAATTCGCCAGTGCCTGGGCCTGAACACCCTGTCCTCAGAGCTTAGGTGGCTTAGGTGGCTGCTGACCCTGCTCACCGCAGTGCCCCATGCTTTCTCTGACTCCAGAGAAAGCAGTAACGTCCCTTCTGACGAATATTTCATTCAGTAGTTTCAAGTAATTAGTTACATTGCTGTCAGTTCTGATTAATATATTATCTTAGTTGAGTTCCCTAAGAACTTGAATGTAAGGGAAATAATTACAGCCTCTGAGAACTGAGTTGGCCTCTGTGAACTTAGCTTAGAGTTTAACAGTTGACCATAGGTGTGGCTAAAAGCTGTCCAAGGAAGCCCAATAGCCATTGTGTCAAAGTTTCTAAACCAAGGCTGGCAGAGGAATTAATTCGTCTCTGTATAAGCAAGCGAGCAAACCATGCTCCTCCATATTTATTTCTTTCAGGAATTAGAAGACTATATTTACAGAGCATGATTGAGATGGGATATTTATTAAGGTCAAATTATGTCCATATGAAGAAGGTACTTCTTTACTAGTAAAATACATGTTTGTAATCGAAGAGCTTTAAGATGGTCTCAAAATTCATTTCTGGTCACACTACCTAGTATTCGTGAATCTTTGAAACTTCAAACTGGTGAGGGTCTTATCACTTAACAGATTACGAAAGTATGATTTTCTGAATTTAATGTTATTTTGTTTTTTTAATATTTGCATTATTCTTAAATTATATTGATCCTCAAACATTCATGAAAATCAAGAAACCTTTGGAGTAATTATAAATTTTCTTCGTTCTCTTAATAACCTTCTAACGAGCATAACTACCTTCTGCCCTTTCTGCAAGTGGTCTGTTTATTCAGATATTTAAATAACAGTTTCAGTAGTTTTCATTTTGTTGAGTTAAAATTATGTTTGCCTATCGTGACTGTTTCTGCATTTAACGGTTCTTGCTTTTGAAACTAGAGACAAAGATCAGTCAATACTTTAATTGCCTGAGGGCTATCAACAGACCTGAAGTTTTCCTTAAAGTAGTAATCATCTTTGAAAAAGAAACTATACTTTTAAGTGCAATTTATGCATTTACTAATTCTGTGCTGCGCTTTCAAGATGATGGGCTGCACATTAGCTCTTTCCTTTTATGTTTCATTACTTAATTGGGAAATCAACTTTTATTTCAGGTGCCATAGTAATTTTTCATTGTTGATAGCAGAATTACAATGAGAAAATCTTGAAAAGAATACATTTAGTTTAAATTAAGCCAAAAAAGAAAAAGAGAAAGGTAAGCTTAGCCAAGATTCCACTTAGGATTTTATGAATATTTAGTTGCCTTAGAAAACACAAAGTGTTGCCACTTCAAATGGTAATTTCTTCAGAAACTCTAGTCTGCATTAAATGAAATGTTTGTGACAAAATAAAGTTACACTCTCAGTATGTAGCAGTTCTTATTTTTCAACAGTCTTATTAATATTTGGTATTATTAGATTCAGTTTTTACCTTATCTCCTTGATTATTATATCTCCTTATTTATAACTGTATCTTGTTAGGGATTAATTTTTTATTTCCTGGTTATTAGTAATCTTAAACATGTTTTATATCTAGATTGTACATTAGCATTTTCTTTTCAGTGAATGCCTATTTTTATCTTTTGTCTACTTTGTTGTTGGTTGTATCTTTTCGAACTGCTTTGTAAATATTACTATTATATTCTGAATACTAATCATTGGCTGATTAAATGTACTGTAAATATTTTCTCTCAATGTATCATTAATTTTTTTTCTTTTTAATAGTTTGTTTTGCACAACACTTATATTCTTACATTCTATTTACCCATCTTTTTTTGTAATGATTTGTGTTTTTCTGTGTCTTATTGAACATGTCTATCCCTAATCTGAGGATTTGAACATACTCCTTTACATTTTTTTCTAATTTTTTTTAAAGTTTGCTCTTTGAATATATAGATCATTAATCTACTGGGAGTTAATATGTGTGTGTGTGTGTGTGTGTGTGTGTTGTTTAATATAAAGACCTAATATCTAAGGCTGTCATAATTTAACACGGAGAACCAACTATCTTAGCACTAATTATTAAAGATCTCCACTTCTCTGGGTTCCTAGAACTGCCATAAGTAAAGTTTTCATACATAAGTGAGTCTACTCTTTATGGCTCTATTCTGTTATCTTACATATTAGTTTCTATCTGAACCAATAATACATTCTCTTTAAGTAACTTACCAGATATGTCTTGAGAGACAGTAAGGCCCATGTTCCCATTCTGATCTCCTTCAAAATTGCTGTGACTTTCCTTGGAGCGTTGCTATTCCATACAAACTTTAGAATTTGCTTATGGAGTGAAGAAGGATATTAATATTAAGTATTGATTTTTTCTACCCTTGGACACAGTTTATCTCAAAATTAAATTTTCTTTTGTCTTTTATCTATGATTTCTTTAAAAAATAATATTTATTTATTTATTTATTTTTAGGGAGAGTTGGGGGATAGGGAGAGACTTTTTTTTTTAAGATTTTATTTATTTATTTGACAGAGAGATCACAAATAGGCAGATAGTCAGGCAGAGAGAGAGGGGGAAGCAGGTTCTCTGCTGAGCAGAGAGCCCAATGCAGAGCTCGATCCCAGGATCCTGAGATCATGACCTGAGCCGAAGGCAGAAGTTTAACCCACAGAGCCACCGAGGTGCCTCGAGAGAAAGAGACTCCACACCCAGTGCATGAGCCTATTTCTGGGCTCATTCACACACCCCTGAGATCATGACCTGAGCCAAAATCAAGAGTCAGATGCTTAACCAACTCAGCTACCCAGGTGCCCCATTCATCTATGATTTCTTAAATGGGGTGCACTTTATCTAGTTTAACCATCACTCAAGGCTATCATTAACATTATTTTAACATTTTAATATCATGTAATATTCCAATAGCTTATTATTATATTACATAATATTGAGGTGTGTAAGAAGGCCTGTGTATGGCAGTCCTCACTTACATTAGATGGCAAGGCTTGGAGAAATTTTAAATCTGCTAATTTATTATTATAAATCTTCATAATATTAATGAAGATTTTCCTTATCTTAATTTTATACATTAACCTCTGATTTCTTTAAAATTAGAAATTGCCTGTTTCTAGTAACACTCTTTCCCTCAATTCCATTTTTTTTCTTTTGATCTGTTGCCGACCAACTTGTTTGCATTTTGTTTAAGATGAAAGTAAATAATATCGAGTGTTTAAGACATAATAGCTACTATTTTAGTGATCAACTACTGTGTACCAATGCAACACCTCTATTATATTGTTATGTATTGGGTATTATGTATTATTATGTTATATATTATGTTATACCTCTTTTAGGTGTATATGACAATAACCAATACATAGATAAAACTGTGACTAACTTTCCCCAGGTTTTAAAGCTGGAATGCCATAGAGTCATGGGCTTCGCCCTATACCATTCTGCCTCTAAGATAACAAGATGTTACTGCTGAAGTTCAGTCAGAGACCTAATGCAATATTCTAAAGCCAGACAGACTGATCTTGTGGAGGGATAAGTGCCTTTCCCCGTCCTATGGGCCATGGGTTTCCTGATTTGTTAGACAGTTTGTAGAAAGGTTTGGGGGGAGTAGGAAGAAAAAGAGGCATCTGAGGGTGAGATCTGCAGGCATCTGTGTGAGGCGTTTGTGGTCAGCTGAGGAAAGCACCTTCTGTGTGTCAGGGCCATGGACTGAATGAGAGAAAATGAAGGGTGCTTTGAGGTGGTCAAGCTTTAAGATGGTCCTGGGACAACTCATGTTCCTGTAACAAAAATGAAATCAAGCATGGTTGGTAAATAGGGGATAATAAGAATGTAAAGCAGATGCTGATTCATCCGTGATTTTTTTTCCTAGCCTAGGAAGCCAGAAGGGTACAAATACGGCAACTTTCAGTAAGAAAGGGAAAGGAAAAAGCTGTGGATAGGACTGCTACATTGCCTATAGGCACCATGGCGACTGTATTTAAGAAACTAAAAACCAGTGCCTCCATGCAGTGGGTCTGTCCCTCACCACCGGTGCATGTGCCCAGCCTTGTTCAGCAGTTGTTGGCTCATAGCAAGATGCTCTTCCTCCAAGGCCCCCTGAAATGCAGCCCTTGCCCGCGGGGGGCATCACCTCTCTCAGCAGGGGCTCAGCACCCATCCCTCCTCCACAAGAGTCCTTTCCATTGTCTCATGCACTTATCCATTCACCATGACAGCCTCTGGCCTGCTGAACTGTAGCTTTTGGTTTTGGGGGTGAGGGTGCGAGGGATCCAACTTATTTCCCCAACTAATAATTATAGATTTTAATGATAATATTAGATGCCGATCATGATGTTGACAAAGATGGTAAGCTACAAACTAACATAGGTTTTGAGCAAAGCTGGTAAACCTATCATCCCATAAAGTTGTTATCTAGACAGTGTATTAACAGAATACGAATTTTCTCTGGAATGTAATTATCACGTTATAGCTGACATGCTATGGCATGCACTGGAATGGCCTGTCATTTTGTTCATGGTGTTCAAAAGTATAAATAAAGGACTTCACTTACTTGGATATTACCTTGGGGTTGGTGACTCAAATGCATATTCTTAACCAAACACCGCTGTGAACTCCTGAATGCTATGGCATGGATTTATAAGGTTATACTTGGCTCTGTTTACTCTGCATAGTAGGTTTTACTCCAGCATCCATTATGAAACCTAGAAAAATTCTTTTTAATTCAGGGCTTTAGGAAGATAATAAAATGATTTAAGGTGCATTAATAAACCATGCAGTGATTTATCTTACTATTAAAGTAGCCAAGAATTTGACAAATGATGATGCCTTATGTGAATCTTTAGTTCCTATCTCCCCTTTACTGCATGGAGCTGAGTCCAGCCTAGATTTCTTATCTTGCGTACTCTGAACACTGGAGTTTCTATTCTGAGTAGGCCACATTATGGCATGATGATTTTTGTCTGGTCGTTAAACTTCCTCATGTCAAGATCTTGCTACCCTTTGCAGAAAATGATTAGTCTGTGTGTCTGTAATTGCTGGTGGGTCACTTTAAGTGCCAAGTCTTCACGACTACCATTTTTATTTTTATTTTTTTACTGCTACCATTTTTAAAAGGAGTTAGTTAAGTTTTCTCCAGTATGTTCCTCAAATAACTGTTGTAAATTGTGTGTTCCCGAGGCATGATCAGGTAGCCAAGAGCCTCTTTAGTTCTGATCCTGCTCTCCATTTCCTCTGTAAAGTTGGAGCAACAGAAATGATCAGATTCTGTTCTTTCTGGCCAGAAGAGAAGGAATCTGAACGGAAAACAGGAGCAGAACCATGGCCCCTGACGTTCTATGATGGATGCCAGCGTGTGTGGCACACTGTTACAGGGTATCTCTTGTTGTCACATTCCAGGGTTATCTTTTTAACTACGTTCCCAGTCTGGATGTTGTTTTGTATTTTTGTTTTGGTTTCTGCTGTCTTCCAGCACTCAGTACTTGAGAAGTTATTCAGCTGTTTCACTATTAGAAACTGATGTGACCAAAGTATAAAAAATAGTACTAGAAGATTAAAAACATGAATTATGAAGGAATGCCTTTCTTCCAGAATACTCCTTCATAATTATGAGGGAATAGTATTCCTTCCTAATTCACGTTGAGCCCTTATTTATTTTATCTTATTTTTCCTGGAGCACTATGGCATATTTTCAAGGATACAGTGCTCGGATTCAAAGGACATGTCTATTCCGGGGCCACAAGATCATGGTGTTTCAGAGTGAACATTAACAGCCAGGTATTCCTGACCCTACGATTCCCAGAGTATCCCTTACACGCTGCCCCTACTGGTCCTGCTCACTTGGCCTGAACACCCAACCCCCTTCTTCCCAAGAACCCTTTGAAAGGACCAGTATTTGTCAAAGGAAACAATATTTGTTGCATAAACATATGAAACTCTTGTAATTAAAAACAGAACAAAGACTAATCTATTTTTAAGAAATTGGTCAGATGGGTTACTTCTGCTCCTGCTGCAGTTTTCCCAGTAAGAACATTAGTCAGAGAAAAAGACACTGAATTATGTATTTGATAGATGCTACAAAGAAAGATGAAAGAAGTGTGTGGGGGGAAGCATGAACGTTAATGGATCAGTAATACGTGCTTAGGTTTGGGGCGGGAAGAAAACCGATTTCTGATTTGTATGCGCGTAAACAAAGGCATCAGAGGGTGGTGTGTGAATGCCTGTCTCTAAAAACAGGCAGTGATTGCTGAAATGAGGGAGAGATCAGCAACTAGATATTTTAAAGATTTTATTTATTAATTTATTTGAGAGAAAGAGCGAGCGAGTGGGGGAGGAACAGAGGAAGAGGGAGCAAGCAGACTCCGCACTGAGCATGGAGCCAACGCCGGGCTCGATCTTAATGACCTTCAGATCATGACCTGAGCCAAAATCAAGAGTCAGACCCTCAATCAACTGAGCCACCCAAACACCCCTAAGCGTCTAGACATCTTAAAAAGAATTGAGATACAGTTGGGATACAGTGGTTCTGAAGAGCCTAATGAAAAAAAGGAGGCAAGGTAAAACACAAAACAAACCACAATAAAAATGAACCCAAAAAGGAGATCTGTTTGATAGTGATGTGTTTTCATTTATGGATTGTGTCAGTCGACCTCATTCTTGTGATCATAGGACAATCCTGGGAAGAGTGTGCTTGGAATGAAGAGTGGGCAGGGTACCGACCGTGTCTTCTCATTCAGGTCACCAGCGTGTTAAGAAGCTTTATTCTGGAAAGTCAGAATTGCTCCTGGATGTACATTCCTGGAGGAAGTTTTTTTTTTAAATAGTCATTTAAAATTTTTCACAAATCAGTTTCTTCCTGTCTTTTCTGTCTGATTTCCTAAGAATGATGCTACCTTGCTAATTATGTTGAAGTTCCAAGTTAATAGATTTTGTTATTAGAAAAACCAATCAGATATTATGACTGCATGTACATTATACGCAATGGCACAGATTCATAATTTTGAGTATCGTTTAATCTTGCTTCTTCTTACCAATTGATTTGAACCATATACATTTGGATGTCTGACAGCCAGTATACTTCATATTTAATGATTCAAACATTCTTGTGATGTAATGATAATCCACAAATTATTTGAAAGTAGTGAAAAGACTACTTTAGGTTCACCCTAATGACCAGATGTTAAAAATACAACTAGTGTTATACTATGAGATACAAAGCTAGCCGTGTTAGCATAGACCTTGACAGTAAGTATGGGTTCTCATTCCTTACGCTTCATACTGGCTTACATTTTTTTTTAAGGGATTGCTCTGTGTATGATTGATCCCATTTCAAGTAAAGTAGAGTTGACTCTTGAACAACATGGGAGTTAGGGCACCAAACACCCGTGCAGTCAGAAATCCACATAAAACTTTTTACTCCTCCCAAATGTAACTACTAATAGCCTACTTTTACTAGAAACCTTACTGATAACATAAACACTTGATTAAAACATATTTTATACTATATTCTTACAGTAATATAAGCTAATTTGTTATGCTACTAAAAAGTCATAAGGAAGAGAAAACAAATTTTAATATTGTGTTGATCAGAACAAATCCATGTGAGTGGACCCACACAGTTCAAACCAATGTTGTTCAAGGGGTGACTCCATATTTTAAATAAAATGAAATGCCTGAGAGTTTTAAATGTCCTTTCCTACTAATATTTTCTCCCTAGCTTATAATGGGAACAAGATTAACCTATGCTTGAAAATTTTTTATGGTTTAGCCTTTAGAATATTAATTATTCCTGGCTTTAGTTTCCTTTAACTAGGGTTGGGCTCCATCAAGTCAGTACATACTTATTCATTATTTAAATAATCAAAAAGTAGTAAGTTTTCATCCAAGTAAAGTCTTGTATTTAAAATAAGTGAATTTGGCTCTCAAGGGGTCTCTTTTACTTACAGGAAGTACCGTTGAGAATTTCCTTCAGATAGAGACAAAATAAGAAGACAGCAGTCTCTACTTCATTACAAAACAACAACAACAAAAACAGGTTGTTATAGCTTCAGGTGCAATAACTAATGTTAGCTTTTTTTTTTAAGATTTTATTTATTTATTTGACACAGAGAGAGAGATTACAAGTAGGCAGAGAGGCAGGCAGAGAGACAGGGAGAGGAGGAAGCAGGCTCCCCGCTGAGCAGAGAGCCCGATGCGGGCCTCGATCCCAAGACCCTGAGATCATGACCTGAGCTGAAAGCAGAGGCTTTAACCCACTGAGCCACACAGGCGCCCTAATGTTAGCTTATTGATTTTTAAATAGACAGTCCCTGCCATCTAGAATGAAAATATTAGCTGGGGAGAATACACTGTGGATTGGTGATACTCCTAGGTTGTGATTAAATCACAAACACAGGTGTATGTCATTGTACCTAGTGAAAGGTCTATGTTTCATATGAGTATTGCTATTAATCCCTGTTTCTTGTATTAAAATATCTGATTTAGGGACACCTGGGTAGCTCAGTCAGTTAAGCATCTGCCTTCAGCTCAGGTCACGATCCCAGTATCCTGGGATCGAGTGCCTCATGGGGTCCTTGCTCATCGGGAAGTCTGCTTCTCCCTCTCCCTCTGCCTGCCACTCCCCCTGCTTGCACATTCTCTCTCTATATATATCAAATAAATAAATAAAACCTTTTATAAAATAAAATACCTGATTTGACCTCACACAGTAAGCATAGCAAATAGCCTGGCGCATACTACTCACATCTTGGTCATTATTTCCATTTATTTTGCAGTTAGGAATCAGTGACTTGTTGAATACACATGGTTTGTCTATCAGCCTGGAGAGTGATGAAAGTTTCCATTCTAATTTTTCGTATCTAACTTATATGTACTCATTTTTTTCTCCTAGGAAATAGCAGAAACTAGTGGCTTTTATATTCTGCTTTATAATATTATAGCTGGTTTCGAGAAATAGGAATTATCTCAGTTCAGAGTACAGAAATCTAAATAGGCCCTCGATTATTCACTTCTTGATGTGTGTATTAATAATATGCTATAAGGGATGCCTGGGTGGCTCAGCTGGATAAGCGTCTGACTCTTGATTTAAGCTCAGGCTATGATCTCAGGGTTGTGAAATTGCGTCTCTTGGCCAGCTCCATGCTCAGCAGGGAGTCTGCTTTGAGGATTCTCACTTCCTCTCCTTCTGCCACCCTCCATGCTTGTGTGCTCTCTCTCTCTCTCAAATAAAAATAAATAAATCTTTAAAAAAAATAATGTGCTATAATAATAATAGCTACAGGGTAATGAATACCTATTATGTTCTTGTCATAGTGGTAGAAATTTTATATTCATATTTCTAAATATTAAAGCAACCCTACAGATGTTAATTTTTAAAATTTTTACTATGTTTATTTTATAATCATGGATTCTTAGTCTTTATTAATTTGATACAACTTGGGGAAATAAACACTCCCTTCCCTTTTTTGTTGCATGTGTTTGGGGGTGTAGGAGGAACAAAATCTGAGAGAATAGGCAGTGGGTGGAGGGAGCAAAGGATGAAGTTGAAGAGAGACACCATGAATGTTTCTTTCACCCCTTCCATAAGCAATATCAACCAAGAAAACATAAAGTTGACAAGATGAGTATTTTCTTCTCTCATGGACTTAGAAAGTATGAAATAATTCGGGACCGTGTTCAGCATACATTAATTATATAGTATTGTGGTATATATTTCCCATCAGACATGATGTGTATATTCTTTTTTTATTCTTAAGCTCCACAGATGACATTCATGAACCACTTTTAATACAATATTCAGCAGATATTAATTTGAGCATATAAACCAATTTTATGTAGCAGAAAGCACCCTTAGCTGCTATGTGAAGGTCATCCTTTCAGTTAACAATTCTATCCTTGGGGCTTTGTATCCAAGGAAGTTCTTTTTTTTTTTTTTAAGATTTATTTATTTATTTATTTATTCATTTGACACACAGAGAGAGATTACAAGTAGGCGGAGAGGCAGGCAGAGAGAGAGGAAAGAGGAGGAAGCAGGCTCCCCGCTGAGCAGAGAGCCCGATGTGGACCTCGATCCCAGGACCCTGGCATCATGACCTGAGCCGAAGGCAGCTGCTTTAACCCATTGAGCCACCCAGGCGCCCTCCAAGGAAGTTCTTGAAGGGCATTCCTCCCTCAATTGGGTTTACAACTCATCTGCAACACTAAATGCAGATAAAATAAAGATCCCATCTTGGTTAAAGGTTTGTCCATGAGAGCCCTTTGCAAATATAGCCAGTATTTTGTCCATATGGAAACTGTGGAGAACGTGTTCTCTTTCAGCCTTTTTCTTCCCCCGTTTCCTCTCATGGTCTTTATCCCAATGGTCTGGTGCTCTGTAAGTGAGTGTGAGGCCGAGGGTAATATTTTTAAAGTGAGGGAATTATGACTAAGGAAGGTTAAGTAACTTATCCAAGGTATACAACTTATAACTGATTACTAAGTGACAGAGGTAGAATTCAAGTCAAATTCTGTCTGAATCCAGAGCCCCTCCTCCACCCAATAAGTCACACAGTAAAATGTTATGTAGTTGCCCTTCCTATGAAAGATATTCTATGGTTTTCATGAATCAAGTATAACTTAATATCTGATGCTGAAGTTTCCCTATTTTCCAGAATATACCTCTCTTTGATTTAGAAAATATGTGAACATAAGTCCCCTCCTTCAAAAGACGTAGACCAGGTAGGAGCTCTTTAAAACTAAAAGGGAATCTTCCAAGTCAGTGAGAATATAAAGTGGGACTTCTTTGATTAGAGCTTTGATGTTTTCAGAAGAGTCATGTCATTGCATCCTGGATCCAGGCTGGCCATTAGAAGAGCCCGGAGGGTCTCAAGAGCACAGGAACAATTGTGGGCATTTTCAAAACTCCTTTTCAGCAAAAGTAGTTTCAGTGTCAAAATGGAACGGTGTTAAATAAATTCCCTATGATCTTGAATTTTTAAATTTCCTGTGTTTACTCCTAGGAAAATAAAGCATGGTAGAATTTATAATCTCTGCGTTTTACACTGATGATACAGAACTTATGTTGGTTACTATATTGTCCTGAAAAGTATTGTGTGTGATGTCATCATTGTATTTATCTGACCAGGGTGATGTTGATATTGGGTGTGTGAGGTAATCTCTCCTGAGACAGGAAAATGAAGTCTGGAGATACATTTGGGGGAGGGTGGCTGGCGGGATGGGAATGGCTGATACTGAAGATGATAGAAATTGTTTGCCTGACACTTACCTGTGTAAAAAAGGATGCCTGGAAGTGTAGAAAAATCAAACACATCATGTGTATTTACATAGATTCCTGTATCATAGAGAGTGCTTACTGTTTGCTAGGCAGAGTGCAGTAGGCACATAGGTGAATGACAGTTCTGTTCTTGGCTTTCTGATGCCTAGCATGGGGAACAGATATGGAATCCAATTGTTGAAATAGCCAATGACTCCTGTTATGATAGAAGTAAGGATAGAGTTAGGTCTTCTCACTTGTAACTGCTTAGATCAGGGAAGGCTTTGCCAAGGAAGTAATGTACGGGGAAAAATTTGAAAGATGAACTAGACTTACTATTGCTTTGCTCTGCAGAAGATGATGAAACAGCAAGGGCCACTATTTCCTTCCTTGAAGTTATCAAATATGAGACTTTTCTTTGGGATGAAAGAAAAAAAAAAAAGAGGTATCTCCTGTCTGTAAAACTCACACTTACAGGATACAAAGGATGAAAATAAAGGGATAGAAAAATATCTATCAGACAAATGTTAATTAAAAGAAAATCTGTTACATGAAATAGTCTGAAATAGGAAAGATTCCCTACCCATGGGATGTCTGATAAACTTAATGATATGGCTAATTGCAAATGTTTGTACTTTAGTTATACACCATTGCTATAAATATTTTCGATCAGTCAAAAAATAAATGTTGGGCACTTGTTGTTTCTTAAATATGATAGTTGGCATCCAATTTGATCATTTATGAAGTCAGAATTTAATTGCAATATCAAAAACTGTTGCTATTTTCAGTGGCAAACTTTCTGGCGCTCTCTTGATTTAACTTGGTGATAGGTAGTGGTTTGCTATGGTAAATATCAGCTTGACCTTTGTGGCAAGAAATGACATTTCTGGGTTGATTTTTTTGATGTCTGCTATACTTAGATGTGGAAATCAGTCTTATCATAGCTCTCAAATATAGCATTCATCTAGTTGCTATGTATCACTATTGATTTTTGGTGATCAGAATTCCTTTTATTTATAAGACAATAAATACTAAGGGGTGGCTACATAAGAAGGACACCTATTTTGTAAGATACTATAAAATTAAATTTTTGAGACATACCAAATAGTGAAGCTCAGAATGCTAATTTTACTTAACTGGAATTCTTCCAGAATTTTGATTTTCATAGCCCTGCAGCCAAAAATAATGTTTTGTCTTGAAACTAAGATTTCTATCAAGAGTCTCTGGTTTCATAAATATACATACATATTTAGTAAACATAGGATAGGTTAGTCAAGGTTGGTTTGTATTTCAAAGTTGATGCTGTTAGAAAGAAAATGATGTTTCATTACCAGTGTGAACCATTACCTACCATTTAAAGCAAAAGCAAGATGTCTGGTTGATGCTGACTGATATTTCCATTCAGGCATACTGGTACATGTGCTAATAGGAAATAGTTTTTCTGTGTGAAATAGTTTTAGAGTACCATGATACAAAGTGTAAAAAAATACTGTGTTGTAAGTTTTTCTAATGACTTTTGCAGGGAGAGAAGGTTGAGTCTGCAGCTATATTTCTTACAGAACTTTGAGTCAGAATGGTATAATCAATGAAATTTACCAATTAAAAATAGAACATGTGGACATAAGCCAATGCAATTGATAACCAGACTTTCTTTTTTTTTTTTTTAAAGATTATTTATTTATTTATTTCACAGAGGGAGAGAGATCACAAGGAGGCAGAGAGGCAGGCAGAGAGAGAGAGGGGGAAGCAGGCTCCTCGCTGAGCAGGGAGCCCGATGCGGGCCTCGATCCCAGGACCCTGAGATCATGACCTGAGCCGAAAGCAGAGGCTTTAACCCACTGAGCCACCCAGGTGCCGGATAACCAGACTTTCTAGAAACTCTGCCATCTCTGCAATTACTAGATCCAGTACTATACAGTGTAGTATCTATAGATGCATTTTTATGTTAATTTCTTTGGGCTAATATCTTTAAAATACTACAAAAAAAAGATATTGAATACTTTGCTCAAATTATACCAGATAGTGATGATTACATTAAAGAGTTCGTGTGAGATCATTTCTGCTACAGTCTGATGTCTGACCTTTTTCAATGGTTATTCTGTCCACAGAGCAAGAAAAGAAAAGGCAAGCAATGGAAGTGCAATTACATTTCACTGATTTCAAAAAAAGATAATTTTTTAGACATGAGCCTAGCTTTTTAAAATTATGATTTATTATTGATTTGAAGTTAATTATTTTTTTAAAGACTTTATTATTTATTTGACAGAGAGAGAAAGAGATTACAAGTAGGCACAGAGGCAGGCAGAGAGAGAGGAGGAAGCAGGCTCCCCGCTGAGCAGCAAGCCAGATGCAGGGCTGGATACCAGGACCCTAAGATCATGACCTGAGCCGAAGGCAGAGGCTTTAACCCACTGAGCCACCCAGGCGCCCCGACTTGAAGTTAATTATTGAGATTTTAATAAGATACTATGGTAGAATGAAAAAGAATGCAATATTACATGTAGAATATTATTTCATAGTGCTTTCTCATCCTGGATGGGCTGCTCTGAGCTCTGCATAGAGGAACTGATGTGCAACTAGCAAATATTTAGAAAAACAAAACCGAGAACAATATAGCTTAGTGAAGAAGATCAGTGCACACATCCCTATCATCCTAAGTGTACAACACTGGTCTCATCTGCCAGGGAAGAGATCATTTTCAGGATGATCTTCCCTTTTTATACCTTGAAAATTTAGGGTCTTCATCAGTCTCTTAGCTAGTTTAATGATTTTCATTTGGAAAAATTGTTCTCTAGTAATACTTGCTAGTTTAAAATTGGGTCCGCAAAAGATACTTTATCCATTTATATTTAGCCATCTAATCATCGCTTTGCAAAGGTTGATCTAATCTACTGATTCTCACACTTTGTTGTGTGTCAGAATCATTTGGAAGGCAAATAAAATAAAGGTTCCTCCCAGAGATTGTGATTTAGTAGTTCTGGGATAGGGCCCAATAAATTGCATTTCTACCAAGTTCCCAGGTGACCCTGATGCTCTGTATGCAATCCCCTAGAAATAGCATAAATCTTGGATCAACATATCCCATTCGAAGGGAAAAGTTAGAGAAGAAATTATCATCAGTCAAATCCAAGGCCAACGATTATTAGGAGTTTTTGTTGATGTTGCTTTGTTTTCGTATAAAACAGTCTCCCTGGAATTTCATTGCTGATGTGTTTTCCCAAACCCTTTACCTACTCTTGGGTCGAGGCAAGATTTCCCTATTGGAAGACTATTTGGTAACCAATTATGTTGTTACAGTAGAGAGGAATCACTTGTAAATTGAATATCCACTGTCTAATAAGAATTGGCGATGTTCCTCCAAGAGATAGAAAATTCAGATAAATAAGCTACTTGAATTAGAAATAAAAATTAGTATCTGGTACTGTATATTTCCTGTTCCTGGGGAGTCTGTGGGAACCAAGCAGGCAAATACGTATAACTGTGACAATAGTTTGAGAAATGTGAGGGTGGGAGAAGATGCAAGATGAATGCGTCAGGGAACGAGTGAGGAGTTACAGGTATTGGTGAGTAATTTGTAGCTTTTTTATAAAGTGCAATTAATATTTCAGGCAAACAAGTTTTACATCTTAGTGCATCTAGATTCCAGAATCATAGGATTTGGTGCTGCATGAAATGTCTGTGTCTGATTCCAGATGAGCAGAGGATACCTTATTGTTTTAGAATAAATCAGATTACATGACCTTCTTTTGCTTCTTTCCAGTGGGTCTGCAGTCATCACCTAAGACTGATTTGAGAAAGTGTCATTGTGAGCTAGGGGTCTGAGGCTGTTTCTGGAAATATTTTGATGCCATATAGATAGAGTTTTTTATACATCTTTTTGTTCTGCCTATATACCTACTTAAAAAGAATCAGAATTATCATAATCACTTTTGAATGATGTTTTGGTGTCCCTCTTATATGTTTGTCACGAGTTTTGCATATTCTGTTTAAAACCACTGGGAAACAATTAGACAGTGGTTTCATTTTTCAATAGTAGGTAGTATTAAAAATTATTGTATTAAATTGAAATAACATTTATTATATTGAGATTTATTAAATGCCTATTTATTCTAGACTGACATTGGAGTTAGCTTGTTATGGTTTTTGTATTATAGAACTTAAAACCTTTCTTTCCAAGTCAGTAAAACTGGTTTTATAAATGCCCAAAAAGAAATCTAGTGGCATTTCTTCATAGACATTGTTGAGATGATGTGAGAGGAATTTAACAGCAGTCTTAATATTTAAGTTGTTGGTTAATGGAACTGTGGTAATCAATATATTTGGGGTGATTTTAATGATGCTTTTTTTTTCTCTGAGAAACAAGTGATACCTATTTTATGATAAGTGTCCAGTCGCTTTTCACTCAAAACTAGCTTTTCATTGTTAAGAGGTGAAAGACAAGACTGCTAACAGGGGGGAAAAACACTGAAAGAAATGCAGGGATGAAATGTAAATAAATCTTAAGTGGAATAACTTGGTCGACATGAAGAAGTCACATTACACTATTTTATGTGGAATGCCTTTTCCTGGAATCTCTGAGAAATAGGATAATTACTAACTCACTCTTTTGGAGTTTTATTTTTTATGATGATAAAAGCTGGGAAACTGTCTTCATCAATTGCGGTTTGAGGGTATGATTTAAATTTAAAATGACAAAAGACGTCTATTATGTCATTAGTGGGATTGTGTTATTCGTCTTACATGTTTATCACTAGTTTTGCATATTCTGTTCAAAGCCACTCTGAAACATTGGGCGGTTCCATTTTTCACCACTAGATCATGTTAGAATTTATTCTGAATATCTCTGATAATAATTCACATCATTTTAGTGAGGGACAGGATGGCAGACTTCAGAATGTGATGGGAAGCCTGCTGCATTAGAGACCACCTGCCCCAGACTAAGCAAGTCTCCTTAGTCATAATTTCTTTAATGAGTGCTTTCCTAGCCTGAGTAAGCTTCAGCACACCTTTTTTACTGTCTTTGTGTCTAAAATAGGGAGCTCATTTGTCCTAAATGAGTGGATTTCAACTATTTTCTTCTTACTTCGAGAAGCTGTTGTTCAAAAGAACTCTTGCATATTCCGGTATAAACAAATGAAAGGGAGGGACGCCTGGGTGGCTCAGTGGGTTAAAGCCTCTGCTTTCGGCTCAGGTCATGATCTCAGGGTCCTGGGATCGAGGCCCGCATCGGGCTCCCTGCTCAGCGGGGAGCCTGCTTCCCCCCCCCTCTCTGCCTGTCTCTCTGCCTCCTTGTGATCTCTCTCCCTCTGTGAAATAAATAAATAAAATCTTTAAAAAAAACAAAAAAAACAAACAAACAAAAAAAACAAACAAATGAAAGGGAGGTTGCCCTGGTTCAGGGAAGAACCTCTTCTGGAGAGGGCAGTGAGTGGACTCTTGGGTTCCAGGGCATCCTGAGGGACAGAGAGTTTGAACACCACTGGAGCAAATTCTAAATTTCCCCTCAGGTCTAAAATGCAATGCTTGAGTCCATCATCCCTGAGGTAAATTGCCCACTCCACAATATTTCCGTTTAATTGTACTATCAAATGGAATTAAATATTTTTTGACTGACAGGAACATAAGATTTTCTTGTTTTGACTTAAGTCACAATGCACTTTGGAATAACTTCTTTTTTAAAAAACCTCGTAATTTATCGGTCTGAATATAAATTTGCAAGAGGTAGAACTTAATCTGTGAAAGAAGGAACATTCAGTGCCACTTTCTTCAGCTGTGGATTATCTGCCTAATGGCTCAACGCTCTTCCTCCCTTCCTCCCTTCCACCCAAACTCTCTGTCTCCTTTTTCTCCTTCCCCTGCCCCATACTCTGTGGCTGACCAAGATCCTTCCTTCATCTGATTGTTCTGGGAACCTCCAAACACTCTGCTTTTCCCCTTTCCTTCTCTGCTGCTAAAAATGTGTTAAGAATGACATTTTCCCTGCTGATATAGTTTATAAAAGCGAGAAGAGTTCTCAGGACTAGTGGATTATTGCTTTTGGGTGTGCCCTTGGGAGTGGCTAGATAATACGACCCAGTTTGGGATGCAGAATTTATTTGTCATGGAGAAACGATGTTATAAGTGTACGCCAGAGACTATCTAATGTTTGGTAGTATATAGTACAGTTCATTTATTCTGCAGGCGAATGCCACAATGTGTGTTGGTCTGGGAGCCTGTCCTCTGTTATAAATGCTATTTCTGTAGAAAAGTGGGGGTCAGTGTTTCAGGTAGAGGTGAATGCAGAATATTCCTAGTTGGGGACTCACCATATTTATTGGTTGATCTACAGGTGCATATATATTCAGTGGTTCTGCGTCTATGTATTAGACAGCATCAACACTTCTTTTCCTTTTTCTTTTCCACATTCAATTTAGCCTCAGAGGCTGAAATAGAGGGACCAATTTCAGATCTGAGCTATGTTTTCTTTTTAATTTGATAGAATAGAAACTGGATGCAATAAAATTGAGAGGTGGTACTGAGATCAGTTAGGGTTTGTGAAATGGACAATTGCCTTACATAAATAGCAAGTAAAAAATCAAGCCAGTTCTTCATAAACATTTTATTCTGGGGTGTGCTTATTTTCTGAAACTACCTCTACTAAATCTCCTGTCAGTCTTGAAACTAGAAGGCAGAAAAGCTTCTAGTGCTACAGCCAACTGCAGTGTAGCCAGAGAAACAGGCAACAAAAATAGAACACCAGGATTGCTGTGCGTGGGTGAGGCAGAAACCACATTATGAGCAAAAGCTTCCAGTATTATTTTAGAACCAATACAGAGCTCTGCACTTCTCTCCTCTCTCTTCCAAAAACACATACTATAAAAATAAAATGAAATTAAATGTATGTGCATTTGCCCTCTTAGAATTATGATTCTTAATTTTTTTTTTTTTTTGCCTGCCTTTCTTTGGAGGCGAATCTCCCGTGTGGAAATACAGTGTGTAAAGCAAGCTTGGAGGGAGGAAAGAGTTAATTGCTTTTAAGGCCCTGCAATAGAGAATTATGGTTTGAAAGATAGAGGCTGGACAGCTGGGTTTGCTGGGGTATTTTTAAATGCATTAATGCAGGCTCCAATCACTCGGCCATGCTTGACCTATTTTTGGCTCAGGCCGACCATTGTTCTATTTCTGTGCCTGTGGGCCATGCCGTTGTTGATTCATATGCAAATGGATTATCACTTGCTTTAGCCAACTTGAGCCGAGAGAGACCAGAGAGGGGAAAGAGACACACACAAACAGCTAGAAGGGCACCCGGCCGAAGCCACTTGCAGGACTGAGGGTTCTTGCCACGAAACTCTAGCAGCCTGAAGAACTATAAGCCAGGTTTAATTGGTTTCTTTTTCTTGTGGGTAGAGTTAATATTTTTCTACTTATTCTGACAAAGCAATAACCCCGAAGCACATTCCTATTTCCCACCTGCTTTTAGTTTCCGGGAGAACCTAAACTCCAGAGAGAGCCGTAGCATCCACTCGGTCCTTTCTGCTCTGTACACAGGTGGGTCACACAGGAGAAGTGTCCAGGTCTTTTAGAAAAGTGTATGTCCACCTTAACAGAAAGGAAATCATTGTTGAAGTTGGTCGGCTGCTGCCTCTCCTCGGGGAGGAGGGAGGACCAGGGAGGGCAGCTCCTGGGGCCCGTGCACTGAGCAGCGATGAATCTTTCATGTAGCTGAAGTAAGAGTGATTGGAATATGCTGCAGACAATTTACGAGAGTGACTCGTGTTTTTCCTCAGATGGGGTGGCTGGACGAGAGCAGCTCTTGGCTCAGCAGAGAATGCACAGTATGATCAGCTCAGGTAAGATCCTCTTCCATAACTGAGACATTTTGCGTGTGAAAGGAGGCTGACTTGGGAAATGGAGCTAAGAAAAAGCACCCCTCAAGGATTTGCTGCTTTTTGGTGTTGATGTTGCTATTTTCTTGGTGCGTCTGTAGGGTTTAACTTAGATCCCTTCCATTACCGTTTCTGTGCATATTCAGTGTTTAGGGACGACAGCTTCTGAATGAAATCTCAATGCTTCTGAGGAAGGCTGGGACTGAGATAAGTGAAATGTAGTTGGGGGTGCTTTGGCTTACTATGCAACTAGAAGAAGGAGATCTGTGCTGATGGCAAGCGGTTCTAATGGGACTTTTAAAATCAGGTAAGTTCAGAGTGGAGCTTCATTCAGTTTAAATTGCAGCCTGTGCTAGCCCGATGCTTTTAAATTTACAGTGTGCATCCAGAAACACAGCTATTTATAGACCTACCTTCTGAAATGGGTTTGCTTGGAGTTGCAAAGGTAGTTTTAACGGGGCTTTCTCTCATCAGCCCAAAATGAAACTATTGAGGATGAGATACAATTATTGTTATTAGCAGATGGTTATTTTAATTTTCTTGAAGAACATTGGGAGAGCCTGGCATTGTCAGGCAGATGGACGGCATCACACACACATAAAGGTGTTACGTGCAGGTGCGGCCCTTGAAAGAATAACAGGAACAGATTCTTGTTTCCCAGCGTGCGTACTTGTGCCTTCAAGGGGATGTGCTGAGGGGGATCAAGCTTGTCAAGCTTATCAATTTCTATTTGTGAAAAGAGCAGACTCCCCAGGCGGTATCACTTAGTTGTAATTGTTGCTCTTCATATTTAATCCTACAGCCAGTTCCTAGAGCCTGGGGGCTTTTTTATTTCCGTGCTCTTCGGAATGCTTCTGTCTAAATTGGCTCAAGTTCTCCCTCACGTCTTCTGAGTTCCTATGTGTGCTCAATTGTAATTCTAGATCACCACAGAGATCTCCGTGCAAAGAAGGCAACATAAAGCAGCGTTTGCTTGGGTAGAGCTAGATGTGAAAGAAATATTCCACAGGTTGGCACGATGTCTGTTCAGTGCTGAGCACCTTCCCATTTACGGCTCTGTGTTTGAAGCAAGTTTTCTTTAAACCTCAGTTAGTTGTGATGATTTTGAGATACTTCTTTTGACCCGATTTTTTTTCTTGCACTCAGAATAAGAGATCAGTTTTGTGTCATTTGATATGTTTGTGCTTGCGTGACAGGAATTATATTAATTAGTAGTGTCCGCTTATCCGAAGCAACCATATGAGGATTTTAATACGGTTTATTTTCTTCTATCATCTTTGTGGCTATAAAGTTGACAAGAGCTTGGGGAGGGGTCAGCTGGTGGGTCTCGAAATGGAACTAGTCGCTTAATTTAGCATTTTGTTTTTTAAATATGGATCAACTTTTTGAAAATAACTTCGAGGGATCTTTTCAGTACTACACTTAACCCTTTCAGTCCTTGCCTCTCTGTGTGACAAGTTTAATGTTTCTTCCACACGGTAGAAACAAAGCTGTGCCTTTCAAGCAGGGACTGGCTGCTGACACTGAATCTCTTGCCACAGGCTACAGGTGTTCGCAAGCCTCACTGTTTCCAGTGTCTTTGATAATCACGTGTAACTTTACTCCATTTTTCAGTTGAGATTGCCATTTTCCTAACATGAAAGCAGTAATATTTTCAAGCAGGGAAGTGCTTATGACTGTCCATGCTGTTGTCAGTTCTACAGGAAGCATCCTTAAAGCACCAACTGTTAAACGAAAAGTGATGTAGATTGACATCAACTCCCAAACCTGTCTGGTATAAATGAGGAAACTCCAGGTTCTGTTTATTTTTAAAATTGGAAACATGAAATCATGTGCATCCATACTACCATGTTGTGTAATATTTGATTTTGTTTAATATGATATGGCCTTAAATTTAATTCCCCAGTCTTTATTGTATACTTCCTCTGAGGCATTGGCTCTCAGACTTGGAGGCCTCAAGAGTCTTTTACAAAATAGTCACACCCCCAGAGTTTCTGACTTAACTGGTATAGAAACTACCTGGATATTGGAATTTTTAAAATCTTACGAGCAAGCCTAAGGTGCCGTGAACTTTGAGTATCACGGACGTATGGGTCGGAGGAAGTGATGGTGATCCTCGTGACCCTTTTCAGTAGTGTTTTCCTTTGAGTTAATTGCTGAATTTGGTGTGTGTTTGTCTTAATATATCTACAAATTTCATTCCACCCCCTTTTGGACTAGTGGCATGGATGTGATTGATACGCATAGGAATGGATGGAGTCTTTGGATCTGAAAGAGATATCTGGTAGCAGTGCAGAGTGGTGGAGAGAATGCTGTTTGTTCTGGGAGTCAAGAGCTCTGTGTTCTAGCAAGAGCCAGTTGTATAACTGGTTACTCATCTGTAAACTGAACAATAATGATGTCCTCCTGTTTACCTCTTGGCATTCCTATGAGGTTCAAATGTAACAACATGTTATTAAAGTGCAGGCTCACTATTATTATAACTATTTTTAGGGAGCAAACCTGGGCCTCTGGCTCTTCAGTACCGTGCCCTATCTTGCCGAACAGGCTAGATAGATGAATTTGATGGTATGTTACATGGAACAATGTTGTTTTGCTTTGATAGTAAGTTTTATTTGGTTATTTTATACATCAGCTATTTTTTTTTTTTTTTGGTTTCTCTGGTCTGATAAGAACCAGTCCTTTTCTTGTGAAAATTGTGACTGTAAATCAGAGTGTATGTGTGTATGTGCGCAAGTGCGCGTGCATGTGTGTGCATGTGTGTTCTGTAAAATATTTCATTACATAATAGTCAAAAGCAAAGAATTTGCAGAATATGTCATTGAACAGTGAAACCCCAGTAGCAGGTTTCTTGGGATTAATTGTTTTAAAAAGCTTTGTTTTTTTGTTAGCTATTACTTTGAAGTTCCCATTTTCTATTTTAATTAAACTGGATGCTATGCATTAATAAAGATAATTTTCTTCAGAGTTCTTTGTAGACTGTTGAATCGCAAATATTTTATATGGTTCCTTTTTTTCCCTAATATTGACTCAGCTAGGCAAGACAGCTTAGGTAGAACTAGGTTCTACAGCATAATCTGCTTTTTTTTTGGTAAAGATTTTATTTATTATTTGACAGAGGGAGACACAGCAAGAGAGGGAACATCAGCAGGGGGACGGGAAGAGGGAGAAGCAGGCTTCTCGTGGAGCAGGGAGCCCAGTGTGGGGCTCGATCCCAGGACTCTGAGATCAGGACCTGAGCCAAAGGCTGATGCTTAAATGACTGAGCCACCCAGGTCCCCTGCTAATGTGTTTTTAGTTAAAAAGCTCTATAATATCGAATCTTGGAATTCATTATGAGAGACACATTTTGCTAGGTCAAAATGGCTAGGGTCAAATGGCTTTGCTAGCCATATTTTGGCTTGTGTGGGCCAACGTAAGTGATAACTGTGGCAGAAACTGAAGCATGTACAAATATTGACTCAGGTCACTTAGCAGTAGCTGGAAGAATTTGGGGTCTTCTCTTGTTGCCAGGCATGTTGCTTAACATGTTGGACAGTAGAGCTGTCCAGACAATATTGGAACGATTACTATAAAAGAATTTCCTAGAGTTTGTACAGCATTAATGTAAAATACATTTAAAATAAGGAAAACTCATATTTTTACTATGTATTCTTATTTTAGGGTATAAAAGAAAAGCATTTAAATCTAAATCCTAAATTTCTTTTATGGAAAACATATCTTCACCCTTTCAGAATCTTTCCCCTCCCCCTTTGGTGTGCATTGTCAAGGGGAAAGGAACATTTTAGATTCAGTAGCCATTTATGTCTACTTGGAAAGCAGAATCTAATTATGAAAATGTAAGTCTGTAAAATGCTCCTGTCATGTCAAGAATCACTTCTGGTATTTCCCATAATTACTGTTTTGCTGTTCTCTAACTCAAGTTATCTTCACTTATAAGGCTGTTATCAATTTGAATATCTGATAGGTGGTGATCAGAAAGCTAGTTATAAATAGACCCACTGAGGATGGGGATAAGAATGAGTATTTTATATTTCTGTGGATGATACCAGTGGAATAACTGTTAGATCCATTAAGCAAGAAAATTCAATAAGATGCCTCAGAAGGGAGGCAAACTAAACCCAAATTCTGAATTTAAAAAGGAGGATTTTGATTTTGAAGATCAGAAATTTGAAAATATACTACATAATTTCTCACCACTGATAGATAATGAAGTGATTCCAGAATGGTCTAAGCTGGCAAATACTCACCCTGCACGTGCACGCACACACATACACGCACACACACAGGTACAATATTCAGCATTAAGTGTGTACAGAAAATGATACGACCTAACATATCTCAAAAGCTAATAGTCAAGGAAAACATGGAGCTGGGGGTTTTTGATCCAAACAGAGAGACCTAACAGGGCCTGTGTCCTAGACCTCCTTAGAATTTTACTGACAAGATGACAACTTCCTAAAAATTCTCACTAATACTCTCAGATCTGAAGAGAAGCAAATTGGGTAGATATCCTCAGCTTTTGTGGTTGTTGTGGTTGTTGTTATATCTTGTGAGGTAGAAATAATTGAAATGATTCTGAGGAAAAAACTAGTGAAATGAAGGAAGGTGAAGAAACACTGCCTCACTCGAGAAATGAAGGCATCAGAGCAACACTCTGAATTGGGAAAACGATCCATAGTTCTTTTCAACAAAATACCCTTCTCCAGCTAATCTTAGATGTTCCACCAAGAAGAAAACACCAATTTACTGAATCCGTGGAATTGTCTAATAATTGCTCCCCACAAATAGAGCTCCTCAATAAGAACATAAATTCCATAAAACAAGAGCTCAAAGATGAGATGATAAAATAATAGCATGAGATGAAAAAGGATATTTTAGATCTAGGGAAACAAATTGAAAATGAAAAAACCATGGTAATTATAGAACAAAAATATTCATTAGAAATAGCAGGAAGCAGAACAGACACCAACAAAACTCTTTACCGACAAAGGAGAAAGGTTTAAGACAATCACAGGGAATGAAAAAGGAAAATGGACCCAAGTGATTGGAAAGAAGTCAATTAGTAAGAAAGACAAAGGCGGCATAACAAAGACATTATTTATATCCCTGAAGTTGATATTCTAAAACAATGAAACAAAATAATTTTGTGAAAAGATGAAAGATTATTTCACTGGAAAAGAAAAAATAAATCTATAGATTGAAAGGGCTCTTCTCTTTACGGGAAGTTTGCTGCAAATGCTCATCACAGAGTTGTATCCCAACGGGGCTACTGGTTTTCAAATAATAATTCTTCAGGGGGTTCAGCAGGTAAAGCAAAGATCTGTGGTGCAATAAGGTGGGAGGAAGGGAATGTATGGGATTCAAAAGGTTTATCAAGAATCTCCAACATTTAATGAAGGATGATGAAGAAAAATCTTTGTCATTCAAGAAGAAGTGTCATCCAATGGTCTGTCCAGGCAAGAGTTATTAAAATATAGAGAAAATGGGTAGGCAGGTCAGAAATTCCCAAACATGAACTAGACTGCTTGACAGTGAAGCCCACACAATGAAGAGATGAATGTAAAAGCAAAAAATGAAATTGAGAAATAGAGAAAGCATAGTAAGATTAATGGTGCAAACAGTGAGTCTGTTTAAACACATATGAGACTTGGGGTATAGGACAGAAAAGCAAATTTTATAAAGTGGGGTGATGTTCATAAGCATAACCAATATGAGGCATTAGAGAGAGGTGAGATGGAGAGATGTATGAAAGTGCTGATATTTTCTTTCTGAGCAGGGACAGACTCCCTGCTGCTTAAAATAGAAACACAGAGGTTAAAAAAAAAAAAAAGACTCCAAACACTGATTTTTAAAATAATTTTTTAATCTAACCCCAAGAAGGTCTTTTTGGAAATGGTACCTCATTTAGGATGTTTATGGTCCCTTCAGTTGCAGTTTTTAATTCTGTTAAAATCATTTAAATTTCATGTTTTTTAAAGAAAAATAACATCAGTGATATGATGTCACTTTTATGAAGGCATATTTTGTTTATCTCTCCATCCCCTAGAAGAATTAATACACAGATGGAAAGAAACCAGGGAAAGTTTTGTGTGTGTGGTGGTGGCCTTGTTGCTGGGGCGGCGGGGAGCTTTTGTTTTCATCATCATGATTTTTCACCTTATATGAATTTTTACAATATGTCCATATTTTCTACAAAGTGTTTTTTACACACACGTACCCACAAAGCTATTGTGTCGAAATCCTCATGTTGCTTAATTGGAAGTAGTTGTAAATTAGGCTGTCTTCTGCTGCAAGTAACAGAAAATCCTCCTCAAACTGACACAAAGGATTTATTCCTTAGTGAAATAGTGGGGTAGTTGGCAGCACCAGACAGTCAGTAATGGCAACAGTATCAGATCCTTCAAACCGCTCCCCTCTGTTGGCCTTAGAGTTGGTGTCATCATAGGTCTGTTTCCTCCAGAAAGCATGAGTTGAAGTATCTATTTATGCATGACCAAGTCCGGAGACACAGGAAGAGATATTTTGCTTCCTTGGATATTTTCTTTAGGAAGTTTTACCCAAAATTTCTCCAGCAAATTGTCCTTCAAAATTTATTGGATAGAATAGCAGCATCTACCAGAGAGAAGAATGGGACTACCACGATAGCTCCTTAGGGTCATACTGAACCTAGGAGGATCCATGCTGCAGCTCATCTTTTAGTTTTTATTAGGAAGAAGGGAAGTGGAGAAGAATGCATCTTAGGAGGCATCAGCAGTATTTGCTACAGTGTATATGTTGGTGATTGGAATTTTCTTCTTTGTAATTTTTTTTTTCTTCTTTTAAGATTTTCTTTACTTATTTGAGAGAGAGTGTGAGGGCATGAGAGAGAGGGAGAGGGCATGAGAGAGAGGAGACTCCCTGCTGAGCAGGAAGCCTGATACAGGGCCCTATCCCAGGACCCTGGGATCATTATCCAGGCCTCAGGCAGACGCTTAACCAACTGAGCCACCAGGCACCCTTTTTTTTGTAATTTTATTTAGTTCGTATTTCTTAAAATATAAATAATTAAATGAAGGAAGTAGACCATGTAATTTCTTTCAGTTGAATTGTGGGTGTTACTTCATTTTCATGAAGATATACATTATTTTAACACTGATAATTTTTTTTTACTGGTATTGAGTAGAAAGTCTTTCTTAATACTGTCTGTTGTTAGAAGAACTCTAAAAAGAGTAGTTATGGAAGAACACTGGATCTCTGTAGGGTTGTAAATCACTTTTTAGAAGAGGAAATCCAACACTGTAGACTAGTGTATTATAAGCATTTATTATAAATTTGAGTAAAATATTCCTTTAATGTTGGCTTTGAAGGATACAGAAAATATTAAGGGAAATTTATCTAATGTATAAAGTTCCTAGTACACTAAAGGAAGCTTATTTTTAAAATATTCAAAATGCAATTTCTTTGCCAGTATTTTGTTATAATTATTACATTTTCAGAATAATGAACAATTTTAACAATCTGGAATAGTAACTGCATTTTAACAATTTTTTTCTGAATTGGAATACTTTGAAAACAATTTAATTGGAATAAAAGCCCATGAAAATGACTTTAAAAATAAGCTTTCTGTAGATGAAATTCAAAGATATTTTGGCATGTGCTTCAAATCAGAGTGGCAGTGCTGTGGTCTGTCCCATTCTTGAAAGGAAGATGAAATGCCAATGGTTGGCTTGGATGCATGGTGTCCTTACTATAGGCAGTTTTCCCTTTTCCCATTTTGAGAAATTGACAATCAAGAGATGAAGGAATGAGAAAATACCTTGTTATCTACTAGTTCCATTCTACCCCCACTAAGTCACTTGCACAAAACAAATTTAATTTTAACTAATTTTTGCAATACTAAATGACTTACACTTTAAGTCAGAGAACAGTGTGTTTAGGGTTACTCTATGACGCTATGGTTCATGAATACAAAACTAAGCAATTCTTATGTTTTAGAAGAGTATCAGTTCCGTTCATTATTTTAGTATTAAATTTTCCATAGTGAAATAAGTGATAGGCCTTTTATATATAGTGCTTTTAAAATAACCAATAATTAAATCCAATGAAAACTACATTTAAGGAAGAAGGAAATTTACCAAACCACAGAGTGTAACTAGTCATTTACTTATGATTAAACTCTTTGCATGTTGATAAGGTTGGAAATACCCCAGAACTTCATTTTTTTTTTTTTTTGCTTCTTCCCCTCATGGCTTACCACTTACATTGAAACATTTAATTTATAATTTATATTCGGTATTGACACAATTGTACCCCTGTGGATGTCTTTTTCAATTCTTTGAGGTAAGTTTTGCATGGTGTCAAGGGCATGACATATATCCAAACTGGATTAAAATAGTTTTAAATTTTAAAATTTGAAATTCAAAACAAAGCAAAACATAACCAAGAAAATTTCACTGAATTTCCATTAAATTACGTTGTGGCCTGGGAGTTCTTATATTAGTAAAAACAGGTTTACCCAGAAAGTTTTCAGGGAACTACATATAGAGTGAACTAGAAAAGCTCTTGGTGAATTGAACATGATTTAAATTTTACTCTTGATGTGCTTTTTAAAAAGTTTTTATTTAAATTCCAGTTAGTCAACATACAGTGTAGTATTAGTTTCAGGTGTGCAATTTAGTGATTCAGTACTTGAATACGACACCCAGTGATCATCATAAGGAGTGCACTCATTAATCCCCATCGCCTATTTAACCCATCCCCGCCCACCTCCCCTCTGGTAACAGTTCTCTATAGTTAAGAGTCTATCCTTTGGTTTGCCTTCTCTGTCTCTCTGTCTCTGTCTCTCTCTCTCTCTCTCTCTCAGGATGCTTTTTAAACCTGCTTACAAAAGAAATTCAATTGTGTATTTTCAATGTATGATTTTGTGTCAGGAGCCACTCATTTTAGATATTAAAAAAATATAACAATCAGTTATCATTTTCATGGTTTTTCTGCCATTCCTCTCTGATCTAGTTGTTTCATCCCAGTTTATGAGGTCAGTGGTTGAAGCCCTATGTTTTCATCATTTTTTTATCACTGTCATTCTTCGTATTGACGTAATAAGCTAATGTTTCAGAAACTTTTTCTGTACCAGGCATTGTTTTATCATTTAATCCTTCCCGAAGTTTGAAGAGGTCTGTAGTAGTTACAGCAGTATTCATTTTTTGCAGATATGGAAACAGGTTCAGAGGAACTTACTGATGTTGATCATGGCTAGGAACTGGCAGGGTCAGGTTTGAACTTGGTTTGTTGACCATGTCTCTGTTCCTGTTTACCATGTCGCTGCCTCTTTTTCTCAAAGGGAAAGATATTTTGCATAGGATAATGTGTTTCAGATCTGGTGCTAAAAATATGGAATCATCTATATTTATAGATAAATGTCTAGGCTTACTTGCGAGTCCAGGGACGTTTAAGGCACAAATAGGCAACTGTGTTGAAAGGCTTAGTGGAGGAGCTTACTTGACATTCCTAGGGCTTGATAATGAAATAGGAGGAAGTTAACACTGTCCAGGGCTGAGAGAGTCCAGGCAACCTCCGAAGTTCCTTGAGACTTGATGATAACGCAGTGGAATGAGCACACACTGTGGACAGAACCAATATCCCCAAAGCATTTGGCATGTTTGTCAATGCTCACAGGACATCTTTTAAGTCATAAAGGTAAGGTTTGCACCACTTCAGAATAGCACATTATTACTAATGTAATTTAGCAGAATGTTTTTGGTTCACTTTCCCCCCCCAAATGTTGGCCCCATGGGGTTCAGTGTGTTTTTTGACTAAAATATTAGAATTATACCCACTTCGGTCCTTACCTAGAAATGGGGGTAGGAGGGGAGTCAATCAAGTCTGTGTCTCCACTCAAATCCTGATCTCAACATGCTATGTCACATTCTTAGGCCAAAAGAATAATCTAGGTAACAAAATTTTACTCTATTTTTCATATATATTGGTCCAATATGGGTCCAGTTTGAACATCTTAGGTAAAAACTGGATGGCGATGTTTTTATGTGCCAACATGATATGACATTTTACTTGAGTTAAATCTATGCATTAAATTCAGCAGTTAGGCACTAACGCAACTCTTCAAGAGCCAACGCCTTGGTTTCCGTCAACTAAGTTTTATAGTCTTATTGGCTATGAGACTCTTGAGCCATCTTTATGAAATACATTGGGGAGGCATTATTGATTGTCAGGTTAATGACCAACATAATTTATTGCCTTCCAGGGGAATAAGCTTTCAGAAGATCATTAAATGCATTAAAATCTGCAGATGCCCACTCGTCTGGTGCTCTCTTTAGCAGGCTGAGTCCTTTGGGTCAGTTATTCTTAGCCTGGGTATTTCTATCTTATGGCATTGCAGGTCTAAGATTAGCTTGTTAGGCGTTATCATGCCATCTGAGTTACCTCCTAATATAACTCTACACTGGAATGATTATTTATAGAAAGAGCATTCTGTCATTTTTGGGTTATTTCTAGTAGTTTAAATAAAGAAGAATAACATTCAAGTCAAACCACAGATTCCTTCCTGCTGCCAAAACAACATGATAACTGTCTGCTTAAGGGGCAATAATGTTTAAATGTGTGCTTAGGGTGATTGCAGAATTCTTTTTATCTCTGCCACCTTGACAGAAAAGGGAGGACTTGGGGTGTTGATGTAGAATGCTTGTGGAAAAGCAAAGAAGCAGCCTTGATGCTTTCTGTCACAGAGCACTGAGGACTCTGGTTGATGATGACAACAAGGGACAGACAGGGTTTATTTTTAGAAACAGACATTGCTAAGCTCTCTGTTTGGTGTTAATATGGCTCATAAACAGGGCTCCTTGTTGTTGACCCTTCCAGGGAAAATGGGATTTTATACACACGCACACACTTTTTTTTTTCACTTTGCAAGAATGCCTCTATTATTAAGAATATAATTAGAACTTTTTAAAAGCTAAGAAATTAAATTCTCTAAAATTCCTCCAAAAGATATGCAGTACTTTTTAAAATTCCATGAAGACTGGGTCTAAAGGATGGTTTATGTAAATAAATAAATAATACATTTGGGTTAGCTATATGGTGTGGAAAAATAAGTGAATGTACAAAATAAATGGATCTTAGTGCTTCTGGCTTTATTGCAACAGTATATGAAATACAGTTCTAAAAAATATTATGACTATGATTCATTAATTAAGTTGCTGATTTAAGTAAATGAGACAAAATATCTCAGTATATAAAAAAAGGAGGTAGAAGCCTCTGCTAACTGTTCTGGTATAATTAACTCTTGTTGAATCCAACAAATTTCATGTAAAAGGAAATGTAGTTTCACATTCAAGAAGTGATCTCTTAGCTTACTTAAACTGTAAGTTTAATTCAGATCTTGGTAATTGATTTATTGCTTCAAAATTAGAATTATGATTTTACTCTCTTAAATTTGCATTTTATATTTCCTGATTATTCACTCATTGTTGCTAGATGATGAAATGTTAAAGTGGTATGTTAATACATTTCATGTTACACATTAATTGAAATGCTTTAGAATGGAAAACTTAGAGCTCTATAGGAATATTCATAATTTTGTTACTGAATTATTTACTGAAAAACATATCTTTTTATTTATTTTATTTATTTTATTTATTTTTTTTAAGATTTTATTTATTTATTTGACAGAGAGAGAGAGATTACAAGTAGGCAGAGAGGCAGGCAGAGAGAGAGAGGATGAAGTATTTAGACCCGAAAAACATATCTTTTTAAAAGATAAATCTTGTGGGCGCCTGGGTGGCTCAGTGGGTTAAAGCCTCTGCTTTTGGCTCAGGTCATGATCTCAGGGTCCTGGGATAGAGGCCCGCATCAGGCTCTCTGCTCAGCAGGGAGCCTGCTTCCTCCTGCCTCTCTGCCTGCCTCTCTGCCTACTTGTGATCTGATCTCTCTCTCTGTGTCAAATAAATAAATAAAATCTTTAAAAAAAAAAAGATAAATCTTGTGCTTGTATGTAATATATGAAACCCACAGACCATTAGGAATTTGCAAAATGACAGACAAAAACAGGAAGCACACAGCAATTCAAGTGTATTCTCAAAGAAATAGAGATGTAAATAAATTCAGAGGATTGGAAGTGGAAGCAATTGCAGGAACTCATTGCATCCCGACCACTCTTAATTAGCAGGTTGAAGGTTTGGGGAGATGATGTAATTGCTTGAAGTTTTAGAAGCTGAGGTGAAATAGTCAACTCTTCATTTTTTTTTCGCTCAAAAATATTTGCGAGCCAACCATGTACAGAGGATGTTTTAGTCACAGAGGATACAATTATGGAACAAGATCAGGAGACATATGTTTGACTGATTGTTCAATTGAATAATGGGTGGATAAGGCTACTTTAGACACTAGTAAGTACTAAGAAAAAATAAAAGAAAAATGAGATAGAAAGTGATTGATAGTAGCAAAGGCAGTTCTAGTTAGAGGACTCAAAGAAAGCCTTTTGAGAAAGCTAAGATAGATGTCAAGAACATCTTCTCAGTTGAAGTAGGTTTCCCCTCAACATTCCATTTGATCTAGAACAAATAGAATGAAAGAATAAAGCAGAAAGTGCCTGGGAGCTGTTTTAGCCTCCACTTACCTCTGCCTTGTGGAAGAGATGGAAAAGCTTGTATCAGTGGATAGGTGAGAAAGCCAGGAGGAAGGCTGTTAGCTGTAGATTTTCTCTATTTTCCAAAGACAGATTTTGGAATCGGGTGACCTCTCCCTAGGATTGAGGCTATTAGCTAGAAATTAAGGACCTTTTCTAACCACTTACCTTGGTTCTTCCCCAAAGGTTCATCTTTGCCCATCATTCCAGCTATAACCTCAAATATGGTGAAACTTCTTACCCAAGCAGTATGAGCCATCCTAGTAGTTTAGTGAAGTGACAAACTCCTCTTCCCTGGGGGCCAAAAAAAATGGGACAGTATATCCTCAAATGCTGAAGTTAGAAGTCTGTAAAAATTTTCTCAAATTTACAATATTGCACACTTTTAAAAGGGGCTATATAATACAACATTCATTACACAGATTTTATTGAACCCATACAGTGCACCAAATATTTAATTCAAGGAAGTCATGGGATAAATAGCAACTTTGTTGTAGAGCTGTAGAACTGCAACATCTAAACAAAACGTTTAGAATACATTGTCTTCATCCTGTTGGGAAGTGGATAGAGTTGTGATTGTTAACGAAAGTTGAGTAAGGAAGTATTTAGATCTGTTTTTAAAAAGGGAGAAATGTCAATGTGCTAAAAGCTATTTCCCCCACATGTTCTGCTTTCTCATGGGTAGGGAAGTGATAGATACACATAGTAGGATGGACAAACATTTTTGCGGGACTGACACATGATCTCACATGCTTGATGCCTCATGGGGTTTTCCCTCAACATTCCAGTTAGTCTAAGTCAAAAGGAATGAAAGCACAGTTATAATAGAGCAGGAAGTGTTCTGGAGCTATTTTAAACTCCACTGAGTTCTGCCTTCTGTAAGGAATGGGGAAGCCTTTATCGGTGGGTAGGTAAGGGAACCAGGGGAAGGAGATACTGTACCATTTCCTTTAGTCTCAAGAATATTGGGACTGAGCCAAACTCCTGGACAACAGGCATGGTTGGCTTCACAGTGTAGCTTGAGGGAATGGTTAATAACTACATTCTCCCCCCTCCCACAGGATTGTCTCATTTAATCAATTCAATTCAATTATTGAGTACTTAACAACTGTATTTTTAGGCCGGATTTCTGGTTTATCTGTTATTGTCTCGTGTGTGTGTGTGTGTGTGTGTGTGTGTGTGTGTGTGTGTGTGTACACTAATAATCAGCTATTTCCTTATTCTGAAATACCCTTCTGCTGCTCTGTTCCAATTAATCTTTGCTGGGAGAAATCCTAGCTCTTACAAAGCACAGTTCAAATGTGTCCTAATTCCCCCCATCCCCTGCAACACTTTCCCAGTTATGTATATTATCTTCTCCCCACATCTCCTCCCCCATAGTTCTTTATTACTATCTTAGAAATTCCCACTTTCTGTCTCACACTGTGGTTATTTATGTATGTGTGTGCCCATCCCCCCATTAGTTATATTATAAGCTCTGTGAGGAAAAGGATCATGTTTTACTTCTATTTTTATTCCCTACAGTGCCTAGCACATAATTGATCCCTGAGACTATTTTTAGATTAATGAATGAGTGATTAAAGAGTACATTGGTATCACAGTCTGTTTTTATAAAATTTTTATTTTTAAAAAATGATTCCTTCTTTTATGTAGGAAATAAGTCCTCAGGTTTTTTGTTTTGTTTTGTTTTTGTATTTTTTTTGTACATTTGAACATTATAAACTTCTTGAGATGTCAGAGCCTTTGGCTTAACATTAAAACTGTTTGGGTGCCTGGGTATCTCATTTGGTTAACTGCCTTTGGCTTAGGTCATGATCCCCAACTCCCAGGATGGAGTCCCACATCGGGCTCCCAGCTCCACGGGGAGTCTGCTTCTCCTTCTGAGCTTCTCCCCTCTCATGCTCTCTCTCACTCTCTCTCTCAAATAAATAAATAGAATCCTAAAAAAAAAAAATTGAAACCATTCATTGTAGACTATAAGTCAAGAATGACCTCCAGTGCTTTGACATATGTATATGATCAAAAATAATTCAATTATTCTTAGGGAAGGCATTTTATAATATTATTATTTGACTTGATTTTTAAATCAGTAATTCCAGTAGAAATTTCATGAGATATGTGTCTGCATTCAACAAATACGAGTGAAATAGCTAATTTAAGACTGCTTGAAGATAAATGCATTCTTTTTGGTCCAAGGAGAATAAATTTGGTTGTGAAAATGATTGCAGGTTTACTTTTATATTTTTCAAACACTGCTTCACATTATCTCCTATTTTTCTTCTTTGTGAAATTTTTACGTAGAGACGGTTTTCTTCAGATTTCTTTTGGTTGACAGTAGTATCAATTTGAAACAGTTTTTCCCCTCAGATTGCTAGTTAGAGCTCATCAGCATTGATTCAGGTGTTATTTAATTGGCTGTGTTCTTTGAGAAGGGAGCAGTGGAAAAGATTTTTTTGGTAAACAATTTAATAATCAAATGTTGAATGCCAAGGGTATCAGTAATTTAAAAAACTAAAGTGAAATGTCGGGACCGGGAATTCACATAGTGATTTATTAAAGAAAGACAGATGGAAGGAGTGAATCAATCTCTGTACACGGTTATTCAAGGAGAGGAATGAAATAAATATATTTATGTCCAAGTGGGAGAGGAACGGTGAAGAGAATAAGTGTAATGTAAGTAGGAAAAGATGTAAGTTTTTTCTGGGTAGTCTTTGCTCTGGTTTAGCCTTAAAACTGAGCACACAAAAGGGTACATTAAGTCATTAAGGCTCAGAAAAATAATTGAGTTAGTTCACTGGCATGTATATTTATAATGAGGGCCAAGAAAGGCGTTGGATAATAAAACCAAATTTTGTGACGTAGCTGTTGAACTCAGCTTAGTAGAGCACAGGAATATGAATAAATGCCAGTGTTCTCTCCTTGACTTTGCCAGTTGTGTGTTCTCATCATTGTGAGTCACAGGTAGGTTTCTAACTGTTCTAATAGCTGTATTGAGATGGCACAAATCAAGGCTGGTTGGCTTTGGATTTAGAAGTTTCTCATTCTTATATTAAGCATTAGTAAGAATTAGTTAAGCAAATTAATTAAGCATTAATAAGAATTAGTTGAAGCAAATTTCCAAAGATTATGATTTTGGAACCTTGAGAGCTTGTTTGGAGGTTCTAACAGGGGAGCGCAGCTACTCGTATACCCTTGACCGAAGAACGGTCCTCTCCTCTATCGGGGAAGGTCATCCTCTTCGACCGAGCGCGCAGCTTCGGGAGGGACGCACATGGAGCGGTGAGGGAGGAAGGGGACACCCGCCTAGCCAGCCAGATCAGCCGAATCAACCCTGGCGATCAATGGGGTGACAGATGTCGCAGCCAGATCGCCCTCACATCCAAGATTATGATTTTTGTAGCTATAAATTTAGTTACTTGGAATCACTCATCTGTTTTCTTTTCTGAAAGGTAAACATAAAAATGTTAGAAAAAAAATTTGGGTACCAAATTAACCTACTTTGATACTGTAAGAAGGAAAAAAATATAAACAATATCAGGCAGCATGTAATTAAACATAATAAAAACAATGCTCTTAATCTGTAATCACTTCTTTCAGATTTTAATTAAGAGTCAAGTCTCACTGTCCATTATCCCAATAATTAAATGGAAAGTCTCCTGTATCATTGGCCTGGAAAGATCAGTGGTCTTTTTTTTTTTTTCTTTCTTCTTCAGCAGATAATCCTAAACCTGAATGTGAATATAACTGTAGGAAATCCTTGTTTAAATTTGTTCTAGAAAAATCTTCTCAGTTTTTTAGATGACTAGAAAGTATATTAAATTGCTTTGTGGACATGGAAGAGAGCATCTTTCTATTTGATTTTCTACTGCCCAGTCAACTTCCGTGGACAGTGAATCACTATGTAGTAGAAAATTTCTTCATGCTTCACCAATCATATACGTGAGAACTATTTTTCACATATACCTCCCATCATTGAATACTTTTGCCAAGCTGAGAGGTGAAAGACGGCACATTACTTTCTCTGACTCCTGGTAGAGTTGAATGGTTTTCATATGTTATTAGCCATTTATGGGTTTTATTTTACAAAGAGATAATCCCAGGAATGAGAGACCGGTTAAAGGAGAAAATCCTATCAGTGAATGTTACCCTGCTGACAGATTAAATGAAAAAGTAATATGACATTCTCATTAGAGGAAAATATTCAATGAAATGCAATACCCTTCTAGGATAGAAATTCCTTGAGCACTATCAAACAAAATACTACCTGAAACTTCTTATTTACTGGTAAAATTAAAACACTTTTTCTTTAGCATCAGGAAGTTTGTCTTTGGAGATCCTAGTCAGTGTTCCAAGATGTCAACATACACTAAGATGTATAAGAATTTGAAAAGAAAAGAAACTAATCCAGCTAATCCAAGTTCAGTTATTTAAACCATCTCCCTCCCCACCCCCCATTTACCCTCTGGTAATCATCAGTTTGTTCTCTATAGTTAAGAGTCTGTTTCTTGATTTGCCGCTCTTTTTTTCTTACTTTCACTCATTTGCTTTGTTTCTTAAGTTCCACATATGAGTGAAAGCATATGGTATATATCTTTTTCTGACTGACTTATTTTGCTTAGCGTAATACTCTCTAGCTCCATCCATGTCATTGCAAATGTCAAGATTTCATTCTTTTTTATGGCTGAATAATATTCCATTTTATACATACAAACAGACAGACAGACAGACAGACAGACACACACACACACACACACACCCCAGAACTTATGTATCCATTCATTAGTCGCCGGATTCTTGGTCGGTTTCCATAGTTTTGCTATTGCAGATAATGCTGCTATAACCATTGGTATGAATGTATCCCTTTGAATTAGTATTTTTGTATTCTTCAGGTAAATATATGGTAGTGTAAATGCGAGATCATAGGGTAGTTCTATTTTTAACTTTTGTGGACACTCCATGCTGTTTTCCAGAGTGGCTGCACCAGTTTGCATTCCTAGCAGTAGTGCAGGAGGGTTCCCCTTTCTCCACGTCCTCACCATCTCTTGTTTCTTGTGTTGCTGATTTTAGCCATTCTGACAGGTGTGAGGTGATATCTCATTATAGTTTTGATTTGTGTTTCCCTGATGATGAGTGATGTTGAGCATCTTTTCATGTGTCTCTCTGTTGACCACCTGTAATGCCTTCTTTGGAGAAATAGGTGATGGGGATTAATGAGTGCACTTGTGATGAGCACGGAGTGTTGTTTGGAAGTTTTGAGTCATTAAGTTGTACATCTGAAACTAATACCACACTGTATGTGAACTAACTAGAATTCAAATAAAAAATTTTTTAAAAATTTTAAAAAGGAGTTGTTTGCTCAGTACAAGTTCAGCACAAAACAGAGAGAATTAAAAAGATTACACAAAGTGTGATAAAAGATGATAACCATTTATATAGCAACTGAAGCTTTTATGGAGAAATTGGTAAAATTACTAAAGAGCAAATAAGAAAACCTGAATGAGTTTGAGAGATACTATGTTCATAAATAGGAAGACCGTGTCTTTAAAAGGTCATTTATTACCAATTCAATCTATAAATTTCTTTGTCATTAAAACAGCCAACTTTCTTTAAGAAAAAGATAATTCATGCATAATACAAAGATCAAATGTATTAAGTGGTATTTTATAATAAATAGTAAATCTTACTTCTACACCAACTCTACCGGCCTTTTAGCTCTCTGCCTTATTGAGGCCAATATCAAATTCTTCTCTGCTTTACAGATGCACTGTAGGTCAGTGCAAGGGATTTAAAATGCTATCAGAGAATATTGCATACTGACTAAAAATCAAATGTAAGAATAAATGCACAAGTGGCAATTTTGTAGAACCACAAATGAAGAGAAGATAGATGTGAAGTCATACAAAGCTGTATTAATAATGATTGGTTGGTTGTGCAAGGGACATAGAAAAATAGATCAAAGGACCAAAATACAGAGTTATTGTTAATAACTTTTCATATGACAGAATTGCGTCATATACCATGATCAGAGGACATACTTTGAATTAAATGGTTTGGGAATGGGGCGCCTGGGTGGCTCAGTGGGTTAAAGCCTCTGCCTTCGGCTTGGGTCATGATCTCAGGGTCCTGGGATCGAGGCCCGCATCAGGCTCTCTGCTCAGCAGGGAGCCTGCTTCCCCCTCTCTCTGCCTGCCTCTCTGCCTACTTGTAATCTCTCTTTCTGTCAAATAAATAAATAAAATCTTAAAAAATGGTTTGGGAACAATTAATGTATTCAGTTTATAAACTTATAGTCAAGTGATATACTGAAATATCTATTTTCATAATACCACTGTTATTCAGTTAGGTTACAATTTAAACTTCTACAAAGCCAATGTGTAATGTATGCAGGGTCCTGCATTTTTATGGAGGGATGAGAAAGAATTTTTTTAAGGTTTGGGAAGAATTTTAGTTAAGTTTAACTAAATTAGGTGACAGACATACTCAATATTTATGTAGCTCACCAACTCTCAAAAGACAATTTGAGATTGATTTAAATAAAATTTTCAGATTTTAAAGTACTGTTGAGTGAAATAGGGATGGGAGTTTAGTCAAGGAAAAAAGGTAGATACGCTATCCTAAAGCCTCATGAAATACTACTAGTCGGTGCCTAAAAACACCGATGAGTAAATCACTTTTAAGCTGAGACCCAAGTGACTTGAAGAGCCCAGCCATGCACAGAAATGGCATTCCAGGTGGAAGGTACAGCCAGTGCAAAGGCCCCTAAGTCCAAAATATATTTGGCTATTTTCAGAATAAAGGCTAGTGCGGCCTTTCACGCCATTGGCAAGGACCTCTTGAATATTGCATCCAGACTGCTTTTTCCAGCAAACTGAAAATGACATAGTTTTCATACTCTTTTTTTTTTAAGATTTTTTTAATTTACTTATTTGACATAGAGAGATTATAAGTAGGCAGAGAGGCAGGCAGAGAGAGAGGAGAGAGGAGGAAGCAGGCTCCCCGCCGAGCAGAGAGCCCGATGCGGGCCTGGATCCCAGGACCCTGGGATCATGACCTGAGCCGAAGGCAGAGGCTTTAACCCACTGAGCCACCCAGGCGTCCAGTTTTCATACTCTTTTAACAGAGGATTTCACAAGCTCTTCCTTGTCTTCATACTTCATTGTCTTCACACACCAATATCTGGTAGTTTGCCTTTAGAAAGCACCATTTGATTGCTAAAGGAACAGAATGTTCTTTACCTTTTTATTTTTCCATGCATACGAGAAATGTGCTGAATGTAATTCTAATCCCAGTGTATGCGAGAACAATTTAAATATTGCATGGCATAGTAGATGTGATAGCTAGAAAACTCAGTGTCTCACTTTATATCTTCGTATTTTTATGAATCTAGTAATAGTATGTGAAAGAGTTCGGGAATAATGAAACCGATGAAAAAACACCAGCTTCCAGTCTCACAGAGCTGTGCTTTATGGGGGTTTTAGCTCAGGGTCTGCCACTCTCTGTGTGAGAGTAGGTAATTTAGTTGTCTTGACATCTATAAACCATGAGGGGAATTGCCTAGATTACTGTTAAGGTCCCTACCAGTTTTAAAAAATGGGACTCACCTTTTTAATCACCTGAAACAGATCAGGTCATAGCATTGTCTTTCTTGTAGTCCAAAAGTAATTTCGGTGGAACACACAAATTGCCACAGTAATGTGTTAGTCTCTTAGTTTTATTAATACCACATATTTTAAAGTTTTGTTTTTGTTTTTGTTTTTGGTTTTTGTTTGTTTGTTTTACTTATTTGAGAGAGTGAGCAAGAGAGAGAGTGAGAATGAGCAGGGGGAGAGGGAAAAGCAGATTCCTCACTGAGGAGGGAGCCTAATACTGGGCTCGATCCCACGTTCCTGGGATCATGACCTGAGCCGAAAGCAGACACTGAACCCACTGAGCCACCCAGGCTCCTCAATACTACATATTTTAGACTTAGAGACTCATTCTGCCCTGATTTGTTGTAACTTTCTTCTGAAGCTTGTGCTAGTGCCTCATTGGTTTGGAATGTTTTATCTATTCACAAAAGCACTGGTCAGACCTGTTTACAAAGAACCATTTAGTAATTGTTATGACTTCCCTAGCTTAGTTTGGTACTTTAAAGCAATCAGAACAATCCCCTCCTCTCTCTTTTGCATGCATGCGGTATGTGTGTGTTGATGTATATAATGCATGTATTATATTAATAATTGAATTAATTTTGTTGCCCTTTACTATTCTTCTAATAGTAATAGAAGGCAGAAAGAAAACTGTGATTACGTACTAACTTCTTGTAGCTTAGAACCATATATTATTTGTTTCCGTTTTAGTAATGAAGATTATCATTTTACTGTTAATTAGAAATATAAGGCTTTATCATTGGTGTTCATTTTTTTCCCTTCCTATCTCTTTGCCCAGTGACTACATTTGAATTTTCTTTATCTTTAGAATTGCATTTCACTTTTAAAAAATAGGTGTTATTTTGGACTAATAAATACAGCAATAATTTCAGTTTCAATAGCACTGTAACAGAAATTATTATAAAGAAGCAGAAAGTTTATTCAAATGCCTTACTAAGTATTAACACTTTATATATTTAATTGCTGCACGTCAGTTGTTAAATAGATAAGGTATCATTTCATCTTCTTTTTTCTGACCTTGTATTTAAAGATTTTTTATTTATTTATTTGACAGAGAGAGATTACAAATAGGCAGAGAGGCAGGCAGAGAAACAGAGAGGAGGAAGCAGGCTCCCTGCTGAGCAGAGAGCCCGATGCGGGCCTCGATCCCAGGACGCTGAGATCATGACCTGAGCCGAAAGCAGAGGCTTTAACCCACTGAGCCACCCAGGCGCCCTCTGACCTTGTATTTAGATCATAGTACTTATGTTCACAAAAATAGTATGTTGGACTAAGTACTACGTACTTAGGAATTTTTTTGTTAATAAGTTTTTCTAAACCTCAGGTTTATAGTTAATATTGTTAAAATTTAGAAAGTGAGAGAGAGACTGTATTGGTTATTGGTTCTAGAGTCTTATTTTATTGAGTTTTACACCTACTCTGGGTGATATTTAAATGATGCCAGAGCTACATGTTGCAATCAAGATAACAACAGTATTTTTTCCTTCTTTCTCATTCCAATCTTTTGAAATGTAATGCATGGAAATTTTCCTTTCATATGTTAAGTGTATCTCATTGCTGAATATAGTGTGCCTTACTGAAGTATTCACTTCTTTGCCAAAAACACATCAGTCATTCACAAATATTCAGTACTCTGAGAATGAAAATTTTTTTAGCTACTTGGGTAGTTGGTGAAAGCCAGTTTGCAAAGATTTCCAACTCCACAGCGTTAGACATTATTATGTGGAATCCAGGGCTTAAGTATTAACAGTGAATGAGGTAGAATTTGGTATACATTCGGCGAGCTACAATATTCGAGACCAAGAGTTATAGCTGCTTAACAGAGTCATGGTAATCAGTCCTCTGTCTTGAGCATGAGATAAAAATGCGTTATGATTTTGGAGAACAAAATTGGTTCCATCCCTGAACAATTCATTAATATCTAAGAAAGTATTTGTAAAAATAAATCCGTAATAATAAAATCCCTGAATTAATTAAACCATGGAAATTCATATAAACAAACCTAAGACCTGAATGCCTGCAATGTAATAATTGTTCCACAAATGTTTGTGGGATGACTAAATGAACGAATGAATTGAAAATCATTTAAACAGCTGATATTTAAGCTGCATATGTACCTTTGTACCTTATATGTTTCTTTATTTTTTAAGATTTTATTTATTTATTAGAGAGAGAGAGAGAGTGAGAGAGGGAATACAAGCAGGAGGTGTGGCAGAGGGGGAAGCAGGCTTCCCGTAAAGCAGGGAACCCGATGCAGGGCTCCATCCCAGGACCCTGGGATCATGACCTGAGCTGAAGGCAGGTGCTTAATGACTGAACCACCCAGGCGCCCCACCTTATATGTTTCTAGTCCCATTACATTGGGTTATGTAAGCATAAAGATATATAAAGAATATATTTTAAAAGCCAGTGTTTGATTTGATAAAAGTGAGGAAGATCTTCTCTTTTGTTATGATACTTTTATTAAGGGTATATTATTACTTTTATGAATATTAACTATGTCATACTTTGAATATGTAAATCTTTCGGTGACTAAGGTTTGGGCAGCTATTTCCTTCAGACAAAAATGGCATTTTGCTTTAAATTTTTCAGACCTGTAGGTCTCTTTCTAGTGGACCACATTCTGTTATCCTAAATTATGTGTATTATAGTTAGGGAATAAAAAAAGCAAACGATTGAGCTTGTTACTTTGGTTTCTAAAGTAAGAGTCAGAAGACCCTTAGGAAGGATTTCTTGTGTGTAATATATATTCAGTTAAGTTCATATCCATAGAAAATGTAGTTTGCCCAATAAGAGGCCAAATGCTTAGGGCTTTAATATGTTCTGGATTGCTGAAATGTTACCTTACAGTCCTACTTAATATTGTATTTCCTTGAAAACACTAACAGGAAAAACCCAACTCAACCTTCCTTACTGCTTTTAGAAAAGAGCTCTAGCGAATATTCTTACATATGTCAAATTTAAATTCTAGAATAATGGTAAATGAACATCTGATTCGGCTTCACTGAAAAATCAAGCATTTTCTAGCATAAAAGTAAAAAATTATATAGAAAGATTACTTTAAAGGACTAACATCTGGGGCGCCTGGGGGGCTCAGATGGTTAAGCATCTGCCTTCGGCTCGGGTCATGATCTCTAGGTCTTGGGATCGAGCCCCACATCGGACTCCCAGCTCAATGGGAGTCTGCTTCTCCCTCTCCCTCTGCCTCTCCCCCTGCTTGTGCTCTCTCTCTCTCTCAAATGAGTGAATAAAATCTTAAAAAAAGAAAAAAAAGTAAGGACCAACATCTGATATTAGACTTCTTTTTCTAAAAGAAAAATTAGCATTCTCTATACATTTTTATTTCTTTTTGAATAAGCATGAATGTATAGTCCAATTCCTAATTTCTTGGTTCAGAACTGGCACCCTTACACACAGAAAAAAATCATGTTTAAATCATTGTTTATAATTAGTGAATTACTAAAAATAGACGTGTTTTATTCTGATACATTTGCAAATTATCTTGACCTCTTGATTAAAATAAACAATTATTACCAAAAAAAAAAAAAAAGAAAGAAAGAAAGAAAAAATCATGTTTAGAGACAAACACATCCGGAAAGGTTATATGGAGTGCCAGGTGCTTATACGGGCATTGATGTCAATTAATGGGCTTCACCCTCATGATTACTTCATTTCACCATAGGTTCTGACTCCCTCCCTCCCTTCCTTCCACCCTTCTTTCCTAATGGTGTCTATTAAGTAACTTTCAGTTTCTGTGTCTTAGGAGTCCAGGCATGGGCAGTGGGGTCCTCAGGTCTCTCAGGGATGAAAACAATATGTTGGCCAGGACTGTGTCCTCACCTGGAGCTTGAAGTCCATTTCAAGATCATTCATGTTGTCAACAGGATTCAGTTCCTTGTGGTCATAGGAATGGGGACCCTGGTTTTTTGTTGGCTATGGGCTAGATTTATTCTTCCCTTTAGAGGCTAGTCTGGGGTGCTTGCTTCCATGCTCTATGCTGAGAACTCAGAAATCTCTACCTCAAGTTCCAGCCTCACTCCTAAGCCTTTAGACCTGTATCTACAACTCCTGCTGTCCATTTGAAGGTTCCACAGATGCCTTATTTTAGAGATTGGAAAATGAGTCACCTGCCTGTTTGTATGAATGAGAAAAGTTGAAAGAATCGTTCCAAAAATGAGTTCCAAGGATGTTATATTTCCTCACTACTCTCCACTTGTAGGTTGATGTGAAGTGTGTGTGATTGTTTACATGATATCATGCAAGAACCCAGAACTTTGGGAATGAATGAACTAAAAGGTAAGGTCCTTAGATTCAGAGACCACTTTGAGTCATTTCCCCCTTTCCATCACTCCTCTCTGCCACGCTCAGAGTCTAGCACAGCTGACGTCATAGTTCCTCTACATATTTGTTCTAAAGAATTAGCTATTACATACTGCCTTCAGTGTTCTCTTGTTTTCATCCAGGTTTTTCTCACTGTTGACTTGTTCATTTTGTCAGCCTTTAAGGACAGGAATTTGCAGGTAGAAATGTATGAGTAAAACCAAGGTTTCTTAATTAAAGAGGCTTTTATTCCATTTTTCTTCCATTTCTTCCATCTGTTTTCTGCCACGATTATGACAGTGGAGTGAAAAAGTGGGCTTCTGATGCAAATTTGACAAGAAACAGGGCAGTAAGGACAGAATCTTTCACATGCTGAGGAACTCCTGACTACTTCTGAAGTAGTCATTGGAATGACAGCTCATCTGGCTTAAGTACAAGTTTTTGTTTTAAAATACAAATGGTCCTCTTCATTTTCTTTTCTCAGTCTTCATACTCACATGCTCACATTTACAGTGTTATACAGTGTGCACACATAGTTTTCATTGTTTTCTCTTTGGAAATAACATGAGAAAATTTCACCATCGTCCGATAATCACATGCTTCGTATGTTTTAATTGGGCATTTAAAAGGGCATTATTCACATTCACATAATCTCTCATTTATTGGTTTACTATCTCCCACAGTGCTTGACTTTATTGGGATTAGTCTTCTCTAACCATACTGACTTCCATTAATGATTCAGTTATTCAGTAACTTTGTTAAAGAAGATTTTCTTTATTTATTTGAGAGAGAGAATGAGTGGGGAGGGGGGCAGAGGGAGAGGAAGAAGTAGATTCTCTGCTGAGCAGGGATCCTGACAAGGGGCTGCATCCCAGGCCCCCGAGATCATGACCTGAGCCAAAGGCAGACACGTAACAGACCAAGCCACCCAGGTGCCCCAGGAACTTTTTCAATATGAACCAAAATCAGGAACCAAAAAAGAACTAGGAGAGCCCAAGGGCTCCATGAATGAGCTTTAGGCAATCCCTGAATCCTTGGAAATTTTCTGTACACTACTATATTTGTGTACACGTGCTTTTTTCTTAGGAGACCATTTTTTGTCTAATTCTCCAAGAAATGTGTGACCCCAGTAAATGTGAAATAGTCATTTTTAGGAGTCATAACAAATGTGGCTACTTGGGTTCTCAAACCAGAGATCAGAAGGCATACATTAAAGGCACAGAGAGCTTAGTTTTGCTCAGCTCAGCTTACCCACAGCCACAATGCACAGCAGCAAGCTAGAAGGACCCCCCCCCAACCCTGAAACACACACAAAATAAATAGTGAAAAAGTAGAACTAGAACTAAAACCAGAAAGAGCAGCCTAATTTCATACAGGTCTGCCATTGTGCCTAACAAGCTGCCAGAGAGCCTCCTTGTCACAAAGCAGGAACTGATGGTCCTGTGTTCTCTATATTGTGGGCATCTTTAAAAGCAGGGATATAGCTAATCAATTTTGAAGAGTCCCTTAAAACAGTAAAGTGGCATTTAAAAAATATTTTAAGAGAGAAGCTTCATCCATCTGAAATGTTTATTCCCATATGAATTAAGGTAGATATTTGAGGTTATGGGATGTGTCTCCTGTCCCATAAAGCAGTTTTATGATGGAGAATGAATCCTTTATATCAGGAAGCCCAGTGCCTTGTTTATTAGTTTAACATACATTTGTTGGCTCTGTTAAGTGACTGAGGAACTCTCTGTGTAGAATGAAACTAAAGCTTGGTTTTATAAGGCCCTACTTCACTGACCATAATGAAAAAGATGCTAGCAGAAACTACAGCTTAGATATTATACCTTGGGAAAAATATTTCTATTTATATTAATGAACTTGTGAGTGAGGTTGTCACAACTCATTCTAGGAAAGGTTTCTGTCAGTGTAATCCTTCCTGGAGAGAGTTAAAAAAGAGTGATGTTTGACATGGCATTCTAAGTCAGAAACAAATTATATGATAAATGATGCCACTATTTCTCACTAAATGACAGACAGATGGAAAAGAGTTAATATGTATCTAACACCCAAAAAGTGAAGATCTGTAAAGTACAAATACAAACTATGTAAAACCAATAAGAAACATACCAATAACTCAATAGAAAGATGGTCAAAGGTATGAAGAACACATTCAAAGAGAAAGAACCAAAAATGGCCAATAAATAAATGAGTAGATGGTCATTCTCAGTCATACCTAAAACATCACTGAGGTGCCATTTTTGCAACCATTATATTAGTGAAAATAAAAAGACTTCTAGTACACAGTGTTAATTAGGGCTGGAGGAAAGGTCACCCTCATATATTAGTGGAAGAGCATGCTGGTGAAATTTTGGAGAATCACAAACTGCAGTACTATCAAACTTTTAAATGTACATACTCTGCAATCCATTAATTCTATGTAAATGCTATACAAAAATGCGCAAATGTGCAAGAACCTGTATACTAGGATATTTATTTGCAGCATTATTTATTGTAATGAAGAATTGGAGGTGGTTTAAGTATTGCACGATATAAAAATCAGTTGCCATAATCCATACTCTGAAATGCTATGTAGTCATTAATATTAATAAATAATGTCTAAATATATTAATGTGGAAGAATGGGTTAGATATATTGTTGAGTGGGAAAAAAAAACCCCAAATGTGTAACTATAAACATTAAGATGGTAAGCTCAATTAATAGATCTATGATGACATTGTCACATTATTGTTGGAGGAACAATAGAAAAGTAGTAAATAAGAGTATTTTAATCTAAAGAGAAAATGCTAGAATAAAAAATAGCAAAGATAAATTGGTAGTGCATCATGTAAATTTAATGTAAGAAAGCATTTTTATGTGTGTTAAAATTGAAAGAATAAATTGATATTAGAAATAAGATTAATTAAACATGTCTGGAGCGCCTGGGTGGCTCAGTTGGTTAAGCGTCTACCTTCAGCTCAGGTCATGATCTCGGGGTCCTGGGCTCCAGCCCTATGCTGGGCTCTCTGCTCAGTGGAGAGTCTGCTTCTCCCTCTCTTTCTGCCCCTTCCCTCCTCCATTTGTGCTCGCGCTCTCTCTCAAATGAATACAATATTTTTTAAAAAGATTAATTATACGTATCTATGAGAGCCTTTTGGTATAGATCAAAATACTAATGTCATGATGTTTTGTTTTTGTTTCTGAAGACCATCTCTTGCAGATAATTATTATTTACGGTTTATTATACTGTCCTATTCTTCCTTCTTTACTTTAGAGAGAGTTCATGGTTGTAGAAGTGGGTTACCTGTTACTTGCAGGAATGTCACTCACTATTAATATCACTTTGTAGCACAGAAATTTTTTTAGCATAATTAGAGGCAGCCAGCCTGCTTAAATAGAGCTGGTTAATTAAGTTATAAAATTCTAAGGGAATATGATGAACTAAAGTAGACATGTGTAGTTAGAGCTTTCTGTTCTGCTTTTTTATCAAATGTTTCTGGCACCTGGTTTTCTCAACTGCCCTTCTGTTGAATATGGTTTTCAAGTTGATGTGAGGAAGAGTCAGTAGTACTTTCTGGACAAGTAAGCTCTTCATTTGTAGAGTGATGATATGTCAACACACATTTTCCAAAATAACAGTCCTACTACCCTCAGTGTCTTGGAAAGAGTTACCTGGTACCCAAGAGAGTGGAGTACAGCTAGCTTAGAGCCTTGATCCGACACCAAGCAAGAAGGTTTATGAAAGGAGATAGCCCAGAGAGCAGGAGCCCTGCTCTGCTGTGTCGACATGTCTAGAGCTCAGAATAAAACTGAGTTTCCTGCTTTGGCCATAGCTGGGTCTTAAAATAACCTGAAGAAATTATAGTTCTGATTACATAGAAAGTGAAGGACTTAGAACATTCTCCTAATAAAGCCATGAGAATGACACAGAGCTTAGTCATCAGCAGTCCTTCCCTAACAGGCATTTTAGAGAGAAAAATAGAGCTTTGAAATTGGATAATTTGATTTGAAATCCTGCCTAATTATTTTAAGAATGCAGAAAACCTTTCTTTTTGGCCAAAAAAATAATGATCTGGAATCCAATTATGAAAGAACAGGCTTTTAAAATGTTTGATATCTCCAGTAATGGAAAAAAAAATCCTGTCTTTAAAATTACATTCTGCTGGAAATCTCATTCTTGGATGTCTTTCTTTTTGCATTTTGAATGGAGGAATTTAATGTAATTTCCTTTTGGAAACATGGTATTGGAAAAATTAGATGGGATGTTTGATTCTGTGTTGGATGCTATCTACTAGGGTACAGATTTTAAGAGCAAACACTTCTAGTTTCATTTTAATTCCCAAAGGGAGATATCTGACTTAACCAGATGCCTTGAAATTTGTCACAACATAGATTGTTTACATGGAATCAGAGCCCAGTTATGCATCCATTTGATTAGCACACCAGGAATAAAATAAGCAAAGTGGACAAAGCCTTTAATAATTCCAGCTTTTTTAAATTATTACTATTCACAGTTAATACACTATTCCAAAAGGCATTTATTGCCACACTGTCTCACCATGTTTATTCGTATCCTATTGTTTTCTCAGAATCCTGTTGATTCACAGAGTATTTGCATTGGTGCCGTATAAATAATATGACTGATCATAAACAACGGACTAGGATTTCCAATTTTTAGAAAAAGGATAATAAAGTCAGTTAAAGGAAATCTATACTAAGATACTTACTTTTTTACTTATAAATTAAAAGATAGAAATTCAATTAATAAAACTTTCTGCTAGATAGCCTCAAATGGTTTCAGTTATTTTTACTACAAATTTAGCTGGACCTTCACAGAATTCGCCTGTTTCACATGGGATTTAGATTTAACTAAGTCTTAGCAAAGAGCCTTGAAACAGGCGGTTGAGCAAACATTTGTTGAAAGGAAAAATGAGTTATTGAAATATTGTGTCTTCTATTATCATTCTTGAGAAATGGTGGTGAGACAACTTAGTAGAAGTGACTAACAAGTACGTATATATGAACACAGGATGTAAGTCTCCAAGGTAATCAAGACCATCAGGAGGATGTTAGACCAAAATTAACACCGAGAGAAATGTGTTATGCATATATTACAGCCCACGTGTGGAAATCTGTTCATTTATAGAGAGATTGCCTCTCTGTGAATGGCTAAGTTGGCTCTTCCAAGCACAAAAAAACTCTTAGGGCCATTCAGAAGTAAGAGCCACACACTGAAAGATTTTAAATCATAAAGTGTCTGATTAGTAAATACATCTTTAGATATAGGGATGGAAATTTTATCAGAGACTACATATGGATGTGGAGGACTCCAGGAGTGAGGCTTCAGACTGAGAGACTCTGAGGAGCCAGAATCTTCTAATGGTATACTCAGAGGACACTCCCAGTTCTCTGGCCACATTTTCACTTCTCTTGATCCTGAGGATTGGTCACTTATTCCTCGTCAGATTCTTCCCAGACCTACAACCAGACAGGACATACATAGGATCTTAACTTTCACTTAGATGTATCTACAGCTCATTTGCTAATACTGAAACAAGAAACAGGCAGCTTACAAGCAAACAAATGTACAAAATGGCTCGCTCTTGTTACTTGCCCCACCTATTTAGACTTTGTAGGTGAGGCAACTGAAATGGGATCAAGGGTGTATCTTAAAAAGTAATAATAATACTTTGTGAGTATCAAGTGGTGTGAACTTTCAATGTGTGATATTTCATTTGTTCCTCTCTAGAACCTTCTTTGTAGGTGGTGGTGGGGGGGGAAAAAGTAAGGAAACTGAGCTCATGGAGGCTGGACTACTTATATCAAGAAGCACTGATGGATGCCCGTTGAATTTACTCCAGAGTGGATGTTGCTGTGTCTTGCTAGAGTTTAGGAAAAAGACAAAGTAAACAGTATGTAATATATGCCAAAGCCAGAATAAGCAAGATGGGGAAGGCCTGAGAGGCATTTCAAAGGCGATCATTGAAGGGAAGTTCTGTGTGTTTGAGGATGGCTGAAGGGCTTGATCTGTGATGTTGCCATGGTAGGAGTTGAAGTTTTGGAACAGGGAGGAGATACAGGATTAAGGGCCTTTAATTCCATGCAAAGATGGTGGTTGTAAACTTCTGAAGGATTTTAAACAGTAGAGCTGATGATCAGAAATACTACTTCTTTTTTCTTTTTAATTTAAATTCAAATTAGTTAACCTCAAGTGTAGTATTGGTTTGAGGAGTAGAGTTCAGTGATTCATCACTTACAGATGACACCCAGTGCTCAACCCAACAAGTGCCCTCCTTAGTGTCCATCACCCATTTAGCCCTTCCCCCCACCCACCTCCCCTCCAGCAATCCTCAGTTTGTTCTCTATGGTTAAGAGTCTCTTAGAGTTTGCCTCCCTCTCTGTTTTTATCTTTTATCTCTCTTATTTTATTTATCTCTTATTTAATTTATTTATTTTGTTTTATCTCTCATATTTTATTTTTCTTTCCCTTCCCCTATGTTCATGTGTTTTGTTTCTTAAATTCCACGTATAAGTGAAGTCATATGAAAATTGTCCTTCCCTGACTGACTTATTTTGCTTAGCATAATGCCCTCTAGTTCCATTAGCGTCGTTGCAAATGGCAAGATTTTATTCTTAGAAATGTAACTTTGGGGGCATCTGGGTGACTCAGTTGGTTACGCATCTGCCTTTTGCTCAAGTCATGATCCAGGGCTCCAGAGATGGAGCCCTGTTGTGGACTCCCTGCTCATTGGGGAGTCTGCTTCTCTCTCTCTCTTTCTCTGCCTACCCACCCCCTCGTTCATGCTCTCTCTCTCTCTCTCTCTCAAATAAATAAGTAAAATATTGGGAAAAAAATGTAACTTTGGTTGCAGATGGGACACTCCTTAAAATGGGTTGTGTAACTATTATATAGCCTATTAACTCTTAACTGTTAAATGCCTGGACAGAAATAGTAATGGAATAATGAGAAGGAACTGGAAGGACCACAAATAGAGAAATAAAAAATTGGGGGGGGGAATCTAAAATGACTCCTGTATTTCTAGTGTTCATGACTGGGTAAATGTGATGCCAGTCTTCATTCATTTGACAAGTATTTTTTGAGTGCCTCTGATATACCAGACGCTGTAGATGCCTAAGATCATTGCGGGAACAAAACAACACTCTTGTACACTTGCCCTCGTGGAACTTGAAATCCGTGTGTGTGAGTGTTTTCTTCCTACTGCTTATCTTGCTACCCATCTGGACTGACAGGTGTTCACTGGGGCCTGGAGTGGAGCATTGACCAATTTTTACTGAATGAGGTAAGGAAGAAGGAGTAGAAAAACCTTAAGCAGTGGAAGTGTACATAGGCAGAAGGCATCCTATGGAAACTTCAGCATCTGGCTCGGTTGGCTATTCTCAGAGTCATCAAGTGTGAGAGATACGTGGAAACTGGGCCTTGGTGCACACACCCAGCACACATACATCTACATATATTTACATATATAGTGAATGTGAGAAGGGTAATCTGTAGGTAATTAACTGCTGTCTTTCTCTGAGAACTGAAAGTTAACCATTTTTTACACTTGAAGAAAACCCTGTTTTGCAGGAATTTGAACCTCAGAGATACTAATCAGTTGTAAATTTCAGATGTAGACTATTGCCTTTTCTTACTTAAGGGAAGTGAAATTGCCTCAGCCATCTACCCACTTTGTGATGAGGCCCTGCCAGTGGAGCCATAGTTGAGAGGATTTCACACTTGATTCCTAGTAGTTAGTCTAAGTTAAGGCAAAGACACAACTTGTACAAAGGTTGGCATCAGGCGAACAGTATGTTTTATGTTGCAGGTTCGAGATACTTAAATCTAAAGCTAATGGCATAAGATTTTAAAAGGTAGTAATGCATGTGAAAATAAAGTTCAAGCTTGGGGGAGGAGGAAGATGAAGAGAGTAGGTCTATGTATACATACTCTCTCTCTCTCTCTGGGTCTCTTCAGAGATTGAGAGAGACCCAGACAGAGATTCAGAGAGTGGTTTGGAGTGAGTAGATATGAGTTAAAACATTGCTTAATGGAATATTACCACCTCAACACCTGGTTCAAAATATACCTGGAGAGTGTTTCTAAAAGATTTTGGGTAGGAGGCATTTGTAATAAAATTTAGTGATTTCAATATATAGGATATGAAATAAAGATAGGAAAATATGTATACAGAAGGGAAGTTGCATTTCTAAATATAGTATATTGCTTTTAATATGCCATATAAGAAATTTTAGGAGACTCCAAAATCATTTTAAGTTTTAATAATAGCGATAGATATGTTTTTACTGTGTCATTCATTATGAATTAGAAAAAACTAATAAAACACCCTGAATCACTAAAGCCTCATAGGTTTGCATGTTGTAGTGTCCTTCTTCAACTGTTCTTAGAGGAAAAAATTATGACATATTCGATACAATTAATTTCAGAGCAAATCTGTTAACACATGTAATGACTTGGACAGGGATCAGAGATACACTATATAGCAAATAATATTGGGGATTTAAATAATTGATAAAAAGCGTCATTGGGGTAGATATTTTAAAGTGACAGAAATGACAAAGGCTTTGATTGTTTTCCTTCTTGAAATTTTTTAATCACTTTGGGCCTTTAAAATTGCCAAGTTTAAGTGTTTAGAAAATAAGTCTAATTCTCTCCAAAATACTGTAATCCTATAATTCATCTGCAGTCTTTAGTAAAATAATCCATATGAGTATTAAATAATGTTCATTCTAAACCATCCTGCTCAGTTCATGTTTTTGTGAACACTGAGTTGTTTTACCTTTTTTAAGCTACTGTTTTATATATTTCTACCTCCCCTCTTTTCATGTATAATGTAGGATATCATTTAAAATTAGAAATGCTCAGGATGCCTGGGTGGCTCAGTCACTTGAGCGTCTGCCTTTTGCTCAGGTCATGATCATCCCAGGATCCTGGGATGGAGCCCTGCGTCCCACATTGGCGGTGTGTGGGGGGGTGTCCCTGCTCAGCAAGGAGCCTGGTTCTCACTCTGCCTGCTGCTCCCCCTCTTGTGCTTGCTCTCTCTCGCTCTCTCTCTCTCTCTCTGACAAATAAAATCTTAAAAAAAAGAAAAAACAACCTCAGATGTTTAAAAAAATAAAATAAAATAAGAAATGCTCCTGAAACAGAATATATTAATGACATGATGAAAATAGGATGACTTTATGAATATAGGACTGCCATTTCTTGTAAACTAAGTCTGGCCTTGAGAGCAGAGTAGGATGCCCCACTGTCTGTTTTCTGGAGGTTTGGATTCTTTGGCCTTGGTTCCATCCCACTCTTGAGGACATGCAGCTCCTGAACTCTTTTCCTACAAGGATCTCTTAGTTTCTGTGTAGGATTCTGGTTCACCCGACTTTACATACTAACCTCCAGTGCAGCAGTCCATATTCCCTTGCTGCCTAAGGCATAATGTCCTGTAGTTTCTCCATTTTGTGTCTTTCCATGTCACTCAGCAGTTGCTCTTCACTAGATGAAGCTCATGGTTTTAGGTCCTATCTGTGGGGTGCACAAAGAATCGCTTCCCTCTGGAAGCCTGCCACCTTCATGGGAAAGGAACCCAAAGTATATCATGGATTATTGTATGACCTTCTTGAGGTATGATATTTCGTTGGAATTGCGTAACACTATTTTTAAGTTACTGTCTGGGAATTCATGTGTCCTGAATCATCTCTCTCCTAGAAGGATGCATAGGTCCTCCCACTGACCGCTCCCACACCAAGGGAGCATGGTGGGAACACTGCAAAATAAACCAGTAGAACTCAGTGGCCATCCCACACGAAGAGGCTCAAATACTTTAAAAGATGGTATTTTATGAGCAGTGGAAAATTTGTCACAGGTGTTTCAACTGACACTACCTTTATTGTTACTCTGTATCTACATCTGAAGACTCACACTCTAGTAGTTGTAATACAATAGATGTAAAAGACAGAAAAAGCCAATTCTTGTCAATGTGTCACCAAACATATTATCAAGGTTCATCTCATAAGGGCATCAGAGGAATTAAAGTTGCCTTTGGGCTCCATGTTATAAGAACTCGCTGAGATGCCAGACTACCTCCGTAGCTGCCTGCATACAGCAGCAGGGAGCCTTCAATTAACTGTATCAGTTCTATTTGTAGTACAAAGGATCTGTGACTTAGGGTAGCCTACATAACTTAAAAAGAAAAAAAAACTCAACTGGATCTTAGCAGTATCCTGAAGTACAGCCTGAGAGAAAAGGATACATGGGGTCAGTCAGGAGCATGTAGGATAGTAACTAATTCAAAGGCAAAGGGGTCTTAGGTGGAGCTTTAAAAAACGTTCAGTCTAGTCAATAAGAAATTTGGCGAAAATGTCTTTGAAAGAAAGGTAAGCCAGAATGTAGAGCAACATTCTCCATCTATAGATTATATCTAGATTACATCTACAATAAAAGGCAGCAATTATAAAATGATTTAGTATAGAAAAAGATGACCTTTTAAAGAATGGTGGGTTGAAGACTTCTTGAGGTTATACGTAGAAATTCACATGGATGTGATAGTGAGAGATCATTTCTGTATGATTCTCATCTGGCAGTTTCTAGGACCATAGTTACAAATGGGTTAGAGGAATGTAAAGAGAAAAGGGTCAGAGTGTGGTAGTGGTTCTGATATTTTCTTTTACTCTTTGAAACTATAACTTTTACTAATTTTTGAGAAAAAAAATTGTTGGAGAGTGAAACTTGCAGGGCTTTTGCATAGTTTCAAAGCCGAGTGATTTACATTTTAACATATTTCCTCTTCCCATTTGGCTGCCTCCTCCTTTGGCTTTTTGGACTTATGTCTAATTAAGTAAATCCATGTTGTTAAAAAAGAATGTTGAAGCACTGAGAAAATTGTTGGGGATCTCTGGGTAATGTCACAAAATTAGATTTAAAAGTTACTGAAAGAAATATTGTGGCTCAATGAGGAGGTTGTCAGGTTTGTGATAATACTGAAAAAAAAAAAAACTGTATTGGTTCTCTCCAAATTAGGATTTCACAATATGGAAGTCATTCTGAGAGTTTTAATTAAGATAAAAAGTGATATATTCTGCACAAAATAGTAATTATTTTTGGTAAAAAATTTTTACAGAAATTGTTCAATCAAATTAAAATAAATATCTTTAAAATAAAAAAATTTTTAAGATTTTATTTATCTTTTTGACAGAGAGAGAGAGAGCACAAGCAGGGGGAGTGTCAGGCAGAGGGAGAGGGAGAAGCAGGCTCCCCGCTGAGCAGGGAGCCCGAGGCAGGGCTCTACCCCAGGACCCTGAGATCATGACCCAAGCCAAAGGCAGACACCTCCCTGACTGAGCCACCCAGGCACCCCTAAAATAAAAATCTTTTATTAAAATAAAAATCTATGAGTTTCCTGGTCAGTATATTCCAGTGGAATTTAAATGATGAAAAATGTTAATATGATTTTACTTTTTGAGTTCTGAATTTATTGGAATGTTTATTCTGTATGTCTCTATGTAGAAGATAAATAATTTTTTGGAAGATAAAAAATAATTTTAATTTAAAAAGCTATTCTAATATTTTATGGAAACTCTTCTATACAGAATATAGTTTCCATGAGTTGTTTTCTAAAATAATTTTAAGTCAAAATTAATTTATTTTTCAGAAAGTATATTATTGGAGCAGATAAGTAGAAGTGATAAATACCAGTATAGTATATTAGAAGTACAGTGTAGCATATTAGTGTAGCAACTTATATATAAGTGCAAACAAAAAGATTATCAAGATAATGAATATACTTATAAGTCTAATGAAGGAAGTAGAATAAATTCTTTTTTGCAGTCAAATGCTCTACCACTGAGCTATACCCCCATCTTTTTTGGATCTTTAGATTGAATGGACTTTCTGGTCCTTTACTCAGAATTCTGAGATACGTTTAGTAAAACTAATGCTCGGGCGCCTGGGTGGCTCAGTGGGTTAAAGCCTCTGCCTTCGGCTCAGGTCATGATCTCAGGGTCCTGGGATCAAGGCCCGCATCGGGCTCCCTGCTCAGCGGGGAGCCTGCTTCCTCCTCTCTCTCTCTCTGCCTGCCTCTCTGCCTACTTGTAATCTCTCTCTGTCAAATAAATAAATAAAATCTTAAAAAAAAAAAAACTTCTTTAAAAAAAAGTAAAACTAATGCTTATTCTTCTTTGTCCCTTTTTTGACTGTTCAATAGTCTCTCATAGAGCATTAAAACTGACTTAACAAACTCATAATCCTATACTAGGAGCATTCTTTTTCAGTTTTGTACTAGGAAATCACTTCTAAAAGTTGTACAATGTTTCCAGTTTATAAATAATTTGCAGTATAATATGAATAACAGTACGTTTAATGGTAATGATAGATACATAAGAAGATAGGAACAGTGAGAGTGGGGATTTGGTGTGGAATATAGCTTATTATCTTTTGGAACATGAAGCATTAGAAGGTAATCATTCTTCATCTCCACCGGGTCTTCACTTCAACTTCATCAGTTTCCTGCCCAGTCTAGAGCATGTATATTTGGAATGATAAACATTCCCAAAGGGAAAACAGAAGTGAAAAACCTGAGGTGAAATAGATATTTCAGTCATCAGAGTTTTTCTAGGGTACTTGCATGTCATTTCTGTTTTCTCTTTTTTTAAAGATTTCATTTATTTGAGAGAGAGAGCGCGCACAGGAGCCGGGGGAGGGGGCAGGAGCAGAGGGAGAGGGAGAAGCTGACTCCTGCTGAGCAGGGAACCCAACCCAAGGTGGGGCTCAATCCCGGGAACCCTGGGATCATGACCCAAGCTGAAGGCAGGTGCTTAATCTACCGAGCCACTCAGGCACCCTCATTTCTATTTTCTTGCTTGATGTCTTTGTCCCGTGAAGTGTTTGTCTGGGTGTAAAGCCTTTTTCCTTATGTGACTCAATAAAAGAGGGTTTCAAAGAGCTAAACAAAATAACAATGAGTGGAAATTTCCTTCAGCCAAGAAAATGAGAATGGAGATGGGAAATAACCAGAAAGGAAAAAAGAAGTGTTCAAGTAATGGTGAAATGTTTTTATGGTAGCCTTTCAGGGAAAGAAAGATACCTCTTATCTCTTTCCTCTTTTCCTTCCTCATCTAAAGGTCATCAATTGGCATAGGACATAAACACAAATCAGAAGGTGGTAGGAAATCAACCAATAGAAAGGGAGGGCGATGGTCCAGAACAGAATGAGAACAGAGATAGTCCTTTTGTCCATTCTGCATTGTTGCTATCAAACACTTAGTTTGGAGAAATTGATTGTTAACAGGTGAATATCCCTATAGATTTCCAATGTAGATGCCAAAACAGATTGAGTAAGTCAGTGGACTGGTCTTTCAGTTAAGAAGGAAGTGCATTCATATGTTATTGAGAAAAGTGACTGGGACTAGTTGAATTCACCAATTTTAAAAATCCTTGATCCAATGTGGTACATGGTTTGCCATGACATACATCCTTTTAATACGAACTATAAAGTTCAGTATTTTATTTTCTTTTAAGATTTTATTTATTTATTTGACATAGAGAGAGAGATTACAAGTAGGCAGAGAGACAGGGAGAGGAGGAAGCAGGCTCCCCGCTGAGCAGAGAGCCCGATGCGGGCCTCGATCCCAGGACCCTGAGATCATGACCTGAGCCGAAAGCAGAGGCTTTAACCCACTGAGCCACCCAGGCGCCCTAAAGTTCAGTATTTTAATGTGACATTATTTACCTACAAAATTAGGTTACTTGTAAAGTTTGATCAAATTCATATTCTTTTTAAAGATGTATTTATTTATTTTAGAGAGTGAGAGAGCATAGCATGCACGAGTGTGGTGAGAGACAGAGGGAGAGGGGAAGAATTTCAAGCAGACTACACTGAGCATGGAGCCCAATGCAGGGCTCAATTCCAGAACCCTGAGATGAAATCAAGTCAAGTGCTTAACCAACTGAACCACCCAGGCACCCCCATCTAATTTATATTCTGATTACTTTTTATAAAATAGACATTTAGTGCTTTAAAGATGGGGCAATTATAAAATAATATATATTATCTCTGAAAACAATATTGTTAACATCCTGTGGAAGCTGCTCCCAAAATTGAGGGAGACTCGCTCATGTGAAGTTAGCCAACCCCATGACTGCTTCAGAACATAAACAGTGTTTTACATACTAGTGTTGAACAAAAAATGATACCCTTGCTAAAAGCCACTTCTGCTGTATGGCTCCAACAAATGATTTCTACATTTAATGAGATGGCAGGGAATTTTTTCAACTAATGCAAAATATTCTAGGAAAAAAAAAACTGAAAAAAACTCTTACTGAGAAGTCTCTAAAAGGGTATGAAGTTTCTTATTTTACATTCATTAACTTTTTATTAAAAGTTCAGAAATAGGTTATTGGTCATGCATTGTAAATGCACCATCTGGATCCACCCAGCTTTCTAAGGGATTTCCCGTAATGTTACAAATTTATGAAGATGTATTTCATGTTGATAAAAGAATTGGGTGCTTGATTTTATATAAAATATATGTGTGTGTGTATAAGATAAAATGCATGTACATAAAATGCATTTTCTTGTAAAGTGTTGTGAGTTTAAATATAGATACATAGTTTTAAAATTTTTCATCAATCAGTATAGAGAGACTTATAATGAAAAGAAACTTGTTCTCTATCCCATTTCACCTTACTTCCAGTCCTGCTTCCTATGTTAGCCAATTTTAACAGTTTCTGACTTTTATGCTTCTGATAACAACATCTATAACTTTAAATAAGATGTTTGATTTATTCAGTTTAAACACTGTCTATTGACTTACTGCATGGTAATGAGAATAACTAATTGACCTCTTCCTTCCCCCACTTCATAATATAGTTACCACTGTTTTTAGTCTTTCCAATTATTGTCATTATCTTAAGTTTTTGTTAGTGCTCAGTAAGCCCACGAATAATAGTGTTCTTTACTGGTCTTCAGTTTATTGTGGTATATGCAGGTTTGAATGATTTGGAATGTAGGTGAGACTACGATGTAGTAGACTGGCAAACTGAAAACACCATACAAATGTGATTTGTTAAGGATTGTTGTTACACTAAAATTCCTATTTTTATTTTATTTATTTATTTACTTATTTTTTAAGATTTTATTTATTTATTTGACACAAAGAGGGAGAGAGATCACAAGTAGGCAGAGAGGCAGGCAGAGTGAGAGGAGGAAGCAGGCTCCCAGCTGAGCGGAGAGCCCGATACGGGTCTCGATCCCAGGACCCTGAGAACATGACCTGAGCCGAAGGCAGAGGCTTTGATCCACTGAGCCACCCAGGCGCCCCCTATTTTATTTTTTTTATTAAAGGTTTTTATTTTATTTATTTGTCAGAGAGAGAGAGACAGAGCACAAGCAGGGAGAGAGGCAGGCAGAGGGAAAAGCAGGCTCCTGATGAGCAGGGAGCCTGATGAGGGACTCGATCCCAGGAACCTGGGATCATGACCTGAGCCGAAGGCAGCCGCTCAACCAACTGAGCCACCCAGGCATCTCATCAAATTGCTATTTTAATTGAGAAAATAAGAGTTTAAATGATTGACATAAACCGGAGAAATTGTTAATTGGTAATTTCATTTCTTCAAATTCTTTTCTCTGATGTGCATGTAATTCACAACCAAATAAGAAATGGACTCTTCAAAAAATTTTCTATGATTAAAAAAAATATCAAGCAGCTCTAAAGTTAACTCATGGTGTATATGTTGCTTTTTGACAGTCTTTAATAGCTAAATTTATGCATTTCTTATAAATAAGGAAATAGGGAGGAAAAAAAATCCCCTATTCTTTTCATACTTTTCTTTTTGATTCATCAACTGTAAAACTGTCATTCTGTCTTTATGTGCTTATGTAAGCAAAACTTAAGCCTTTAATTTCCCAGAACCATAATGCACCATCTGAGTTATACTGAACTCAGTTTCAATATACAAGCAAAGGAAATGCGTTGAAAAAGCTGAAGATCGATGAAAAATGGACTCTTTGTGTTGTGTCAAAGTGTTGATGATTCTGAGAAGGAATATTGCAAAATGGATTTTTCTTGTCCAAAGCATTTGTTTGCTCTTCTGCTTTATATTTGAAGAATTAAAATACTTTCAAATTGAATGATCACATTTTAGTCTCTGTATCCAGGAATAATATTGTCTACAGTGAGACCCAGAGCTCTCTGAACCATGTCTTTCTAACGTGGCTAAAATATTTGATTATTTCAGAATAGAGGGATGGGAAAAGAAGTGGTCTAATGATTTATTAAGATATACCAGTTCTGAAATTTAATTTGTACTTTCTTATTAAATAATGCAATTTTTATGGAATATCATAAACATCCATTTTATCCCTCCTCTCTCTGAGCTCTGTTATTAACTACAGTGGGGGCTTTAAACAGTAACTTGAATTTCAGGTTCTTTATGAATTGACAAGTAAAATTATTAAAATGCCATATATTAATTCCGTATAGTTTTTTAGAAATAAAAATAAGGCATGCGTTTAGTTGAAAAAGTAACAATTCTTAGAACGAAAGTAGCAGTCATCTGCTGTATCTCTCTCCAGTTTCTTTCTCCAGTCCCCAGGGGCAACCACGTTTAGCAATTGTTGCTCTCGCTTCTGGTCTTTTACCTTAATAGTTCTAAATAATGGAGATGCCTGGGTGGCTCAGTCAGTTAAGCGTCTGCCTTTGACTCAGGTCGTGATCCCAGGGTCCTGGGATAGAGTCCTGCATCGGGCTCCATGCTCAGCGGGGAGCCTGCTTCTCCCTCTGCCTACTGCTCCCCCTGCTTGTACACTCTCTCTCTCTCTCTCTGAGAAGTAAATAAAGTCTTTAAAAAAAATCTAAATAATGTATTCATATATGAAATTCTGAGTTTATAAGCTTTAAGCACTATGTATTATTTCCTTGCTTGGGGAAATAAAGAATTTCCTCCTAATACCCATTTATATGTTCATCCACCATGTACCCTTGCTATGCTCACATGTGCGTATGCACGTGCACACACGCATACACACACACACACACACACACACACACACACACACAGGATGCATGCATGCAGGTTTCTTCCCCGCCTGCTCCAGTGGCTGTATCATAATGTTAAGTAAAGTCAACTAGTATTCATATGACTAGTTAAGTGTTTACTCCTGAGTCATCCATGCCTCTTGTTCCATTCTGCCCTTCTCCTGGACGTAATTATAAATTTACCCCGTTTATCTAGTTTTCTGGGCTTAAATATATCTGCCACGTGTCTCTAAAAAATACTGTCTGAATCTGCAACATTTCAGCTCTCTCTTTTCCTGAAGTTTCCAACTCTTTCTACTGGGAACTGGTTACTTTCTACGCATGGCACTCTTCCTGTGCATTTCCTTTGCTGTTCTCTCGAGTGATTCCCTCTTTCTTAGATCCTTATGGCCTCTTCACTGGTTTTTCTTTTGTTTTTATTTTCTGAAGAACATTTTATGATAGCTTATATTTATTGAGTTTTTCTGAACATGTCATTTTTCTCTCCTTATTATTAATACATTTATATGGATGGGCAGAGAGCACCAGTTGAAAGTCATTGTGAATTCTAGCCCCAGTATGATTCTCTTCCCTTTCTGTGTGGCTTCCTCATCTCCTTTGGAGGCTTTTTAGACTCTTCTCTTTATCTCTGTTCTAAAATTTCACATTTATATGCCTTAGTCTCCTTTTATTCATTTTGCTGGGTAGTTCTGTGGAGCTTTTCAGTTTGGAGGCTCATTTTTTCCAGTGCTTCAAAAAAGTTCTTCACTTTTTAAGAACATTCCTTTATCAGAGCATACTGTTCTTATTTTCATGTACTAGGCAACTTTATTAGATAGATATTAATTAAAGTTAATCCAGTTTCTATTTTTCTACCCACAGTTTATGCTTTTGCTTTGTCCGCCACCCCCTTAACATTTGTTTTGATCTCTCCTGAGTGTTGGGAGCTTTCATATTTAAGAGTGTGCATTTGCTCAGTGGAAGCTCATTATTTGTGTGGCGACTGTGGACTGGACGGCTTCCTCTGTGGGAGGCTTGAGTCATTAGCAGCTCTTTGATTGAGTGTATCTGTTTTTGTGTGCTTGTGTTTTGGAGAATCCTTACAAACCAGTGTCTTCAGATTTCTTCTCACGAGTTGTTCAGTGTCTCCAGAGAGGACTCTTGTAGGCTTCTACTTGATGGGGAGACACTTAGCTGCCAGAGCTCACTCAGCAAGTAGATTGGCAAGTATGCTATGGAGAGGTGCACCCCATTTGCCACTTTCCAGCTCCCTGTGCATCTCAGGTTTTCTGCTAGGACCAGGGTCCCCTCTCAGTTCAATTCATTCAGGCAAGAACTCTCTAGTCTTGTATAGGTAACCAGTCCGGTAGGTGTGGAGGTTGGAAAGAGACCTGGAGATGGGGAGAAATCTCTTGGCTGTTGGGGAGAGGACATGGCAGTTTAAATGCTTTGTAATTAGACCTTAAACCAGCTCCCCTGCTTTGGACCTGGCATCTGACCACTCTCCTTCCCAGGTTCTGAATCTCTTGGGGACTGTGGCAGGAGCAGATGGTACTTCCTCATGGCACTTACTTCCGGTGGTGCTGTCTCCATTCAAAAGGGCTATTTATCACTGTTCATTTCACTTGTCCATTTTAAAATTTCATTGAACTCCCTTGCACAGTTTTGTCATCTCTTCCATTACCTTTTTTATTGTAGGCTTACGGAATTTTAATTATTTTACTGACATTTTATGGTATTTAAAAAGGATGAGAAATAAATATATTTGGTCAGTCTACCATTTTTATTCAGAAGTCATACAGTTTTTATGTCACCCCAATTAATGTTATGAGTATTACTGTTGATGTTCTTCTTATTACTATTTGTAACATGAGGTATTTTAAGATACTAATATTGGAATCTTCCCAAGAAATTTCCCAAAATAGACTACTGAAGAACCTCATTATGGTCGTAGACCTGATCTACATTGTAATTTTAATGAGGATGTCATAAGATTAAATTTTGTGATGAACACTTGTGATCTCTTTCAGTGATGTATTCATACATTCATGTCTTTGGTAATCATTCCTCTGTCTAGAACTCAGCTCTTCAGCAATCTCGTTCTATTGGTAAGAAATGCTAGAACACAAAAATATCAGAAACATCTTTGCAAAACCCAAGTTTGCATTTTGGTCTGCAAATGCTTCTCTAGGGATAGCCTGTAGGAGACTTAAGCAAAAAAGCATATACTTCTCTTTCATAACCAATTATAATAGCTTTTGAGATGTACATTTTAAATACACAGAGCTCAGAAAATAAAATGTAAGAAAGTAAGAGGGAAGCCTACCAGCAGGCAAGAGACAATCTATGAAATGATCAACCACAACGAGGCAGACAGAACTAGAAATGGTAAACAAAGGGGCTTAAGTTCTTATTAAGAACTTGTAGCAGAAGGTGTAGGTACACCACCCATATTTCCTGAGGCTCTTATCATTTTTGTGGTTAGCTCTTGCCAGCATAGTTCTCTCTTGGCCTGAGAGTTTTCTTTGGTAGCTCAAGCCTACACCAGATGCCTATTACAGGTGCATGACAGGTCCGAAGTGCCAGAGAATTAATGCCACCAGGAAGTATTCTACAACCAATGACTGACAGGAGTTGATGTGTAAATTACTCAGCTTCCTTACCCCTTGGTTAAGTCTAAAGAATGTGTTGTGCACTGGCGACCAGAGGTCCCTAGAGGGATGAAGCTCCAGTTGTCTGTAGTTGTAATTTGCTTTATTCTTGGCTGCCTTCCTTTACTGTCTCATTTCCCTACTGTGCTGCTGGTGTTTTATAGAACCATCTCTCAAATAAACCACTTGCACTGAAACCTTTGCCTTGTTGAAGAGAACCCAAACTACACATGGACCATTTAGATTTGGGGAACAATGATCTATTCTTCAGTAGGACAGTGTTATATGTACAAAAGGTACAATATTTAATTTTCAGGATGACCCACAATCACTGAAGAAACACTCATTGATATCAGTATATTCTGTTGAAGAAAATGAGAATTGGGTGTATATTTAAGAAAGTTTTCCCATTTAAAATAGCTCATATATTACAGTTCTGGTGTTTGACCTTTACCTACACAGAAATTTAAATCATCCCGAATGATTTGTTTGATTAGAATTCTGATATCCAAGATGTTATTGTGTTAATTAAAGCGTATGCTTGAATTTTCAAGAAAATGGGAAATAATTAACTTAACAATGCTCAATAGGATTCCTACCTAAGCCCTCATAAATTCATGAGAATTTACTAGTGAAGGTATTAGTGATGCTAATCATATACTTACTACTCTCTATAGAAACTTTCAAACTTAAAAAAAAAGCTACACGCGTATTATGAAAAAAATGTTGGCATGAAATACTGTGAGCGTGTCTGTGTACACGCTGCTTCCGCTCCTCCTGGCAATTCGTTTACTAGAATGTCGTTCTCGCTACCATATTTCCACATTGTCCTAACCCTCCTGGGATTGTCTGGGTTCTATGGGACAAAGCATACTTTCATTCTACTACAGACGTTTGGTTAACGGGAATCATTGTAAAGCTAACATGGAAGTGTAACTGGAATAAAGTTTGCCTCCAGGCTTTCCCTTCCCGCAGTCTCATCTTCTAACTGAGAAAAGTGGAAAGGGGGGCATCTGGGTGGCTCAGTTGGTTAAGCATCTGCTTTTGGCTTGGGTCATGATCCCAGGGTCCTGAAATCAAGACCAGCATCAGGCTCCTTGCTCAATGGGAGCCTGCTTCTCTCTCTGCCTCTGTCCTAAGGCTTGTACTTTCTCTTGCTCACTCATTCTCTCTCTCTCTCTCAAATAAATAAATAATATCTTGAAAAAAAAAAGAATAGAAAAGTGGAAGAAATTGAGAGGTGGATTTTTGGACTGGTGTAGGAGAGAGCCAACTCTCTCTGCCAGGAGAATGGGAGAAACATATCTGTTGTTGATCCTGGAGGAGTGAAACTGAAGAAAAAGAGGTGGAACGGGAGAGAAGGTATGGAAAAGTAGTGAGAGTACGAAACCACAGAACTTAAAACGTTGATGTGTCACATTTTCATATTGTACAGTGTTTATGCTACACTCCTGTCCCCCGCTCGACAATAAAATCAAATTACCACAAAAAGGCCACAGATGAGTGTGTTTATTTTTATAGGGATCCAAAGGATAGTTTGGGTTTTTTTGTTTGTTTGTTTGTTTTTACTTATGTTAACAACAGGATCAATGCCAGGGGATGGATAAGAGTGAAAAATGCAGAGCAGACAGCAGTAATTTAGTGGAGACAGGAAGTTAGAGCTAGAAGTAACCGTAATACTGTGAGGTCCTGGGAATTCCCTTAAATATGAGGAAAACCACTGGGCTTTGCCTATAGAGGGAAAACAAGTCTAATCCAGTCTGACCTAAAAATTATGTGGTGGTGGAGGTACTGAAGGGCCAGGGAGATACAGATACAGATAGCTGGGTTTTTAACCATGCAGTGCCCACAGACTTTACAAGTCTTAAAAATGTCCAGATGCTGAATTTGAGCATTTCGGTTTTAACTGCCAGGTAAAGAGGTGGTGCAGCATCTTTCCTGAGGCCTCAGTTGATTGGCCACACCTCCAGGCCTCCATAGCTCCCAGGCACCTAGAATGATCTCTGCTCTGTGCTGTGCCCTGCAAGTTATCATGGAGTTATTTTGCTGTAGGCCACTCACTCCCCTGTAGCCTTGATCTGATGAGAAAAGGAGAGCTACCGTGTTTTTTCCCCTGACAATTCTCTGCCATTATTTTCAGTCTACTTCTCTGGCATTCACCCTCTGAATTTCTTTTCTGGTCATGTATTCACTGTCATTCTCCTGTGGGATCTCACTTTCCACTTAGGCCTCTTCTTCCCAGACTTGGTGATGTTTATCTATGTTGTCTGGTATCCCCACTAATGACAGGTCCTGTCTGTCAGTTTGCTAATTATCACACAGCCCAGCCACAACCTTACGAAATGAACATGCTAGTTCAAATATGTTGGTATGTCAAAGTGGAAAAGTAAAATATGTAAGTTGCATACTTAGCAACAGTGACAGGAATTTATTGCTTCACTTTCACTGATATTTGTTTAAGGGTAGATGAAAGAGCAGTCTGGTAAGAAGAGACTGTGTGTTTGGGAATCCACTATTCATGGACTTGATTTTCCTTCTACTTCTTACTAATGAAGCAGTATTTTAATTCCCCTGAGCCTCAATTCCCTTATAAAATCAGGATGATAATAGTTGTCTCAGGGATATGCCAAGGAGTAAATGCAAAGCACCTTTCACATCATGCCTCTACATGATAGGGTTGTAGATAAATTATGCTTGCAGTAGTGTAGTCCTACTAATGGTTCTAAATTAAGGGCTCAATGAATGGAGTACAGAAAGGGAGAAACGGTAATGTTGCAGGGGAGAAACCTGGCAGAAAACTTCTTAACCAAGAAATCAAAGAAAATATCGCCAGTGATATGTGTGATCTACTGTACTTATGTGGGAGTGATAAGGAAGGCATTTTACCTTTTTGTGCTCTTCCCCCAAATTCATATCCTCAGTCTAATAATGCAAAAATATCAGACAAATTCAAATCAAAGAATATTCTACAGAATAGTTGAGCAGTAATCTTTAAGAAGTGTGAAGGTTATTAAACCCCAGGAAAGATTGGAAACCACCACATGTCAGAAGATCAGTGAGATACAGCCACTAAATGCAACGTGGCACTCTGGATTGGATCTTGGATCAGTGAAAAGGATGCTAATGGGAAACTGATGAAATCCAAATAAAATCTGTAGTTTATTTCATAGTATTCTATCAATGTTAATTTCTTAGTTTTGGCACATGTCCCAAGGCTGTGTATGATGTTAACATTAGAGCAAGTGGGGTGAAGCCTATATGAGAACTTGATGTATTATCTTGACAACTTTTCTGAAAATTTGAAATAATTCCAAAAGAAAAAGTAAAAAAAAAAAAATTGCTTAACTTTAAAAGTCAAACAGTAACAGAGAACAGATTGGTGGTTGCCAGTGGCTGGAGTAAGTGGAGCCTAAGGGAGTTTTTGGGGTGATGGACCTGTTTTGTGTCCTGATTATGAGTATAGTCATATTAATCTATACATGTATTGAAATTCATAGACCTGTACACCAAAAGTTTCCACTTTATGTGCCAATTTGAAAAAATAAAGGAAAGAAAGAAAGAAAACGAATGGGAAGAATATAAGGTACAAGAAAAGAATTATAGGGCGCCTGGGTGGCTCAGTGAGTTAAAGCCTCTGCTTTCGGCTCAGGTCATGATCTCAGGGTCCTGGGATTGAGGCCTGCATCAGGCTCCCTGCTCAGCGGGGAGCCTGCTTCCCCCCCACCTCTGCCTGCCTCTCTGCCTCCTTGTGATCTCTCTCCCTCTGTGAAATAAATAAATAAAATCTTTAAAAAAAAAAGAAAAGAAAAGAATTATAGAGCCCTGTTTCTTCTGTATAATACTGTCATCATTAAATCCACAGAACATTATTCAATATTTCTGTTCTTTCATTTCACGAATATTCTTTGACTCCTAATGATGCATTGGACTCCTTGCTAAGGCTTGGAGGCACACAAGAACTCGGCATGTTCTGATATTGAAACAAGTCCTCATGTCAAGCCAGGCCAAAACATACTATAAAAAATTCTTTTGAAGAAGTCAGGGTATAAGAATATGAGGAGTTCAATGGCATGAGATATTTACACATTTCAAGATTTCGTCAGTATTAAATTAAACAAAGTGAATTACAACAACCTAAGTTTAGAGTAGACATTAACATCCTTGGACGAATAGGGAGTTTTCATGAAGCAGGTACGTAGGACTAGAGGAGAGATTCTTTGTCTGTGATTTAAGACTGTTATCTTTAGGAAGGGAACTTAGCCACCACAATATTTTTGTTTGTTTCAAAATTGTTCTGTACTGCATAACATAATTTCTGTGTCCCCCCCCATTCATTTGTTGAATGCCTAACCTCCAAGGTGATTTTATTTGGAATCATAAGGTTTAGATGAGATCATAAGGGTAGATCCTTATAAAGGGATTAGTGCCTCTATAAGAAGAGACCAGAGAGGACTCCCTCTCTTTCTCCTCCCACCATTCCCTCTCCATCTACCATGTGAGGAGAAAACAAGAAAGCAGGCTTCTGTCAACCAGGAAGAGGGCACCAGACACTAGAACCTTGATCTTGGGCTTCTTAACCTCCAGAACTGTGAGAAGTAAAGGTTTGTTGTTTAAGTCACACAGTCTGTGGTATTTTGTTACAGCTGTCCAGGCAGACTAAGACAAAAATTATATTAAAATACTCAATACTGGGGCACCTGCGTGGTTCAGTAAGTTAAGTGGCTGCCTTTGGCTCTGGTCATGATCCCAGGTTCCTGGGTTCAAGCCTGCATTGGGCTCCTTGCTCTGTAGGGAGCCTACTTCTCTCTCTCCCTCTGCCTGTTGCTTTCTCTCTCACTATCTCTCTCTCTCTCTCTCTCTGTCAAATAAATAAATAAAATCTTAAAAAAATAAAATACTCAATATTAGTGAGCATTTACTATATGTAAAATACTTATAAAGACTTCACAGGTATTAACCTACATGGTTTTTGCAAGAACCCTAGGAGATAAATATTACTATATCTCTCATTTTAGAGATAAAGAAACTGCATCATGATGCAGATTTAAAATAATGTGCCTAAGATCGTACAACTGGTTTAAAGTGGCAGAGTCATGATTTGAATCCAGGTATCTGACTCCAGAGCACACGCCCCACTCCATTAAAATGCATAGGATCTGTAGTCATGGTTGTTTCATTTTTCCAGCTGGAAAGAATCATAAAATGTTTCAGATATCCAAGGAACCTTGATTTTTAGGAAAAACTGCTTTAAAATACAACTAGTTATAAAATTCTTTTAAAAAATTATTATTATTCTGGAAGGAACCGGCCTTTACCATGCCCTCCCATTGGCACTGTGCCCCTTGCTAATGTGCATGGACCAGTACCTCTTACTTTGCTGCCTGCCAGCAGAACATGACCTTGGCAACCTGGTGTGCCAGCCAGAATTCCAAAATAGCAAAAGTAGCACTCAAGTTCCTGAAGAAACTCTTTGAACCATCAAGTACGCCTTGCTATCGACATGGCCATAATCCTTTTACAAGGTGGCTCATTAGCCAGTGTTTCAAAGTGTCTCTTAATTGTCTGTTTGTTTATGATGTTCTTGTAATTCTAATATATTCTTCCCTTAATTTTGTGTTTCCTATTGTTGGAATCGCCTAATTTGTCTAAAATATTCCATTTCGTGTTACTCAGCAATGACCCCATTTGCTTGCAAGCATTTTGGTGGCAAACATGATAATTATATGGGATTTTGTTTTGCATTATTGTTTTTGGAACAAGAACAGGAATCCTAATTTCTCTGTACAATTGCTGAAAAACAGGGTGCTCTGTAAATGAATTTTATGTGGCTAAATGTTCAGCTTTTAGAGTCAATTTAATTCTGAAAGCGTAATAATAAACTTGATACAAGCTGCCAGTGAGCAGAGAGGTAGCATACAGCATATGTTCACATGAAAATGTCATCCTTTTACAGTGAGCCTCTAGACTGTTCATACCAAATCTGCCCTACGCCACTTTTCTGGATTCCAAACTCCATATTAAATCTAGCCACATAGATGGAGGTTTCCCAGCCTCAGCACTATTGACATTTTGGGCTGGCCAGTTCTTTGTGGTAGGGGGCTGCCCTCTGCCTTGTAGGATATATGGCAGCACACCTGGCCTTTACCCACTGGATACAAATAGCACCCCTCCCCAGTCATGATGATCAGAAATGTCTCCAGAAATTTGCCAAATGTCTCCTGGTGAACAATATTATCCCCAGTTTAGAACCATGAACTTAGGTATTTTATAGGCCCATGAAAGTCAATATGTACAAAATTAAACTCATTTTCCCCTCAAATATTCTCCTCCAGAAAAGTTAAGAACATGTCTGAGGCAAACCACACTTCTGTCCTTTAATAGCTCTGTAACTTGATCTAGCTACTAAATTCTCCATACCTCAATGTCTTCATCTGTAAATAAATACACTAATAAAACCACCTTTATATGACCGATATGAGGATTAAATGAACTGATACATGTAAAACACTTAGAACACTGTCCTGCCCATAGTGTGCTTAAGTTAATGAGTGTTTGCAACAACAACTGAAAACTGTTAAGTGCTAGCCATATTTATACAGTATAGGAAACTCCTAAGATTTGTCTTTCCAAAGGATGTATGCAGATGATTTAAGCAGCTATCTAAGTGATAGTAAACACACAGAACAATGATTGACCTCATTAGTAATCAAGAGAATACAAAATAGCATCATGATGTAGTATTCAAATGTATTAAGTTAGAGAAGACTTAAAAAATACTCGGGATTAATAACCAGGTGGCAAAAAGGCACTGATGAGCTTTTGGGAGAACAAGGAGCTATCTTCTTCCTGGAAGATCTTTTGGCAGAATATATTGGAGCTGTAAAATATTTATAGCTTTAAACAGTAAATCTGGGTCTAGAAATTTATCCTAAGGGAGTAATATGCTGAAAAATTAATAAAGTAGTATGTTGATTACTCTTATTTATGATTGCAAAAATCAGAAGTAATTTACAAACTGAATAATAGAAGACAAAATAACTCATGGTATATTTATGTCGTGTAATATCTAGGTATCACATTTTCAAATAATATTCGTAAAATTGAGAAAATTCTCTGACTGTGGTAATTCTTGGTTCAAAATGCCCCCATCACTTTCAAGATAATTTTTAAAATCTTTAAGTATGTTGGAATATGTACACATAAACACTATCCTTTTAACGTTATTTTTTGGCAAATGCTGCCTACTTTTTTTTTAATTTTATTTATTTATTTGAGAGAGAGCATGAGCAAGGGGAGAGGTAGAGTGAGAGAGACAAGCAGACTCCCCACTGAGCAGGGAGCCCAACATAGGGCTTAATCCCAAGACCTGAGCTAAAGGCAGATGCTTAACCAACTGAGGCACCCAGGTGCCCCAGATGCTGCCTACTTATCTAAGCATATATTCTCTCTAGGTTTCCTTCATAGTTTCACAACCCCCACACTTTGTGAGATTCTGATACACCATAAGTAGAGGGGCTTGCATCTGCATTTGAGAACCATATGAAGGATTTTCTGCTAGACTTGTGAATGGTGACTTTTCATGATGTGGAGATACAGAATGGCTGAGGACTGCTGCCCCATTGCCCTAGCTTTGCTCACCTGCTCAGTTCCCTGAACAAACCTTGCTGCTTCCTTCACCTTTGAGCATTGACCCACCAACCCATTTTCTCAACTTGGATTGCTCTTTTTCCCCTTTAGACTTTCTCATCTTTTAAAGATAAAGCTAAAGCATCACTTGGTCTAGGAAGCTTTTCCTAACCACCAAGCCATTCATACTCAAATGTTTTATCCCTCTGTATTCTTACGGCATAGCATGCAGACCTGTTCACTCACGCCTTTAGCTATCCTGCTATTCATGTTTTCAACAAATACACATTACAGTAGTGGCTGTAATCTTGGTGAGGAAACAAAAAAAACAAATTTCTTGCTTTCAAGGGGCCTACAATACAATGGAGAAGATGGAATGTAAACAAATAAACCATAAAAAATAAATTTATCTCAAGAGGCACTATTGAGCAGGACTTGGAAGAAGCGAGTACTAAGTATAGGGGAGGCAAAACTTTACTTCTGCCGAACTTCCGTTTTCACCTGGGATTCAAAAAGACAGGTTAACAAGAGAAAAAGTTACTAATGCAGACAGTGTACATCAAAAGAGAGAAACCTTTAACAAAGAGTAACTCAAAGTAGTGACTTAGAACTCCAGCTTATCTTCAGCAATAACTAAGGAAGATTATTCAATAAAGAACAATAAAGTTGTAGAAAAATGATAGGGCTAGGGATAGTTGTTTTAAGCTCCCAAGGATGGCAAACTGTAGTAAAGTAAATATATGGGAGAAAACTAATGGAGAAAGGTTTGTTTGCAGATTCCTCTTGTGCTGTCTCTGGAATAAGAGTCTGTTTCCAGGAAAAGGAAAATTTATATCCTGCCTTCATGCAAAAAAGGGGGAGGGTTGAGTGAGCTTTTCCTGCATTTGTTGCTTCTTAATTGCCTTCAGCTCAAAATAATTTTTATATCACAGAGACATATTTGGGGATAACATATTCTGGTTTCATTCACAAGCAACAGAAATATCTGAAGGAAAAGCATTCTGGGCATGGAAATAACACATGTAAAAGGCCTGGGCTTGCTCAGTACCTTCCAGGAACAGAAAATGGGCTTATGAGATTGGATCCGTGAGAAGTGAGACTGGAGGGGCATCCAGACGGCAGATCCAGGCCCTAGTAAGGTCTTTGGACTTTACTCCAAGTGTGGTTTCAAGCATGGTAGTAACATGATCTTATTTACACTTTAAAACCCTCCTTGCTGCTGTATGGGTAATGGATTGTTAGAAGTAAAAGTAGAAGCAGGATAATCAGTTAGAGGCAGTCACAGTGGTGAGTTAAGGCTGATGGTGGCTTGGATCCAGGTGACAATAGTGGAAGTGATCATATTTGAAAGATATTTTAAAGATAGGGTTGGCAAGATTCATTAGATTTGGTCTAGGGTGAAGAAAAACAGAAGCCGCAAGGATGACACTTGAGCTGTTGGGCCTGAATAATTGGGTGCATGTTCATGATATTTACTTACGTGGTAAACACTAGGTGAAGAGTGTGTTTAGGAATAAAAACATGGTATTGGGTTTTGGCTATGTTAGGTGTTAAAATTCAACCAGACATCAACTTGAGCATGTTGAGGGAAGAGTTGGACAGGAGTGTTGAGGAGAAGGGTGGACAGAGAAAGGAATTTGGGCATCATCAGCATAGAGAGTACTTAAAGTAATGGTACGGACATGTCCACTGACATGGCTGTGAGTAGAGACTGAAGGAATAAGGTCTGAGGTCTGAGCTCTGGGCCACTCCACCACTGAGAGCCCAGAAGGAGGATCTAACCAAAGGACTGTGAAGCAATGGTTACTGAGATGACAGAAAAGTCTAAGTGTGCAATATTAGCATCGCAAGGCGAGACAGTTTAAGAAAGTGAGGGTAATCCTAATGAGCGAAGTGCAATTAAGACTTTACTACTGGACTGGCACTAGGAAGGTCATTACTAAGTGGCTACTTTTACCATAGAGATTATGCTGTCCCTTGGCAAATGTTCATTTACTTGTCTATGCTTTCCATTAAACCTGTGACTCTCAAGGTGGGGGGGGGTGCAATTTGGCACCCTGAAGGACATTTGGCAATGTCTGGAGACATTTTTGCCTGTTACAATTGAAAGGAGTGTGTGCTCTTGAGATCCCCTGGTGGAGGCCAGGAATGCTGCTAAACATCTTGCAATACACAGAGCAGCCCCCATAACAAAAACTATCCAGCCAAAAGTGCCTCTGTGGAGAAACTCTGCAACAGACTTAGTTTCCAAACTATGTGCTTAGGTACCCCAGGGTGGACCTGCAAGAGTGCTATGGGACATTTCAAATTTTGAATGGATCCACAAAGATATCTGTCACACACCACATGAGATAGTAGCTCAAGGAAGTTCCAAGTTTGAACATTAGATCTTTTCATTCCTTTTATTTATTTTTTATTTTTTTAAGTTTCCATTTTAAGTCCAGTTAGTTAGCATGCGGTGTTAGATTAGATTCAGGTGTACAATATACTGATTCAACAATTCCACATAAACATCACCTAGTGTTCCATCATTCTGTTTAATAACATCGTAGCTTTGCATTACTTGGATTTTGGAAATTGCTGTGATAAAAATCAAGTACTTTGTAAAAATTATTCTGGAATAAGAAAATAAAGTGGTGATTTCTAATCTGATTCCAAGGTTTGAAAAGTTGTACAGTGCCCAAAAGGTGTTGTTAGGACATAAATTGTTATTAAGTGGTTTAGACCTGACAAGTCAATAAACTCGATCGATAGTTATTTCTTGTGGCTTAGGGGGTTGGTTAAAAAAAAATTACTGAGATGCTAAAGGCACCATTAAGGAGAAAGCTGGGAACTGCTGTGCTAGGTTTAAAGTTCCTTGGGAGTAGATACTGTGAGTTAGTACTTCGTATCCCCAGCACCTAGCACACCCATTGTCCAAGTATGAAGTGTGAGATGCCAAGGGAACAACATCCATGTGAAGATTACAGGAAATTTAATGATTATTAAATGGTGCGCATGGGATAAATGAATACAGGGCTATGTGTGCACTGTAATGTCAAAGTAATGGTATGGTAATTAGTGAAATTCTACCTATTAGTTCACTGTTCACTAAGAGATCCCCTAAATATCCCCTTATTTGTATGTGGTCGGAATCATGGAGGGGGAAAAAAGAACACCTTGGCTTTCTTACTCTTTGGCCTGTGAGTCTCTAGAATGCAGTTTCTAGATTTTAGTGCTTGTAAGTTTAGTTCCTCAGATTACATTGACTTATTTTTTACCACTACAAATTTCTATTCTCACTTACATTATGCATATTGACACAACTGTGATCTTATTCTGCAGGAATATGTAAGAGAGAATAATTTGAATTTCTCCTAAATTTTTGGATGCTTTTCTTCCTGTCCCTTTTGCCAAGCACGACATGCCCTTGCCTAGTGATTGCATAGATGCTAGAAAGAGGCGTTCTTCTTAGCTTTAGGAATTGTATTTTGTTTCAAGTAAAAAAGAATCTTTTCAGAGTAAAATATGATTTAAGCGTATAAACTCACACAAATATTCTTGGTGTAGTAGAAAGTAGTTGGCTTTTTGAAAGGAATGTAAATAGCCCCCCTGTATCCCACCCTCAGTGAGAGACATTTTGAGTAAGGTGTTCAGCCTCTTTGACTCCTAATTTTCTCATCTGTAAACCCGGAATAAAAATCCTTACCTCTCAAAGTTGTTTTCAGTTTTAAGCAAGTTACCTAACGACAAGTAGCCAGCACTGTACTTGACCCCGAAGGAAATATTGAGTAGACTGTAGCTTCTCCTCTTTCAACCTGACCCATTCTGGTACCTTCCTATTCCTTTTCCCTATTCTTTTGTTTGACTTAAAAAACCTAGGATGAAGCCGATAGAAAATCTTACCATTTTAAAATAAACCAGATTTTAGTTTCGTTGGTATTTTGTGTTGTATGATGGTATTTTCCATGGTGTGAAACAGCAGTGCATTAGGAAATGTAAACACAGTCCCTGAAAGGGCCCCAGCAGGAGCAGAGTTGGAGAATCCCTGTGTCACCAGGGGCACAGTCCGTTTTTTCCCACCTGAGAGTGTTCACAGTGAAACTTCTGCCCATTTGTGTGCTCCTTAGCCTTGCTCAGTTTGTTACAGCTAGCCTGGGAGAATTGGGGATCATAGACCCCATGGATAATTGTACTCTTAAGATAATCAATAGGACTAAATATATATCTACAGTAGTACTAACTTCTGTCAGATCTTTTTATAGAGTTGCTAAAATGCAGCCTGACTGAAATCTGGCTTATTTAACTTCCTCAGCTCAGTTTACCATACGTTAGTCCTAACCACTATTCCACCGGTCACTCTCTTCCCTTGCCCTGTTGTGCTCAGTTTTCCATGGGGCTGATGCTGGCAAACGTCATTTCCCATGACCCTTGGGCAACCGTTTCCTTCTTGGTGTAGCCAAAGGGAAGTATTGCGTGGAGGTTGAAAGGCAGACAACAAAGCTCTGTCATACCTCCCACTTCCTGCCCTTCTCTGTGCCCCATCCTTCAGGAAGCCCTTCCCGCCATGGTCCCAGTATATATAATGGCTCCAAATTGGTCCAAATGACTCCATTTTCTCCATGATCCCAAAACCAGTCTTGTGGTCCTGGTTTTGTTGCCCATAAGGGCGGTACAGTGATAGCCTTCTGGATTTCTGGCTCCCTCTTGTTAGTTTCTGGGTTCTAGTGTATTCTGTCTTCTCTTTAGTTTCTCCAATCTTTGAGACAGTGGTATGTGTTAAATCTCTGGGTTACCTTACTTCCCTCAGTTTTCTGTTTCGTCTCTTCCAACACTTCTCCAGTGAAGTCCATCATATTAATTTTATTCTATTGTGGTAGCTTGCCTGTGTTCTATTTGCCTGGTTAGACACTAACTGCTAATACAATGATGATGATGATCGCTCTGTAACTGCTGATGAGAAGTACTGTGATTGAAAGATCAGAACACCTAACATTTAAAAAAATTAGGAAAAATACAAGGGCTGGAACCTCTCACATAAACACAGGTTTCACTTGCTAAAATAGACAGGTTTTAATTTTTAACAAAGGATTCATGTTAAAAAAAAACTCTTCATTATCAAAAAGAAAGTGAGGTATTTTTCATATAAAATAAGAGAGTAAGTTTGATTTTCTGTAAAACAGAAGCTACTGTTGGACCTTAGGAATACTTTAACAGGAAACCCATTGGTCCGTGTTCTACCAAGTGACACTAGGACAAGATCCGACCCTGAGGGCTTTGTTCCATGGATATAAAAGCTGAGACTAGTGTGTGTGCACGTATGTGTGTGTTTGTATGTTATGTATTTATCCTAATACACAGTACATGCATCTATAGAATTAGTATACATGAATGAAGGAAGAGTGTATATTAGCAGATATTTTTATTTAAATGTTGTTTTTGTATTTAATTTTGGGGGGAAGCAGAGAAAGGTTAAAAAGATAATATTAGTGGACAATGACAAACTAAAGGTGAAAACAACAAAAAGGAATTTTTATCAGTCATTTCAGTATAATTGTATCTGTTGTGTAATGAGCTCTTAGGTTCATTGCTTTATTAAGTGTATATGTTAGGAGTCTATGGGTGAAACACTGACTATACAGAAAAAGCAAGACTTTTGCCACTGCATGTATGACCAAAGGACTCATAGATAGAACGTGTAAGTAACTCTCACACTCAACAGTTAAAAAAAAAAAAATAGTCCGATTAGAAAATGGGCAAAAGACATGAAGAAACATTTCAGTAAGGAAAATATACAAATAGCAAATAAGCACATGAAAAGATGTTAAATATCATTAGCTATTCGGGAAATAAAACTAAAACCACAATGAAATATCAATATATACCTATTAGAACATCTAAAATTAAAAATAATGACAATAACAAATATTGGCAAGGATCCAGAGAAATTGGGTTGATACATTTTTGCTAATGGGAACGTAAAATGATGCTGCCACTCTGAAAAAGTTTGGCTTTTTCCTAAAACATATAAAAATACACTGATTATATGACATGGCAATTGCACTTCTGGGAATTTATCCTAGAAAAATTAAAATTTCTGTTCACACACACAAAAAAAACTGTGTAACATTATTAATTGAAGCTTTATTTGTAATAGGTCTAAACAGTAAACATCTACAGTGTCCCTCAACAGGTTAATGTTCAAGCAAACTGTGTGGTAGGTCTATACCATGGAATATTATACAGAAATAAAAATGAAAGGACTAGTTTTTTAAAAGATTTTGTTTATTTATTTGACAGAGAGAGAGAGAGAGAGCACATGAGAGAGGAAGGGGGCAGAGGGAGAAGCAGGATCCCCACTGAGCAGGGAGCCCGACACAGGGCTCGATCCCAGGACCCTGGGATCATGACCTGAGCCGAAGGTAGATGCTTAACCGACAGAACCACCCAGGCTCCCCCTTGAAAGGACTGTTGATAAGGCATTTGGCTGTATCTCAAGGACATTATGCTGGGTGAAAAAAGCCAATCCCAAGAAGTCACACACATTCTATATGATTCCATTTATACAAAATTGTATCAATGTTAACTGAATGATTTTGATATTATACTATAATTATGTAAGATATAACCATTGGGGAAAACTGAGTGAAGAGTATACAGGGGTCCTCTCTGTTTAATTTTTGCAATTCTTTGTGACTTCAAAGTAAAATGGTTTTCTTTTCTTTTTTTTTTTTAAAGGTTTTTTTAAATGTATTTGACAGAGAAAGACGCAGCAAGAGAGGGAACACCAGCAGAGGGAGTGGGAGAGGGAGAAGCCGGCTTCCTGCCAAGCAGATGCTTAACAACTGAGCCACCCAGGCGCCCCTGGTTTTCTTTTTTTTAAGCCATACTTTGTATAACACTATTACTTATTGGAAAATGGTTACTTTGAAGTAAATGGGTGTAGGGGCGTCTGAGTGGCTCAGTCAGTTAAGCGTCTGCCTTAGGCTCAGGTCATGATCTCAGGGTCCTGGGATCGAGCCCGGCATTGGGCTCCCTACTCCTCAGGGATCCTCCCCTCCTGCTCGTGCCCTCTCTCTCTCTCTCTCTCTCAAATAAATAAGTGAAATCTTTAAAAAAAATAAAGAGTGAAGTAAATGGGTGTACGTATTTCATTTATTCTGGCCCAAATCACTTGTCTTTGTGTATGGTTTTGAGATTTCTTACTTTTCTCATTTAGGAGTATGGAGAACCTCACTGGTTCTGGTCTTCAGAGCAGTACCTTAGTCTTTAGAAAGGCAATATTTTCACTATAAATGAATTTTATTGTGATTATAATTTGGATATTTGGCCCCTTTGAAAAGTCTAGGTCATCTCATAGTTACCTTATTGGTCTTTTGGTGCTCAGCTGGGTTTTTTTTGGTTTGTTTTTGTTTCATTTTGTTTTATAGATTAGAAACAAAGGCAGGGTCAGTGACACTAAGTGGAGTAGATAGCCAAACAGGAGAGCCAATTGCCATACCTGTCTATTCTGTTCTTTTCTATCCAATTCCATTCCATTCCATTCCATTCCATTCCATTCCATTCCACACCATTCTATTCTATGATTTCCCAATTCTATCCCATTCATTCCATTCTGTAAATACTTACGGAGTATCTGGTATATGCCAGGTACTACCATTGTGGGTGGCTCGGCATGTATCAGTGGACAAAGCAGACGGAAGTTGTTGCTCTCCTTAGGAAGCTTACATCCTAAGAAGGGTTGTCAGAAATAGGATAGATTTAATACATACATAAATTTATAATGTAAGTTAGTAGGTGTTGCAGTGAAAAAGCCAAGAAATGGGAGTTACGGGGGAATGGAGGGAAGTTCTAACTGACAAACATGGGTGTAGGAAGTTGTGTGAGAAGGTAAAGGATTAAGCCACAAATTGATCTGAGGGAAGAGTTTTCTGGGAACTAAGATAGGAGATGCCAGGAATGTTTAAGGAATAGGATTCCAGTCAGTGAGAGAAGATTAATTGGAGGTGGGGTTAGAGAGGAAAAGGAAGGTCTGATCACATAGGACTTGTGAGAATCATTGTTTTTACTTTCAACAAAACAGCCAGCCATTATAGTGTTTTTCAGCAGAGGATCATGTGATCTGAGTTAGTTTAGGACCCTGGTAGTTTAGGACCCAGGATTACCTGTTGAGAGAAACGTAGGCTTACACTATTTTGTTAGCAGTGGAGTTACAGAAGTGGTCATATTGTTGATGAAATACATATATTTGAAGATAGAGCTAATAGGGTTTTCTGATGAAATTGATGTAGAGTGAGAGAGAATGAAGGAAGGAAAAGAGGACTCCAAAATTTGGGCCTCAGCAACTGGAAGGGAGAGAGTTGCCAACAACCAATATGGAGAAGACTACAGATGGAGAGGGTTTGAGGGAAAAATCAGGAATTCATTTTTAAACATAGTAACTTTGAGATATCTTTTAGACATACAAATTGAGATTGCTTGTTGGCAGGTGAGTATTTGAATCTAGAGTTCAAGAGGGAGGTCCAGAATGGAGATATATATTTTCAAGTTGCCAACACATAATGATATTTTGATGAGATTAAATGAGTTCACCAAGGGAGTCACTGTACATGGAGGAAAGGACCAGACACTAAGCCTTGGGAAACTCCAGAATTAAGACGTCAGCAAAGAGAAAAGGAACCAGTAAAGAGGACCAAGAAAAAGCAGCACGTCCAGTAGGAGGAAACATACGAGTGTAATGTCTTCCAAGCCAAGTAAAGAATGTGTATCAAAAGAGATCCAATTCTAAAATATATCTGTTATCATCAGAGCAACTGGGTGTGATAGGATTCAATCTTGCTGCACCTCTAGTTTTTTTAATTCTATTTTTATAGTGTGAAATAGGATCATATTTTTGTTGAAAATTTAGTATACTGATTCTTAATTTGTTATTTTTCAAGTTTGGAACAGAGAATCAACATTGCTTTAATTGCTTTAAGAGCTATGTTTGGTGTTAATAGTTTTCCTATGATGATTCTGTATTTACTTGACCCATTATTTACAGTAAATGATGGTGTGATGTCTTTTTTTTTTTAAAGATTTTATTTATTTATATGACAGAGAGAGAGATCACAAGTAGGCAGAGAGAGGCAGGCAGAGAGAGGAGGAGGAAGCAGGCTCTCTGCTGAGCAGAGAGCCCGATGCGGGCCTCGATCCCAGGACCCTGGGATCATGACCTGAGCGGAAGGCAGAGGCTTTAACCCACTGAGCCACCCAGGCGCCGATGGTGTGATGTCTTAATAAGATGTCCATTACAGTTGTCATGGGAGGCTAAAGTGAAATGTGTTTTATATATATTTATTTGAGGAAAAAGAAATTAACCTTATCCTTACTATGAAATTTGTTATTATTAGCATCTTTTATAAATAAAACTATTTTTGTGCTTCATTTTCTCTTGCGCCTGTGCATGTTAAAAGATTAGGCATTTGATTTGTAAATTTCAAATACTTCTTTGTAATAACTGTGATTAAAATTATATAGGAATTTATTTCAAGCAGTGACTGACATATGGAAGTTTCACCCTTTTTATGGACTTTGTCCATATGTTTTATTTAAGGGTATCAAGTATTCATATACCAAGCACTGGAAGGATTATAGGTGAAAAGCCTAGTAACGTAATTTTGCTGTCTAGGAAAAGGGCTAGATTTTCCTGTTTTAAAAAATTTTTGTTTTTGAGCCTACACAGTATTTGAAATTGATTTGCATGTATTTGTGTTGCGTTTTGCTTATATTCTATCAGCACTAGTTGCCACCTCCTAAGTAAGCTTTACAGTACCCACAAATTATTGTAACAATGTTAAAAAAATTAAAAGAAACATGAAAAACAAAAAACAACAAACCTAATGAACTGGACTGCTGAGAACAGAGCTGGATAAACACAAGCCTCCCTTTTTACAGTGACTGTTCCAAACTAAGCAGAAGCTGCTTCTTTATTTCAGGGAAGGAAAAATAATGACCTGGTTTTCTTTATTTTTCTGGTGAGCAATGTAACTGCTACCTCCGCTTGGCATATTCTCCGACTCCTTTTATTGGAATGTGGCTATAACTGTAGGTACAGCACTCTTTACCACAATGTATATTTTCTTTGCCACAACATATATTTTGAGCCATGTTTACCAACGTAGATAGTTAGTTTTTCTCTGAGGTGTGGTCTCAAAGCAATTGTTCAGAGAGAAATTCGACACTAAAACTGGAGGTACAACCTTTTCCAGGCATTTCAGGGTACGTATGTGTGTCTGTAGAATTATCAAGGAGAGATTATTCTCGCAGATGGCATTACCTTAATAGAAACTGCTAATATGCACATACTTGAAAACCATTTGTAATCCAAATGTACTGGCAGCATTTTATTTTCAGAACTAGTGGAGTTAACTCTTTGAACCTTTTATTTTATTATCTTCTACTTTTAAAGGGGACTTTATGAAAGATAGTAGTTACCCCAGATACTCCTTTTGAGTATTGTGTGTGCACCTTTGTGTGTATTTGTGTTGTGTGTAAACCACTGTGTATCTTGGCATGGCCCGAGTCAGCAGGAAGGCTCCGGGCTGAGGCAGCTTTCATCCTATGTTACACCCTCACAACCTTCCTGTTTTACGATAATTCTGAAACCTAATGCTCCTGCCACTTTTAACTCAGAACTGTGTTTATTTGCCTGTGGCCTGTTTTATTGTAAAATAAAAATCTTAAGAACCTTATGTTTTTAGGGTGTTTTCTCCCCAAGAGCAGTATGGTTGTCTTAAAGGCTAACTGACTGTGTTTTAATAGTGTGTCAAGATTCAGTAAAAAATAAATCACGGCAATTTTGTTTTAAGAAGAAACTTTTAAGGGTCATACATGCTACAGACTTCAAAAAGTCCAATGAAACAATTAAGAACAAACTGTACCTGTATCTCATTTTGTTCAGCCCTCATGTTAAAACTCAAGCTTCAGAAGATTATGATTCCATTCCAGGTGACCATCAGTAGGGGATTAGAGCCACAATGATTGAAAAATAAGTTTTCACATATCTTGAGTGTCTCTAGGAAATTTTTCCCCCGTGGCAAGTGACCGGGGCAATTAAGGCTGATTCGCTTTCTCTGCTAATGCAAACAGATGGGTGGCTGCCATTGATTTTTATTTCACAGAGCAGGTGCTCACATCCTCCTCTTTCTCTGGTAATAGCCTTCATGGGGATGCACATACGTCATAAATAATAAGACACTTGGTGGATCGCTTTGAACATTTTATTTATGTTTGAAATCATGGTGATTTTCATTTTAACCTATCAAGAGTTATTCACCGTATGTTTATGACATATCTAGGTGTTGTAGGTGTGATGAGGGTGAGGTGTAGAACACCATCTTTGTCCCCACGGAACTTACAGTCTGGCTCATATTTAAGGGCACTGTTGGCCTTTTCGGTGGAACAATTCTTTGTTGCCTGGGAATGTTAAACTTCCCTGGCCCTTGATCAGTGAATGTCGATAGTATCATTGGTTATCGTGACCATGAAAAATATATTCATATACTTATCCTTTGTCCCCTAGAGAGGCTGTTAACTATACTCCTTCTTCCTAAGGACAGTTGTGGAGGGGCTAAAGTATGCTCTCCATGGATAAGAAGTGATTATAGAACTCTGTTGCTGAAACTCTGTTAAAGGGATGATACTTACCATAAAAGTTGAGGGAAGATGGGAAAAAGGTTGGGCCTATCTATACCATGTTAGAGTTTACTCTGAAAACTCATGCTGATTCTTCTGCTATGACTATCCTCTTTTTTCATCCCTACTTTTTATTATTTTATTATTTATTTATTTTTTAAGTAGGCTCCACACCTAGCATGGAGCCCAATGCAGGACTTGAACTCACGACCTTGAGATAGAGACCTGAGCTGAGATCAAGAGTCGGACACTTTACTGACTGAGCCACACACGTGTCCCATCCCTACTTTTTAATTGTCCTGAGTACCTCCTACTTAATCATCAAGATAAACTATGTTGTTAATAGCTTTCAAGAAGCCTTTGTGAACTTTCTCTTTTCTCAGGCTGGGTTTGGTGATTCCTGTGTTTGCTCATACAAGGTTTGGAGTATATCTTTGTCATTGTCTTCCAGCACTATATTGGCATCATGGCATGGATTATAGCTACTCAAAAGATTGTACGTTTATTGTGAACAGGAACTATGCTATGCATCTTTCCTATCTAGTTAAATTCTATGTGTGTAGTACGCATTTAATAGGCTGACTTGTACTTGAAAGATAAACGATGTAAGCATCAGTTTTGTAGTTTTGTTGTTTCTTGACATCAAATTAAATTTCTGTTCAAAAGACTCCTTTACTGTTTAACTATGCTCATTTTAAGAAAATTCTCATGCCCTGCTGTTGCAAATGCAATTTAGTACAATGCTTTTGGAAAGTCATTTGGCAGTAGGTATCAAGAGATTTACAAGTTCATGGCATTTGATTCATTAATTCCATTTCTGGGAACCTCTCCTAAGGAAACAATTCTAATTATAGAAAAAGCCTTATGCACAAAAGTAGTCTCCATTTCAGCACTGTTACTAATGGCAAAAAATAGGGAAGTCTTCATCAAATGTGGGTAATAAAAGTGGGGTCTTAGCTAATTTCAACAAACCAAGTCTAATGGACAATTTGGGGAAATAATGTATGAATATGATCTGGCTTCTATATGAGATGAAATTATTTTAAATTAAAAAAGTTGAGATTATTTAACCTGGAAAAACAATATAGCTACAAAATAATATGAGTATATTATCTTCTTTTAATACACATATACACACAAATACGTACTTGTGGATATGTGTATACATAAAAGATCCAACAAGATATATTAACATCTTAACACTTAGCAGTTAACAGGTTAACAGTGGTAATTTCTGGGTGTTAGAAATTCATATTTATATTTTCCTATTTTTATTTTTATTTCATAATTTTCCACAATACCCATTTTATAAGTGTAAAATAAAAGGACTTTTTTTTAAACAAGGACTTGAAAATAATTAAAATGTGCAAAGGTATAAGGTTAAGTTAATTACTATGAGTCTACATTCTTGATTTCATTTCATTACATTTATGAGAAATTTTAATAACATATTAAAATGTATAATAATATTAAACACAAGAGCAAGGTGCAAAAAATTTTTTTTCCATGATTTGGTCTCATTATGTGTATACTCTATAAGTAGATCTCACCATTTTTGTTTCTAAATGGTAAAATTCTGGAATTTTTTTTCTTTGTTTCCTTGGGTTTTTGTTTTTTTTTTTTTAAGATTTTATTTATTTATTTGACACAGAGAGAGAGAGATCACAAGTAGACAGAGAAGCAGGCAGAGAGAGAGGAGGTAGCAGGCTCCCCGCCGAGCAGAGAGCCTGATGGGGACTCGATCTCAGGACCCTGAGATCATGACCTGAGCCGAAGGCAGAGGCTTTAACCCACTGAGCCACCCAGGTGCCCCTCCTTGTTTTTTTTTTTTTAATAAATATATAATGGTTTTCATTTGGAGAAAGTATACGTCACCAATAATTCTACTAGAAGATCACTTAAGTATATGTTTTAAAAGTTTTGGGGTATTGGCTCAGGCAGTTCAAAGAAGTTATAGATGCAAGACACCTGGGGGGTGCAGTTGATTAAGTGACAGACTCTTGATTTCAGCTCTGGTTGTGGGATGGAGCCCCATGTGGGGCTCTGTGCTCCGCGTGGAGTCTGCTTGGGATTCTCTCTCCCTCTCCTTCTGCCCCTCTCAATAAATATATAAATCGTTAAAAATGTTTTTTTTAAAAAAGTTATAGGTGCAAATGATGGCTGTATTTTTTTTTAAATAACACTTAATGCTAGAAATACATGTTAGGAGGTGGTTATATTTTGTCTGATGTAAAGATAGGATAAGAATACAAATTTCATATATACAAAAATGGTCACAAGAATTTGTGTAAAGTCGGCATAAAGTTGGATTCCTTAATAATTACTTTTCATTGAGTCGTTCATTTACTTATTCATTCAATAGTTATTCATAGAGCATGGACTTGCATGCTGGGGATTCAGAAATAAGAAATGGAAGAGAAGGTATACCTCGTAAGGGGAGATATCAATGTCAGTTATCCTGCTTTTTGGCTGAAAACTGGAAGAAGGTTAAATTCTCTTATGACAGTAGTGTCATATGTAATCGAAAGTCCAAAGAATCTTTACTATCTAAATAATATTTACTGGGTTTCCAGATGTTCTCTCAGCTCTTTAATTGGGTTCCCTGATGTCTGTCTCATTCCAGTGTTGAAGTCAGCCGCCGAATGCCACATATGGAAAAATGTTCCTCTGGAAGTAAATTGAATATTTTAAAATTCACTGTCACTTATCTTAATATTTAACTCAATAAAACTTCTGTTCCTCAGTGTTTCCCCCACACATTTTCATGTGTCTGTTAAATTGTTGGTAATGCTACATAATTCAGAAGAAAACGAACGGATTCCACCTCATTTAGAACAGTTTTAGGGGTAATGTGATAAATCATTCCTTGGAGTAATTAAATAAGTCTAATCAGTACTGTCTGATTTCTTATAAGCTTAGCCATCTTTATTTACTTCCTACATGGTAAATTCACAAGGCTCTTAACTGTTTATTCAGAGGGGTTCTGAATATCTTTTAACAAGAAAATCTACCTGGGAATCCAAATAGATTCAAGAGCAATTTTTAATGGATCTCATTAGCATTTTAGTTATAAGTGAAAAGAGAATATTCTGTGCTCCCATTCCCAGCTACTTCAGGAATAGTATGATTATGGTTATTTTTAAAGCCAGAAGAAGCTATTTTGGAGTCCTGTTAGTTCAACATTCTAGATGTATTCTCCATGTGATACTGACTTAAAATTTAAAAAGCAGATGTAGGTCAAAGGAGATTCTGCAGATACTTTTGGTGTTTTATTCTGGGGCTTTGACAACTTTAAAGCGATGGCAAGATGCTAAGTTTTTCTTTATATGTAACCTAAATATTTCTGGTGTATTTTAAAGTCATCTCTTCCTAAATTTTCTCTATTAGAAGTGAAAATAAAAATATAATTCTTATGCCTTTTCTTCATGTCAGCAATGGTATGTTTTATCTATGACACCAGGGATAGAGACAAAACGTTTCATGAAAGATAGACTTCATGAAGAACACAGGAAAAAAATAGGGATTTGTTCATAAGGATTTCTTCTAGGAATAGTAGTAAGTGGTTAGGAGTGAGGAAAAGGGATTTGCCCTTCTAATGTGTCTCTTCTTCTGTTGCACTGTTTTGCCATGAACATACTGTTAATTTTATCATTTAAAATGAGAAGATAACATTTTACTTATTTGCACATAATTATTAGTTCATATTAGGCTTTTGGCATATTGTGAGCTTAATAAATATTTAATTAAATTTCAGCATTCACTAGTGTTTATTTCTGCTTTTAAAATTGTGCTTACCACCTGCTGAACTTGAAAGAATCCAACATTAAAAACATTTTAACAATATATGAGACCTGGAATAAGTAAGCACAAACACTTTGAACATTTCAAAAAGCTCTTTAAAGATTGTCTTTCTATTTGTTAAACTTTGGTCTGTAGATATAGAAAGCATTTCTTTTCATAATCAACCAAAATTACTGGATACAGTCTTTGTCATGCAGAACTTCATGTAACCAGTCATCTTTTCTGACCCAATCATTAATGATGGTTATTCTTCTCATTTTCAGAATCCTCAGAAAACACACTCATGTTCCTACTACTAAAAATAAATAAGCATATGACCTATTCCTAAATGTAGTATATTTCTAGTTATTGGTATTTGTTTCACAGGCCATGATAAGTAAAGGAACTAGAGAGACATAAGGGGTAAAAGGTCACAAGAATGGCGTCTGAGAGCGTTGTTCTGTCATCTAAAAGCTATATATCAAAAATAAAATAAAATAAAATAAAATAAAATAAAATAAAATAAAAGCTATATATCAGGCTCACTTCATGACTGTATTTCAGTACCCATCCCCTAAATCTGTACACCATCTAGACACATCTGCAGGTGTGAAAATTGAGGTTGTGCCTTTCTTAACACACTAACGTTTGGTTCTGATAATATCAATGTCGTAGGTAGATTTAGTCCCTCTTTGGGCTAATTGTTTTTTATCACAAGTGTTTTAACTTTGATAGGTAGCATGTGGAATTTGTAGGGTGTCAACAGAAAACCGACCTGAATCTTTTTTCCTTCTTCCCATTCAGACGAACACTGGAGGAGAAGTATGACCCAACACTGAGGTTAAACTGGAGGCCCCATGACTTTTCTGGTCCCTCTCCAATAATTAGAGATCCTCAAGGCGCTTTAACCCTATGTTGTTTCAGTTCAGTAATTATCAGTGTAACAGTCAAACTTCACTCAAAGTAAAAGTTTCTGAACTTAGATCAGCTGCATGGATAAGCCTGAAATGCTAGGAAAGAGAGGTGGGTGTGGTCATCTTCCTTGTTTTCACCAGCTTTGGGCTTTTGTCCCTCTTCCACCACCTTGATCCAAGTGTGAAGTTAGGAGCAGTGAAGAGAGATAGAAAGCAGGAAAGGTCTTATGTGTTGGATTCCCCTGTGAGCAGACAGCTTGCTTTGGACAGGTGATTAAAACTGGCTCTTTCCCTTGTGGGTGCATTCACCCACAGTTCCTGAACTAAGTGAAGCACCCCCCAACTGTCCAATTACAACCGCTCCTTCACACTTTGGGTACACGTCTATACATCTTTGGGATATTTTTGCTGAAGTTTCCTTGACTGATTAGTTTTCCCTCCTGGGAAGAGTCCGTCACAGTCCAAGGCCAGTCTTGTCACTGTCTTTCTCTCCTGGCCCACATCTGTTCTCCATGATACACCCACACATTAGACCTGATCAGGTGTTCCATCCTTTCCCATGTGGGTTCAGCTACCTTTTCAATTCTGGTTTTCATCCATTAGAATTCCTAGACATGAGTCAGAAACGTGTCCACCCTGTCTCTAAACTTCAGGAAGCCTATCAGTCTCTCTAAGTGTGTTCTTTGAAGCCCTTCTCACTCATCTTAAAGTGAGGGACAAGCAAGCCTTACGTCACCAAGGAGGAAGGGGTAAAGATGGGGAGTGCATTGACACTGCCTCTCAAGAATTCTCCCTCTTTTCGCCAACTCCTTGGCCAGTTTTACTGCAGCTCTTTTATACCTTTGAGGATTGAGAAGCCAACAGTGTTGAGATCCCCATGCTGGTTTTCAGTTTGTTCCTTTCTGTCCTGCATGGGTGGTCTAAAATGCAGGAGTAGTTGATGCCTATTTTCCTGGGGCCTCAGCCAAAATAGAGACAACTATTTAGTAACAGCTTTGGGAATATAACATCTTTTTTACTTTTATTTAGTCTATGAGATACTTTTTCATTAAGATATCACATTCTAGGATCTGTTTGTTTTGTATTTGCTTGTTGGAGTTAGTAATACTGGCCGCACTACCTAAATATGAGCTTACATACCAAAGATGCGTCAAGTGACCCAATCTTTTATTTTCCTGTACTTATTGTGATTGATTATTTATTCACTTGAATAGATACTATACGATGTGATCTGAAGTCTAAAATATGCCAGGGAATTTATAATGACAAGTACATTTTCCTTGTGTGCCATCGTCTCAGTCATTTTGCCTTTCTTTCCAAAAGGCAAATATTTATTTGTTAGTTACTTTAAAAATTAATTTGTCAAACATTTCTGGAAATCTCGAGGTTCATCCAGATAATTTATAAAAAATAATTTCCTAACTGCCTCAGACTGATTTGACTTAGCTTTCCGTATATATTACCTCTCAGCTGAGAAACTCTTGAGTGTGAAACATAACTGTGCTGAACCTTGGTTTCTCATCTGTAAAATGGAAATTGTGATACTAAAGACTTTACAAAGTTGTGAGAATTAACTGAGCAGAATAGATTTAAAGATATTAATACAGTTTCTGTAACAGAGTATTCATTCAGTAAACGTTAACTTTTTAAAGTCCCAAGCTCTTTGTCATGTAATATTAACTTCTGCTTCCCCCCACCCTTGACATTTGTCACTCTGCCACCAACATCCTCTCTGCACCTCTTGTGACAATAATAGACTTGATGTTTCCTGCATATGCCCAACTCGAAAATGTGGCTGTGTGAAGTGCACCGAGGGCACCCTGTGCATATCTCTGATAATACGCTTCCTCACCATAGTGTTAACTGAATATTTTTCTCCCCAACTGTGTGCCTTGTTCAATGTTTTGTCACTCTTTGTAGCAGATTGACACATAATCAACATTATGTATTTGTTGAAGGAATCACTGCACAGATGAAGCAACCTCACTGAGGACCAGTTGTGTTTTGATAGTGGGGAAATGGACAAAGGTGAAATATTTTGATGACATGAGAATTGTGGTGACCATAGGACTCAGCTCGCCTAGAGTCAGAGATGGAGCATGAGGTGGGTGAGGAGAGAGGGGTTGTTAAAGAGAACGCAAGGTGCAGAAAAAGGCGGCCTTGAAAGTCAAATTACATGTTGAGAAATTTCACCTAGACCTCACCTAGTCTGATCCTCTCCTCCAAACATTAGAAAGTAAGTAATTCTTCGATTAAGAGGCTGGAACCCATGAAGGTCGACCACATGTGTCCCTACGTATTTTATTGATTAGCCCTAAAATGCGCAAAGTGTCATGGGGGAAAGGAATAAGAAAATGAATCATTTTTCTTTCTTACTTGAGAAATCCAATGTTTTGGTTAAAAAGTTGGGGTCAGTGTTGTGGCATTTTAAGTCGATGTTTTCGTACATGCTGCTCCAAAAGAAGCTAGTAATAAAGTGTATGGAATTAAAAATGTAACCCTTCACAGCTAGATTGACAAACACTAAGGCATTGACAACATCCAGCTTTAAAATTTCTAGAGGAAACAATAGTTTTCAAGTTACTACCTTCTGTATTTCTGAAATGGAGAAATATCTTTTTCTGTATATTAACTTTTTGTTATTCCTGGATCTGAGTATATTTAGACACTTTTATTAGGTTATTTTAATAGCTTAATTGAGATATACCATAAAATTCACTCATTTAACATGTAGAAGTCAATGCTTTTTTGATATATTCACAGGGTTGAACCTTGGTATCTCATCTATAAAATGGAAATTGTGATACTAAAGACTTTACAAAGTTGTGAGAATTAACTGAGCAAAATGGATTTAAAGGCATTAAATTGCCACAATCTAATTTTTAATACTTTTGTCTACCCTAAAAGAACTCATACCCATTGGCAGTCATTTCCCATTTCATTTTACTCCCTCCAGCCATAAACAGTGACTAATCTGCTTTATGTCTCTATAAATTTATCTGTTCTGGATGTTAGATATGAATGGAATCATACAACATTTGGTCTTCTGTGATTGGCTTCCTTTGCTCAGAATAATGTTTCATCCATGGTGGCACATATCAATACCACATTTATTTTTACTGTTGCTGAATAATATTCCCCTTTGTATGGATATGCCACAGTTTATTTAATAGTTCATCAGTTGAACATTTGGGTTGTTCTCTCTTGACTCTTATGACTAATATTGCTATGAACATCCATATACAAGTTTTTGTCTGGATATGTTTTTCATTTGTCTTTTTATATTTACATAGAAATGTAATACTGGGGTCATATGTGCTTGTCAACACTTGTTCTGATCTTTTTGATTACAGCAATTCTATTACGTATGAAGTGGTATCTCACAGTGGTTTTAATTTGCATTGCCCTGAAGACTAATGATGCTGAGTATCTTTTCAAGTGTTTCTTGGTCATTTTTACATCTTCTCTGATATTAAACATCATCTCTGTATATGAAGATGTATAAAGACATCTTCTCTGTCTTTTCAAATCCTTAGTCTATTTTTTTAATTGGGTCATTTGTATTTGTATGGTTGAATTTAAACTCTTACAAGCTTCTTGGATATATTCTGGATACTAGACCCTGATCAGGTATATGATTTGTAAGTGTGCTCTTCCATTCTGAGGATAGGTGTTACTATTTTCAGCACAAAAGTTTTAATTTTGAGGCAGACGAATTTATTTTTTTCGTTTGTACTTTTGATTTTGGTATTTAAGAAACCACTGCCTAATCCAAGTCACAAAGACTTACTTTTTTTTTTTTTAAAGATTTTTATTTATTTATTTATTTGACACAGAGAGAGAGAGANGCAGGCAGAGAGACAGGGAGAGGAGGAAGCAGGCTCCCTGCTGAGCAGAGAGCCCGATGCGGGCCTCGATCCCAGGACGCTGAGATCATGACCTGAGCCGAAAGCAGAGGCTTTAACCCACTGAGCCACCCAGGCGCCCACAAAGACTTACTTTTATGTTGTCTTCTAAGAGCTTTATAGATTTAGCTCCACATTTATGACTGTTATCCATTTCGAGTTCACTTTTTGTGTAGGGTGGGAGGTAAGATTCCAACTTCATTTTTTGTGTGTCTAAATAATGTACTGTCCCAGCATTGTTTGTTGAAAAGACTAGGTATTTATTTATTTATTTATTTATTTTAAAGATTTTATTTATTTATTTGACACAGAGAGAGAGAGATTACAAGTAGGCAGAGAGGCAGGCAGAGAGACAGGGAGAGGAGGAAGCAGGCTCCCTGCTGAGCAGAGAGCCTGATGCGGGCCTCGATCCCAGGACGCTGAGATCATGACCTGAGCCGAAAGCAGAGGCTTTAACCCACTGAGCCACCCAGGCGCCCAAAGACTAGGTATTTATTATAAATTGTCTTAATACTCTTGTCAAAAAACAATTGACCATAAATGCAGGGCATTATTCCTGGACTCTTAGTGCCCTTTCATTGATCGACACATCTGTCTTTATGCCAGAGCTTCACTGTTTTGGTTTATGTAGTATTGTAGTAAGTTTTGAGATCAGGAAGTGTGAGTCCTCCATACTGTATTTTCTTTTTAAGATTATTTCTACTATGCTGTTCATTTCCATTTCCATATGAATTTTAAGTTCAGATTGTCCGTTCCTGTAAACAAACAAAATAAGACTGGGAATTTGGTAGGGATTGCATTGTATCTGTGAATCAATTTGGAGAGTATTATTTCTTAGTAATATTAAACCTTCTAATCAATAAACATGGGGTGTATTTCCATTTATTTAGATCCCCTTGAATTTCTTTCCAAAATGATCTATAATGTCATATACAAGTGTCACAGTTCTTTTGTTTAAGAATTTTATTGTTAAAAAATAATTTTATTCTTTTTTGATGTAGCTCATATTTTACTGAACTTTTATTTAGTCTGATTGTATTTACTGATCAAAAGCTTCCAAGAATTTCTAAACCTATTATAATGTGGCTTTGTACAGTTAGGAAACTTTCATGACTAAGAAAAAAAATCCTATGTTTCTTTGCTCTCTGGTTTTAAAATAAATAAAAAATTCAATATTGCGGGCACCTGGGTGGCTCAGTGGGTTAAAGCCTCTGCCTTGGGCTCAGGTCATGATCTCAGGGTCCTGGGATCGAGGCCCGCATCGGGCTCTCTGCTCAGCAGGGAGCCTGCTTCCTCCTCTCTCTCTGCCTGCTTCTCTGCCTTCTTGCGATCTCTCTCTCTCTCTCTCTCTCTCTCTGTCAAATAAATAAATAAAATCTTTAAAAAAAATTCAATATTGCTATAACTCTGCTACCATAGTTTTAAACGTATCAGTAATATTATAAAAAGAATTCTTGTTTGTTTCACCCAGTTGGTTTTCGAATCTTGCTCGCTATACTCAAAGATGTCTCTTAAAAGCATCATCCCTTTCTTTCTATTTTGTGTTGGGTAGCCCTAATTATTAAATGCTTTTTTTGTGGTGTTCTTTTGTTGTTGCTGTTAGCCTTCTAGTTGTTTCCCCATCCTCTGGCGTCTAATATCTTGTACTCACAAACCTTTTTCATGACCCCTACAGACAGATTTTTTTTCCCTCTTTCTGTGATTTCATAATATAAAGTGCTTATTAGCACAATACCTTTCTCAGAGAAAACTCTCAAAAATTGGCACCTATCAACATCACTGATTATCTGTTCATATGGTATTGCCCTTATCATATTCGGTACTCCTTACAGTATTCTGAAAATTCATTCATTTTCTCACTTGTCTTCCCTTAGATTCCCATCCTATTTAGACTGTAAATCTTTTGATAGCACAAGTCCTCGCCTTTTCTATGTTCAGGGCCCACATAGTTTGGAAGAAAACTTGAGTTAACTGGGGTGCCTGGGTGGCTCAGTCAGTTAAGCACTGCCTTTGGCTCAGGTTATGATCCTGGGGTCTTGGGTTAGAGCCGTGTGTTGGGTTCCCTGCTCAGTGGGGAGTCTGTTTCCCCCATCTGCCTCAGACCCTCCTCCTCCTGCTCTCTCTCTCTAATAAATTCTTAAAAAAAAAAAAAAGAAAAAAAACTGAGTTAAATTTTAAGAGTACAACTGAAAAAAGTTGTGATTATAAATGAATTAATCTGTCTTGCTTTCATGGCTGTCAAATTATACAGTAGTAACTTGGTGAGAGCTTTATGGATCAACAAATGAATACTATAATTTTCTCATTTGAAGTGGTCCTTTTTTGACTTGCCTATACCACTTAGGCTTCCAAAACATATGTGTTTCTTTTTTTTGTTTGTTTCTTTTTTTTTTTTTTTAATTGGGAGGTAAGGGGCAGAGGGAGAGGGAGAAAGAGAATCTTAAGTAGGCTACATGCCCAGGGTAAAGCCTGATGTAAGGGTAGCTCTCAACAACCCTGAGATCTTGACCTGAGCCAAAATCAACAGTTGGATGCTTAACTAGCTGAGCCACCCAGGTGCCCCAACATATGTGTTTTTAAAGAAGACCTATTCCTAGCTTTATTTTACAATTGAGGGGAAGACATCATACAGGAATTTAAGCTAAATGAAAAATAAGTGCTTAATTTTAATGTATAAAAACTGAATCTAAGGTGCTAATTTTTAAAAATAATTATGTTCATTCTGAATAATAATTACATGCACTATAATATTTATATTCCTTCTAGTTATTTGTACCATATGCTTATGGTATTTGTTGGGCCTTTGTTCCTAATTCTTTTTGGTTATGATCTACTTTTGTACTTTTACTAATAGGATATTAAAATACAATTCGGAGTATTCTTCATTTCAATTTCATACCTTCTTTTCATGTAATACATAGCAAATGCCATTTTCTTATTTTTAAGCTCACCTTTGGGTTCCACTGTTCCCTATGCTTCCCCTTATCCTGAATTTTCAACGGTAAAATCTGTGACTGTAAGGAGCATGTCTTAGTTTTCTTTGTCTCTCAAATGCTTAAGCCGACATTGAATGAATGTATTTTCCAAAGTATCCCATGGTTTGTTTATCATATAATTTCAAATTGAGAATCTAAATATTTTTCAAAGGGAGGAGAATTTCTGAAAGTAATTTCTTTCTTAGCATCTTAACATCCAAACTCTGCTTGCTCACAAGATGACTTAATCAGCACCATATCAGAGACAGCTTGCTGTGTTTACCATTGTTAGTTGGGCCAGCATATGTCCAAAACAGTTGGAATGAGAAAAACAGCATTGACTTGGAGCCAAACTAGAGAGAGGTGGGAAAAAAGAGTTTTTAGCTATTAAACAGGACCAAATGCTTTGGACAGTATAGGGTACTTTGCTGGAGAGAGGGAGGGGTGGGATGTTTTAGCTAAAAAAGAAAGGTTTGGTTCATCTCTAAATGCACTGAAATAATAAAAATAAACTGGTGACGAGGCTTTAATGTTAATTCTGTGAGACTTTGTAAGTAATGTTATCTTTTTATGTTCACCAAAAAAGGAAATTCTAAGATATTTAAATTGTGGGTAATTTTTTTCAGTTTTCTTTTTCAACTTTAGTTTTTTTTTTTAAATTCCTAATTACTGGCAATATTCTGTGACTTTATTAAGCAATGGGCGTGCCTTCAATATCCATCACATTTCATAGAGATCAGGATAATATACCTGATTTTTCTCAAATTGGATATTGTATTGCTCTCTAGTAGCACTTGCGAGGAAAATGTTTATTCTTATTTTCATAAGCAATGAATTACAAAATATAGGTATTTTTGTTCCTTACACCCTACTGAGAAACAACTCTTATAGAAAAAGATGTTTTCATTGAAATAGAAAATGGAAAGTTAATATTTTGCTATTTACAATGGAGGGTTTGAGGAAAAGTTTCCAAACACCACAATCAAGGAATAAAACAGTTTTGACCATAATTGGGTTTTGTATCTCAGGCAAAGCCTGCCCTAGGATAATTTTTCATTAGATAAACCTTTTCTAAAGGAGTTTTTATTTTCCATTCTCTGTCATTTTCTCCTGTTTGGTAGGAGTTCTTCTCTTCCCTCCTAATACCCCCTCTTTTCTCTGTTGGAGTCTGCTCTGCTGGTTATTGATTTACCCAGGGAGGTCAGTGAAGGCCAACAGTCATTGCCTCCCTCATGAGGTAGACTTTCTGACAGAGACTGGTAGATAGTCTGTATAATTTGGGGGTAGGAAGAGAACAGCTCTGGCACTAGAAAGAGGCTTGAGAACCATCACTTCAGCCTCTTTGCTTTGTTTTCTACATGAGGAACCAAAGTCCCACAGAAACAGAGTGATCAAGATTAGAACTGCAGACTCAGTTCTCTTTCCGCCATGTTCTGCTTCTATCCTTTGGCAAGATATTGGGCATGAGCCAGTGACAGAAAGACGAATGATAGATTAATTTATACATTTATTTGTTCTCTAAAACAATGGGGCCTCGTGACTGAGTCAGGTAAAACACAGACATGTTTTTAACAGTATTATCTTAACAATGAGTTTGGGGAAAGCATTTTCAGAACAGCATAAAAGATGGAAATGAGGTTTGTACCCTGGGACGTGGAGGTAAGGGTGCACAAAGAAGGGAGGGAACTATGTATTCACAATCGGAATCCCTCAGGCCCTGAGTCTTGGTTATCAGGTCAAGTGTGTCAGGCCTGGCTTCCTCTTTTCTGAAGATGAGTTCTTCTTAGGAGGTGCCTGAGTCTTTTATGCAAATGGACATCTGCTGTGCCGGCCCCACCTGCTCTCCAGACATGCCCAGAAATTTCTGAACCTTGGCTTTGACTAAATCCTGCCTCCTGCCAATTTTACCTTGAAATGAAGAAACCCAACTGAATAGCCTACCTAAATTGAACAAACACATGACTAACTCAGCAGGCTGAACTAACTTCCTTACTGACCTCAGGAATCACACGGGGTTCTAGCTCCTTCCTTCTCCCCCCTACCCTGGCAGGGAAAGAAAACCTGAGTGACCCCTATACAGGTGCCTTTCTTTTAGGATAAATACAAATTGCATCTAGTTTTTGTTCTCTCTTTATCTTTTGTTTCACCAAGGCAATATTTACTTTTTAAAATTTCTTTCGATGATTACACATTCCAAACCATTGATTTAAAGCATTTTTTTGAAAACTAGGACTTAAATTTTTGTTTAACAAATGAGTTCTCAAGCTGCTGAGTCTCCTCTACCAGTCTGATCTACATTATGTTATGAATTCTGTGGAAAATAAAATTGAAACCATTGGGTTCAGAATGGCTTTGCTAAGCTCTATGATTAGCAATGTATTTCCTATGATCTTGGGTTACATTAATTTAAAATTACATTAATATCTGGAAGAACATTTGGGTAACTCTTTTTTTCCCCTAAGTTTTTCTTTCTTTTTTTTTCCCCCTTACAATGCTAACTACTAGGGCTATTTTGTTTGAGGCACCGAATTTCTTTAGTGGTTTGGCTACAGATCTATCACTAGGGCATAATAGCCAACCTTGTAGTAGTATTATTGTAGCTTTGAGGTACATGTGATGTTTCTTCAAAACCTCAAGGTTTTAAAATATTCAGTATAAACTAAATCAACCCACACATTATTAACAAAAATTTTAAAGTCAAATAAACACAATATCCTGTAATTTCTAAACATTCCTTTCCTAAACTCATTCAAATGTTGATTTCTATAAAATGTACTGGTCTTTGGAATATATATATTATATGTGTATATATATACATATATATATATATATATAAAATTATATAGCAACTGCTATGCAGATGGGAGCAGTCTATGTTCTTTATTTTATTAAAAGAAATTTCAGTTGAGCAAATACTTATTCTAGATCCAGCTTCATGCAGGGTATGTTATCTCTGCTTCATGGAAAAGAGATAAATTATAAGGAAAACCTACCTGAATTGTTTAGTATGGAATATGATAAAGTGACTTTCATTTAACATATTTCTAAATAAATATTTACTATGAATTTAAGTAAGCAAAATAAAATAGCACTTTAAAAAAAGGTGTTGTTGGGACGCCTGGGTGGCTCAGTGGGTTAAGCCTCTGCCTTCGGCTCAGGTCATGATCCCAGGGTCCTGGGATCGAGCCCCACATCGGGCTCCATGTCGGGCTCCCTGCTCAGCGGGGAGCCTGCTTCCTCCTCTCTCTCTGCCTGCCTCTCTGCCTACTTGTAATCTCCCTCTCTCTCTCTCTCTGTCAAATAAATAAATAAAATCTTTAAAAAAATTTTTTTTAAAAAATAAAAAAAGGTGTTGTATAGGTGACCTTGCAAAAATTAACTTAAACCTGTCTGGTGTTCCTTATTATCACCTGTAAACTGGGGATAGTAATAAGGCTGCTGTGTGACATGAAAAAAATTCATGCAAAAATTGTAACTAGTGCTCAGTACATATTGCTCACTTAAAAATGCCATCATGCTTATTTCTATTTTTGTTTTCCAGTTAACCGCTTATTGCGAAGAACAAGCAACAGTGCCTAAAACTAATGTATCAATCCAATGAAAATACCTTGGAACTTCTTTTACATGGTGTTTTCCTTGTCAGCATATTCTGCTTCCTAATTGTGTAGGGTAGAGGATAGAGAGTGGCTTAGAAATTTGATTATCAAAGGGAAACATCACTGTGTGACAATAAAAAATTGGCTATAGATTCTCTGCAGCCAGTGGGATAATTTTTTTCTGTCAGGGGCAGGTAGTAAATATTTTAGGTTTTGCAGGCCATGCTGCCTCTGTGGCACTCACCCCTGACTTTGTAGTGGAAAAGCAGCCGTAGCCAGTGTGCAAATGAATAAGAGTGCCTGTGTCCCAATAAAACTTTATTTATGAACACTGGAGTTTGAATTCCAAATAATCTTCACATGTCTTGTCTTGTCTTTCTTGCTTGCTTGCTTGCTTGCTTTTTCTTTCTTTCTTTCTTTCTCTTTCTTTCTTTCTTTCTTTTCTTTCTTTTAAACCATTCAAGAATGTGAAAGTCATTCTTGGGTCATAGGTGGTAAAAAAAAAAACCCAGGGGGCTGGCTGGGTTTGGCTCATGAGCCATAGTTTGCTGACCCCTGCTCTACGGAATCCTGTTTATTTTTAATACCTTAAATAGCTTGTTCCTTATACTTTGTTTGTACAAAGTGTACCACTTCAAGTTGTGGACTGATCATCTCAAAGCTGTTCTTAAAATATTGAGAAGCGCTTTATAATGCTGACAGTTCTCTGAATACAGGCCATTCCTATAAACAGATACTATGAGTTCTACCAGAAATAGAAATTTTAATGACATCTAATTAAATAGAAACCAACAGAGAAAAATTATTACACTTTCTTATGCCAGAGTATAAAGGTTTTTAATTAATGCACAGAAAGAGATCTATTAATTTCTACTTATATATATATAAAATATATTTTTTTAATCAGATTTTTCTGACAACTTTAGACCTTTCTTTGAAGTAGACCCTTCCACTTACCTTCTAAGTTGTGCCTTAATGGCTGCAGATCATCCCTCATAAAGGACAGGGAATTATACACCAAAAAAAGCTCTGAAATCAGAAAAAAATAAACCACCACAGTCTATCCTGTCAAATCTTTTCTCACACTGTCAAAAAACAGCTGCCTTTTCCTTTTTGTTACTACGTACTTTCTTCAATTAAAAAAGTAATCTAAAAATTTATGAACAGCACATTTAAATCTCATTAACACTATTTACAGTTAATTATGAGTCCGTATCTCCACCCCTGTACAATCCAAGGGGATTTAGTTAATCAAGTACTAAAGATAACTTCATTACTAGGCAGTCTTTACCTGCGAGTTAGTGGATTCAGATTCGAAAGTTAGATGAATTTTTAAAAAATTGTCTAGACTCAACAGAATTTTCTATCACTAAAAGAAAAGGATTTTGCACTTCCTAAATACGGAATTGTTTCTTTAAAAAGCAACGAAACACAGGTGTTAAGAAAGATGCTTTAAACTCACCTGAAAATACACAAATGTGTCAAAATATGCAGAAATGTGTTCTACTACAAATCTCTCCATTGTATGTATTGGCAATTACAAGTGAATTGCTCTTTTTACCTCTAAGAATAAAAATATGTGATATTGTTTTAACAAAAAAACTTTTCAGTCTTGTTTATACCAAGGTATATGCCAACCTGAACTGCATAGAGATTATATTGGATACCTGTTTTGTAGAACTCACGAGTAAGAGTGGAATGACTAAGGTCGTGGACTCTGAGACTAAATGGTGTCTGTCCTCATTCTTGTTGTACCACTTAGTAGCCGTGTGACTCTGGCCAAGTTCCTCTGTGGCCTCCATTTCCCTCATCTGTGAGTAAGGATCATAATCGTGTCTACCCTGTGTAACCGGACAGTCCAGCCTCATATAGTGTTGTACAAAAGAATAAATGAATTAACATTTATTTTATAAAACATTCAGAACAGTGTTTGGCACATCATAAGCACTGGTATTGGTGTTGGCTTCATAATTTAAATCAAAAGAAAGCAACTCTCCAGACTGACTAACATTATGGTATCTTTGTTCTTAACCAAGTTTAGAAAGCCAAATTTGGAATCAGCATAGGGAAGTCACATTTTATTAGAATGCTCAGGCCCTGAAAACTTTGCATAATTCCAGGCTTGCATGATTATTTTAAAACTCACATATTCAAAGTGCTTCCTGACAAAGGATAGTGGGTATTTCTACTTATGAGCAAAAGTGGTGTCACCATGTGGCAATAACATAAACACAGGTGCCAATGCATTTGTCTGGCTAGGTTTGAAATTATGCAACGTTAGATGAATTTTTTATTTTTTAACATTTACTTTTTCCCCCAAATTGTGTGTACAAAGTGAAATTTTATTATTTCCAATTCAAAAATTCCAAATTCCTATAACTCCATAAAACAGTAATGCATGTTTTTGAAAGAGCAGTAATATAATTTGCCTCTGATTTGAATTTAGCAAATAAAGAAATAATGCAGTTAGAACAGTGATTTTCAAACTGAATTCCTTGGAGTCTGGATTCCCAGGGGAAGGAGCCAGAGCGGAAGCTAGTGGGTGAGACGTTGGTTCCTCCCGAAGAGTTTTGCTCGTGCTGGTTTTGTATGTTGGGGCTATTCATGAGATTTTATTTGAAGAAGGTGTCCAGCTGTTTAAAGAAATGTTTTTAAAAGCCAGTGCAATCCTATATTAGAAGGGTTTAGTGGGACTTTAAAACTTTTCATTTTGTAATAAAGATTTCCTCAGAACTTAACAAACAACCCAGACGTAGAGAAGAAAAAAAAAAGAGTGAATTGGTTGAAATCCTGTTCTCATTCTGCAAGATTGAAGATTAGAGGGTAGAAAGGAAAAGGTGGTTTGGAGCAAAGCAGGAAAGAAGGGAAGCATCATGCCCGGCATTTCTGCTCTTTTCCCCCTCCTGCTTTCCTGCACCTTTAATACATGCTGTTGTCTAGAATATATTAAGCATTGAAACTCTTGAAAAGATTGAAATTTTTTTTTTTTTACCGGTTAAAGGTAATTTTCCTGGAAGGATGCAAAAACCTATAAAAAGCTCTTTTTCTCTATCAAGAAAAAAAATCACAAACGGGTTCCTGATAGAAGAATGGGAACACATTCTCTGAAAAATTTGTATTTGCTGAATAAACAAATGTAACTGGGACATGAAGAGTGTTGTTAGGGTATCTGCTGAGAGAGCTATTTGGTCCATCGGTATTCATTAAACTGAAACTTATGTATTAAATTTACATGTCAGATGACGGACTAGAACACAGAGTTAGAAGGGAATCTGCTGCTTCAACTATAAGGTTTTCATAATAAGAAGGACGTATTGTTAGCCCTTTGCAAATAGTAACAATTGAGTTATTATCTGTAGCCTAGAAGAACGTGTAAGTTGTAGGAAAAAATATGGTGAGGGAAACAGTCTGTCCCCGCTTCATTGTAACTCTTGTCAAAGTCGGTTTGTTGTCCCACGTGATGCGTGTTCTTCTGTGTGGCTAAATAAATAAGTTTTTGGATTAATATTTGTATTTTCTATTTTGAAACATTAAGATTTCCCATCTACTGAAGGTTTCATTTACAGGTACTGTTATGTCAGGTTAAATTTTTACCTCAAATTACAAAGTAATATGGATTAGGTGCTTAGCTCATATTACCTGGAAGTCACGAAAATTGGCTTGGTCTTGTTTCCATACTGCAAGAAGCTCAATGAAGCTTTTACTTGGTTCTCAAATAGTGAGGAGCCAGCAAACACTGCAATAGTTTAGAACTAAGTGGGTATTACAAATGAGTTGGCAATTCATGTTTGTGTTATGGTTTGTTATGACTGCTTAATTCAAAAGCATATTTGCAGAGAGGGAATTTGAATTAAGTAAATCAAAATAGTAAGGCTTTGATTAAAAAGTTAGCTTTCTTTAACTTAAATGTTGATATTTCAAGGACTACTGAAATTTTAGTCATTTGTGGTTATTTTTGTTTCCTGTTCAGACCCCTGGGAAATAAGAGAATAGTAAATCAAAGTCCAGATTGCTTCTTGCATTTATTTTCTTTTCATTGATGCCATGTATCCATGCACTTGAAGAAACTAAAGACATGTATAACTTGAACAGAATCACTTTGAGGGAGAATTATATTTCCGGACTAATCAATTTAAATAATTCTTGTTATAAAAAATTATTCTTTTCATGTTCGATAATTTTCTAATTCTTTTTTTATTTCATGATGATGCTGTCATAAGTAGAGACAGTGGAAATCAGCTAAGAATATTTGTATTACTAAGGGACATTTGGGCAGCTTTGTCACCAGACTGAGGATGTATTACTTATTTTCTCCTTTCCCATGTTTGATGTTAGGCACGCTCAAATTTACTAATTTACTTATTCAGAGAAAATGTGTTTTCCAAGACAGAAAGGACACTACACATTTCAATGAAAAGCCTTCAATAAAGGGTGCTCTGTACTTTTTTTTTTAATCAGTTATTGGTAGGGTGCCTGGTGGCTCAGTGGGTTAAGCGTCTGCCTTCTGCTCAGGTCGTGAGCCCAGGGTTCTGGGATGAAGTCCTGCATTGGGCTCCCTGCTCTGCAGGGAGCCTGCTTCTCCCTCTCCCTCTGCCTCCCTCTCTGTCAAAAATAAATAAATAAAATCTTTTAAAAAAAAGTTTAAATCAATTATAGGCTATTTTGGATGAAACATTAAAGAACTTTGACTAAATAAGTTTAGGAGGATTTATTCTTTTCTGTTTACATTTAGTAATTTAATTCTTCATTTTTCAGATTTGAGATGAAAAATTTCTGAGCCTACCAAATGCTGGCTTAATTTTCTGATAATAACATGGGATGATCATTTACAATTAAGCCTTATTGTTTAGATAATTCTGCACTGTGGCCTGCTCTTGGTGAGCCCCGCTGAGACAAACAGCGTGAGTGGGTAAATTTTATTTTACTCGGGGTTCCCACCCCACTTTGGTACTCTGAGTTTTAAGAGTACAGTGGGATCTGGGAAATGTGAAAGACACATTAAATAGAAAAATATGGGCGCCTGGGTGGCTCAGTGGGTTAAAGCCTCTGCTTTCGGCTCAGGTCATGATCTCAGGGTCCTGGGATGGAGGCCCGCATCGGGCTCCCTGCTCAGCAGGGAGCCTGCTTCCTCCTCTCTCTCTCTGCCTGCCTCTCTGCCTCCTTGTGATCTCTCTCCCTCTGTGAAATAAATAAATAAAATCTTTAAAAAAAAAAAAAAAATAAAAATAAATAAATAGAAAAATATTTGAGGTCACTTTTTTTTTCAAATACTATTGTTGGAATCTCGTTCAGTTATCAATAATTTAAACAGTCAAATAATATTTATCTGAAATTCAAGCAGTCATAAAGACCTAATAAGTAATTGCTTTAGGATTTTAACTGGGCATGTGTATATGTGTGAATATGTCCACATGTATTTCTAATTTCATTCCCATATGATTCTTCTGACCTGTCCTGGCAGGAAAATGGAAGAAGGTCCAGGTGGGATTCTGGAACACAAGGTCACTGACTTTCATGTATCATGATTTCTAGATAACCTTATGGGCTGATCTTCTGCAGCCAAATATGAATTCTCTGAAGGCTTTCCTTACTTCTCTTGCTGACTAAAACCTTTTTTTTTGTTATTTCATAGGGGTTTACCAGTACTGGCTGAATAAAGGAGTTCATGAAAAACAACGTTAACCTGATGATACATAAAAGCAATGGCTACAATGTTGTTTTAGATGCATACAGCCCTAAGTAGTCTCGGATACTTTCTTTAGATAGTATAATACCTAAGAATTTGTGCTGTAGTGTGGTTGAGACAAAGTACTAGATAAGTAAGATAAAAACAAGCATCAGATAGTTTTGTGCTCTGATATAACCAACAGGATATAAGGAATAAAAATGTAAATAAAATTACAAAGTTGTGTATGTGTAGTTCCGAAACATTTTAAGGGGGTGGGAGGTGATAGCAGGATTTCAGAAAAGGGACTATGGAGGTGATTCGAATGGGTTTAAATCAAGTTCTTGGAGTTGAGGGAAGAAAAAGACTTGAGTTCTTCTATTTATTTCCCCAAATCCATGGATTCTACCTGAAAAAACTCTCTTCAGTGATCAGAATAACCAATGACAAGTGGCAGTGAAGCTAGAACGTATCCTCTATTGCAGAGCAAACTCTCTAAGATTGCTCAGGGTGGGATTGACACAGTGCGATCGTAAGGACAAAGACTGGAATGTGCTACTTATGGATTGTCATCTGCCCTTCCCCCAAGACGTCTTCTTCAGTTTCTGTTCAAGAAGGCTCACAATGAAAACTGCTTATGTTAGCTGATCAGAGCAACATTTGTTTCTCCCCAAATCTAGCACTTGTAGTTGATATGTCCACTTGCCAGTGGTTGTGGACAACCATTTCCTTGGTATAAAGAACTCAATTTCCAAGTAAATTGGCTCTGGGCACCAATGGTGATGCTCTACCCCGAGTAGTAGCTGCTGTAGGTATGAATATGAACCGAGATAAACATGGTGCTAGTTTTTATTGCATTTTTTTCAAGTTATAACTTTTAGCTGAGTTGACACCTGCATATGATGGTGAGATTGTGCCTATGTCAATGGTTTGTGAAAACCCGTAGTTTGCACTCTACTGCTTTGAGATCTCATTTCAGTGGGGCAACATGAAGTCTTCAGCCATAGTTTTGATTGTTGTAAATGGTCAAAAATATGCATTCTTTGAATTTTTCCATCCATGGGATTTGCAAATTGTTCGCTTAAAACAGAAAAAGAATGGATTCTTGTTTGTAAGTCAGCTGACAAAGAGTAACCAAAGATTTCTGGTCTTGAACATATGAAAATTCTCCCTACTTACCTGTGCTATAAATAATAGTATCTAAAGTGAAGACTTAAACACTCCATGGTAACTAGGTTATCCTTGAAACTCTGAATTGACACTTTAAAAAATATTTTTAAAAATTTGTTGAAGAAATTAAGTTACAACTATGAAGTGGGTATGTATATTGCTTAAATAGATGTGATTATTTTACACATCTATATGGTTTGAGATTTTTATTTTGAAATGGGAGATTTTTGTTTCCATGTTCATTAAAAACTTTCTAAAACAAAATTACATAAGTTGATTAAGGCTAAACAGAAGAAAAAATAACTATCAAAGAAACAATTAAGGACACTAGAGAAAGAATGAACAGGACTTTGTAAAGTGATAATTAAGACTAGTTCATATATATTTGGAAATGTTCTAACTGGGCATTTGGTATTAGAATAATAATATAAATATAACATATATATGTGTTGGCATGTAGTTGAAATCTCAGACAAACATAGTGAGTCCCAATAAAGTTATGAGGTCTCGAGCTAAAGTAATTGAGATCTGTTAAGAAAACATGATTTGTTTATAACTAGTTCTACTAATAACTACAATTTGTTGCCTCAACTTCTTTCTAACTTATATATCACTGGCACCTGTTCTAAGGAATTTGCATGTTCCTAGACAAGAAATGTTATGAATAGAGATGATTCCATTTCCTCACTGTTAAAATTGGTTGTTAATTTTTTCTTGTAAGTTCATTATTTCTAATTATGATAATACAGCAGCTGCAGACAATGCCCTTTTTTTCATATTGTGTGATATGAAAGTGCCTGTAACTTGTTGAAACTCAGTCCTGGTCTTGTGTTACTATTATTGGTCCTGGGGAGGCTTATTAGCCTGTCACAGACGCTGTAAGAAAAATCCATCATTTCTTTTGGAATACGATGAGTCTTTGTCACCCACAATGCAATTAATGATAAAAATAGAAAGAATGGTTATGATATGCTTATGATTACCCAGAGATGAGCTATTGTCCAAGTAAAAGAACTAATCCAGCAGGCCAAAGATGACCTATACGGTTTGCTGATTGCCATTTCTCTCTGAGTTTGATGAAATATTCATGCCTTTGCTCTCCTCTCTGCAAGCACTATTGATTTCTTGTATAAACGCTGCTATATTTAGTCTAGACAAATGGAATGTGGATTGCTGCTGAATAAATTGGATGAAAGACTGGGATCTTGCTTGCCGCTTTCTCTCAGTCTTGGGCAATTATTTATAATCAAGAGCAGTTTTTGTAAGTCGAGGGTGATTTTTCACAATTTAGTGATTAGTCTCTGAACAAAGGCAAGCAGTTAGACACAATCATTTCTGTTGGGATAGCAGGTTAAGAAGTCAAATTACCCTTTGAGGTTTACAATAGCTGTTTTGGAGAGTTCTGGGACTTTTCCCCCCTTATCTTGTTTTGTGAGGAGAGGTTTCTTACGGATTTGATGTTCACAGTTTATGGATAAGAAGAATGCCAACAAGAAGAGACCCCAGGGTCTCCTGAAATTCTACATTTTGTCTTTATAGGGTTACATTCTGACCTTTGTTTATTGGGATTTCCATATGTAAACTTCGGGGGCTGTAGTTTGGCCTTTTTAATGCAAAAATGAAATACATCATTAACAGTCATTGCTTTTGGTTGGAATTATGCCAACTCTATAAATTAATGCTCAAAATCTCATGTTACTCCAGAGTATTGATTGAAAGTTCTACAACAGACACTACAACTAAGAAATTGCACAGGCCATCATCCCAATTTAATCCCAAACTTGTCACAATTACTATCTTTCCTTTCATAAATATCAGCGTTTCAGAAGACACTGTCCACCAAACTATGGTTTATGAATAAATTGTTTTACCATTTCTTTAAAGTGACTTGTGTAGTACCATCAGTGCAAGCTTCAGATCAATACGTTGAAAAATAACCAGTGTTCGCATCCCAAGATTGATATCAACCGCCCCTCCCACCTCATCCACAGGTGCATGCCACAGGCCCTGTATGCACACGCAATTCAGGTGATAAGTAAGGACATTAATGTTTCAGTTTGTATGTGCAGCCTTAACTTATACAGACAAGATTTCTGTTAGCCTTTCTTGACTTACTGAAAATAGCTCTTAAATCCACATGGAAAATTAACTTTGTAGTTCCCAACCCGGAATCTACAAATCTAAGTTACTTACAATAGTAGTCAGAGCATTAAATGCAATTTGGAAAAATACAGAAAAGTAAGAAGGGGAAAATTATTTCTATTTCCACCCCGAATACAACTATCTTCTGTTCTATATCTCACAAGTCTTTGCTACAAGAATTCGGAGACTAATACAATCAAAAATGCACTAGGAGATATGCTTTAAGAAGGCTGGGATTTTTGTCTTTTTTGCTTTCCTACTCAACCCAACATCTAGAATCAAGCCTTAGAATGTAAGGTTCTCTATAAATGTGAATGTGTATTGACTTAAGTTATATTTTTTAAAGAGTCATCAGAGGGTATATGTCACTTTTATTACTATTTTTTCATTTAATGTTGCAATAGCATTCTTCATGTTCCCATAAACATTACTTTTAATGATTATGTGTTTTTCCACCATATGGATGTGACATATTTTACTTAGACATTTTCTCATAGTTGATGGATTTCAATTAAAATGATAATACTTCAGTGAACAGTATGATGTTGAACTGTATTTTCCTGTTACTATTGTCTCCTTAAAATATATTCCTACAGTTGGCAAACCTGAATCAAATGGTAGAATATTTTTTTTTAAAGATTTTATTTATTTATTTGACACAGAGAGAGAGAGATCAGATCACAAGTAGGCAGAGAGGCAGGCAGAGAGAGAGGAAGAAGTAGGCTCCCTGCCGAGCAGAGAGCCCGATGTGGGCCTCGATCCCAGGACCCTGAGATCATGACCTGAGCCGAAGGCAGCAGCTTTAACCCACTGAGCCACCCAGGCGCCCCAAATGGTAGAATATTTAATGATTTTTTCCTACATATCACCAAGTTGTTTTTCAGAAATTTTAACCATTTAGTAATACCACTTGCAATATATAATTATCTACTTATTCGAATGCTTGCACCATACAGTGGGGGATTATACACACATGCATATACATGAATCATATAGATGATTCTTTTTTTTTTTTAAAGATTTTATTTATTTATTTCACAGAGGGAGAGAGATCACAAGGAGGCAGAGAGACAGGCAGAGAGAG